>JAWNNO010006570.1:0-68320 GCA_035044985.1 Lordiphosa fenestrarum
ATAGTTGTGGTTAGCTCTCAGTCTTTATTCCGGTCGTCTCGCTTGGACGCTTCGATATAACTGAACCTAGTTTATCCAACAGTCGACAAGGCTGTCAATTGCCTTGACAACCAAGGCCCCGGCTCCTACATCCCTCCCTTATTGGCCGAGACCCTTGACCTTGCCGTGCACCGTTATTTCTCATTCCGATTGCTAACCTTCTGGGGCCTGTCGATAGCTCAACATTCGTTGCGGGGGTTGGGGAAACCCAGAGAAAACCCAACCAAGCTATTTCCCTTCGTCCGGTTACTAGACCTGCTTCTCCGCTCCCAAGGCTGGAGCTCTGGCCGGTATCTTCTTTAAGTGACTCACGTTCCGCGTCACTGTGCGCTGCCCATCGGACAACTTCACTATGTTGCCTTCTCTCTCTGTGACCTCATATTCCGTCGTGTCGAAACTCGGAGTAAGTTTGTGTGGGAACACCTACGTTTTTGATCAGCACCCGGTCTCCCGCCCCTATGGGACTTTCCTTTGCCCCTCTTCTCTTGTCAGCGATCAGCTTCCCTATTTGTTTATGGGACAGATCATGACCTGTTCCTGCCGAGTCTGGGAACTCTCCCACCACGTCCTGAATTCCGGGAATAGTCATTAAGTGTATATGCCTATTGCAAAATCCCCATGCTGAGGAGGAGCTGTCAGGCACAAGCTGGAAATCAGTTTTCAGGGCTCATTAGCACGTTCAAAATAAAACGATGTCAAGTGCGATGAATACGAGGATGTTTACAAGCAAAATAATGCACTTTATGCCACACATTAAAGCTGACAGGCATGGCCCAGGCACGCGGCTTTAAGTCTCCGGGACAGGAATCACTTTTAATATTGATTTTGTGGGCTAGATAAGTTAGCGTTGTGGGTGACCTTGTCGCTTAATGGACGCTTTACAAAAATTCCATATACATACATTCGCACTGTCCCTTGTCCAGCTGTTTAAAAATGTCGAGGCATGCTTTGTTACCAAATCCAATTTGATATGAAAAAACACCCACCGCCAGCGGTTAGCTGTGCATTTTCAATGTCAGCATTGCGCAAACTGTTGGATGGGTTAGTTTTTTTGTTTTCTTTTTTCCATTTAACTCTTCTTCTGCAGGCAAACGCCCTTAGACACGCCCCAAACGCCCACCTGTTAATTTGTGGCTGACATTGAAATTGTGCAATATTCAAACACACCACAAAAACCAAATTGATTTGTTGTATGGTTTTTTTCGATTTTGTTTTTGTTTTTTCGGTTCATCACTTGACGCATTCTTTGGCACTTTAATTATAACAATTAAATGAAATCAATTCCACCTTGAACGGAGTCTTCTACCTTTGTCTCTCCGAAGTAAGCACGCATGTTTGGCATTAAAAATAAATTATGAAAACTTAAGCGGATTGATCTGAACTTTGTACTAGTTGGGCAAATAAAAACTCACTTTTTAGTTGGAGATTCGATGGAGATTTAGTATTAGCTTCATTAGATATGATTAAAATGATTTATATCCATGAACTCTAAATGTAATACTTGGCCATACACATTCGAAAGGGCCAAGCCGTGCTTCTCTCAATCTCCTGGCTTGTAAAGGCTCTAGTTATCGCGCAAGAGAAACGGACTTACAGTTTAATGCCCAATCTAAACGGCAATGTTTGAGAAGCTTTTTCATAGCTGGGTAATATAAAGCTGGCGCCAACAGCTAGTAAAGGCGATCGGGTGTGTTAGCTTTTAAAGAGAAAACCTTTCCGTTAGATGACAGTCGAACAGATTCTATCACAACAAAAATTCTATCAACAAAACTAGTTCTGCGGGAAACTTCTAAGACATCTAAAACAGTGTGACCAGAAGCCCCCCAAAAAGGATTAAGGCCACACTGATTTCGGAAGCACTTGTGAATAGTCAGTAAAGAAAATGATTATTATCAATTATCTTAAAAAACAAACACAGTCTGGTCTTCCCTATTAGTAGATCAAATTTAAGTACGATCATTCTTGTAACTACCCCTCAGTTCGGCTCAGACCTGAATCATAGCTGAATCAGCCCTAAAAAGAAAGTACTGGTACTGAACTTATGGCATCCTTTATATGAGTTTCAGCCATGAATTTAACACAGACATGTCCTTCTACGTCATGACATCTGCTGAATTTAGGCATGATTTCAGGGCTGAACTCATGGGTGAGTTTCATGGAAAGTACTAAAACATGGCTGAATTGGGGCTTGAAATTCAGCTATTCCTACTGTTCAGGTCTGAATCAGCCCTGACAAATTCAGTTTTGAAACGTAGAACTGCAGGGTATGTAGTTAGTCATCATGTACAATTAGTTTTAGATCGATCAGGATTGAATTAATACAGATTTGTACATAAGACTTCAAGAAAGTTCTGTTTTTGGATGTACCTAAATGAAGTGCGAAATATTCTTAATTCTTAGAACCATTCATTTTATTGAGATGAGAATCAAGGTTCTTGAATCAAGAACTATTCATGCTAACAGTAAGCCGAAAAAGTGTGAGAAAGCTTAGTTTAACTACAAAATTTCTTGAATTGAGCACAGACTTACTGACTTACAATGCAAGTTTAAAAAAGTATGCAAACTAAAATGAGATATTGTTTTGGCCAATTTGTTTTTAAAATTCCCAACTGGTTCTAGCTTTTTTATTTTAAGGGCATAAGCCAAGAATATTTGCTTTGACTAGAAAGTATTAAAGTTGATTTTTGTCCTTTTTAGACTTCAACCGAAAATCTTTGTTTCTGATCTTAAAACTTAAACGGGCATGACTTAAGCGTTTGATAAACTACAAGTATGATCAAAATGATTTTAAAATAGTTCAAGTTCACATAATGTATTCTGAAATCTAGTATTTCGGTGTTCAAGAAACAAGTATTTTGTAATGTAGACACCATTTGCACTTAATTTAAGTACAAAGTTGTTGGTTTTTAATTTGGGTCTATAAATTGTTGATTTAGCGGTTGGTACATACAGCACACACATGGACATCTCGTGCTGTGTAGAAGCTGTTCTTTTAGTCCACACACAATCTATGAGCCACTCATTTTAGTATATACTAGATCAGATTGGATGAAGATGCTTTAGAGACAGAGAAAAGGGCCAAGAGGTGACGACCGAAACTGAGATGGGAAGATATTAGAAAGCCTGGTGTGACCAACTGGTACCAGCTCGCACAAGACAGAGGCGAGTGGCGGGCATCAATTGTAGCGGCAAAGACCCTTGATCAGTTGGTATACACATATTGGGCCAAATAAAAAGACAAAAAGATCAGATTGGAAGGAAATTTTTATAAAATTGACGATTTAAATCAGCTTGGCCTTGGGCAGGCGATTTCAATTCGTCAAACTTTCTAAATTGAATCCATTTAAGGAGCCAGACTTGGCTACTAAATCGCAAAATTTTCGCGAAAGTGAAAATGGCTGACAATAATAAATGATGAAATGATCAATGTTGTGTTTGTTTGGTTGGTACAAACTAGTGTACAGTTTGGAGGTTCAGTTTAGGGCAACTGGAATTGTTTTATTTAACTATCTCCAGTAGCTTAAACGATGAAAAGCTGGCAAAAAAAAACTGATGGAGCATGCAGAGCCACCAAGTTCATTTAAGTGATAAACATTTGAATGCATTTCGTGTTTGCAAAGCGAATGTAAGCGTAGCAAATTCTAAACATTGCAATTTGAAGCGCCATTTGATCAGCAGACACACAATACTGTACTGTGTATACTGTGTACTGGTATATCACTTTCTATGACACCTTCGTCTCTCAAATCAAATGGTACTTTAATTAAATTTTTATACTCTGTACTACACTGGTAAAACAATTCGCACTGAAAACTAGAAATTCTCCTATGAAATCCGTCTTAAGGCGATTCACCCTAAAATTAAGAAAACTTTTTCTCATTTATGGAAAATTTTTCTGAAACTTTGAAAGAAAATATTTTTCTTAATTTTAGGGTGAATCGCCTTAGGACGGATTTCATAGGAGAATTTCTAGTTTTCAGTGCGAATGTTTTATGAGTGTACAGATACACAGAGTATATTAAGTTTGTGCAAAAGTATGTAGCAGTCCTCATAAAGAATACATATTAATGATCAGCTTAAACGTCCGAGTCGATGTAACCATGTCCGTCTGTCATGTCATATGAAAAAAACCGATCTCAGAAATGGTAAGATTCTTATACCTGCAGGCAGATCATGTTGATTTTTAATTTTTGCCACGCCTCCGCAGTTTGGAAAAAACGTTCTTTCTCCCACAGTTTTATAGATAGAAGGTTTGTTTGTTCACGACATATTAAGTAATCGACACAATTTATCAATCCGTCAAAGGAATGGTACAGATCGGATGAACGGTTGTAGAGTTATGAGCTGCAGCATCAAAATTGTTGGTACAGGGTACAATATAGCCGTGCTTGACCGATTTTCTTTTTATATCCTTGCAGAAGGTATATTAAAATTGTCCAGATGTTTGACCACATATAGAATATATATTCTTGATCAGCATGACGTGCTGAGTCGATTTAGCCTTTATCTCCTCCGTCAGTTTTAAAGCTATCGAGACCAAACTTTGCACATAGTTTTCTGCTACAAATACGCCGCACATTTATTGGAACCGGCCGGATCGGATGACTATAACATATAGCTGAAATAGGAACGATCGGTCAGAAAACTAGTTCTTGTGAGAAATGCTGTTTGGTTTTCAATGCAATCGTCTCCAAACTCCGTATTTACTAGTCTTCTATGCTTCTCCATGCTTAAAGCAAGTTTAGTTGAAATCGGACATCTATATAGTATAGCTGCCATAGAAAAGTAAGGTTAGAAAATTAGTCTCGGTAAGAAAAACTTTTTCGTTTTTATGTAAACTTTTTTAAAATTGGCATATATTTATTTTATAAGCTCTCACACAATTCTTCAAAGTCTTGTCAAAATCGGATGACTATAGGTTAGAGCTGCCATAGGAATGATCGGTCAGAAAACTAGATCTAGTGAGAAAAACTTTTTTGTTTTCAAAGAAAGCGCTTCCAAACTTCGTATTTACTAGTTTTCTATGCTTCTTCATGATTCCACTCAGTTTGGTCGAAATCGGACATCTATATAGTATAGCTGTCATAGAAAAGTAGAGTCAGAAAAGTAGGCTTAATGAGAAAACTTGTTTATTTTCAGTGGAAATGTCCTTCAAATTAGTTAGAAAAAAGTGCTGCAAGGGTGTACAAACTTCGGCGGAGCCAAAGTTAACTTTCCTCTATTTTTTGGTTTTCTTTCTGTTTGGAAATGAGCTCTTCTTAGTGAAAATCTGTAACTGCTCTGTTTGTGTCTAAAGTGTCGTTAAATCGGGACGGAATTTTCCTTAACCAAGCACCCAGCGAAGTTCTTTTAAATAAGTTCTCCGCTTCATTTCCTGCCACAGGCTGGTAAAATGAACAGGTTCGTCTCAGCCAGGTATATGAAGTCATTTTGTGAGAGAGCTGGGTGAATGGTGTTGAGTGGCTTTTGCAATTCTTGCCATCCATCGCCTTCCAATGCACCGAACGGTGCGATATTCTCAAGGTCGGTTGGCTTACATAAGTCTCAACGTCACAACAACGACGTCAAGAAATAAGTAACCAAAAAATCCAAAAAAAAATAATAAAAAACCCAACAACTTAAACCCTTTTGTGCTTCCCCCGCCCCTCTGAAGCTCAAGCACTGCTTGAAGGTGAACGAGCTGGAGCTTCGCCAGGAGCGAAGCCAACAAACTTTGTCGCTCAAACTTGTGTGCCCAGCCAGACAATTCGTGCTCATTCCACAAACCGACGCCGCCACCGCCGCCGCCAGCCACTCAAACTCAAAAGTGAGTGGCCGTTTGAGTGGCTTTTGTGGTTCGGCAGGTGTTTTCGCTTCGAAGCGTTGTCTAGCTTTCAGTTGTGTTTCTGGCGGCAAAGCAGTCGCAAGTCCCAAAAGTGTATTCGCGTTTACAAGTCGCGTTCAAGACGCACGTGCAACAACTGCGCTCCGGCTCTCGCTCTCTGTCACCGTCACAAAGTGTAAAGTGCAAAACTAGCCACAGCTGCGACAGCGTCCGCATCAGTTTAGTTGAACTCGGGCCTTAGCTGGGCCAACGACTTGAAGTCAGTCTTAGTCGCAACTTGCAGAGCAACGCACGTGTCGGTTGCCGCATGATTTACGGTGTCCCTTCATCCCGGCCCCCCCACCGCTAATCTAGTTTCGCTGTTGAAACAAAAAGCGCGTTTGCGATCTATTGCCAAAAGTCGTTATTGAGTTCGAGTTCGTGCCTTAAGTCTTTCATTGTGCGAAATCCTACGCTTGTTTCGTCAATGCCGCAACACTTGGGCAGTGCGGTGTGTGCATACTGTGGAAGTGGATTATAGCCACGGCGATACAACAACAACAACAGCAACAGCAACGACAATTTTGTGCAAATATTGACACCATCCACCAACAAGCGACGAAAACATTTCAGAACGCGTTTTGTAAGTGCAAATTTGCAAATTAAATATAATGCCAGGTACTGAGATTTTGGAGTTTGTTGAGCTTAGAGAAGGGCCAGACGTTGCAGGAAACCAACAAAGCAAATACGCAAAAAAAAAAGTACACAACAAAACACTTCTTCATAAAACAAATGGCCGTCGCTTTGTTCTTTCATCATCTTCCACATCATCAATAACAAAGTAATCATTCATGAGCCTCCCCTCCAACTCCAAGCAACTTAAGACTCAATTCAAATAATTCGCGTTTAGCATACAAATTTTATCTCCATCCGACAAAACGCTCTTAGAATGCTAAATCAACCAGTTAGGCTCTGAGCAATAATATTTAAATATTGTTTGCGACACATATTAGGCGGATTATGGAATGAATAGTAAAAGCGGTTAGCAGACTTTTGATTAATCAAATGGTATCAACTGATATGCTACACTCGTTGTAAGGTTGAGCTGGGCGCACCAATTGTAAGGAAATTATGAAATAATATTTTGAAAGTCATTGTGGTTGCATTTGAGGTAGAAAAGTTAAGCAAAATTAGAGAGTATTCATTTACACCAAGTAAGCCACAAAATGGAAACGTTTCCTTTACTTTTCTGCAGCTTAAATTTCGCGATTCACTGAGATTTATTATAATACTATGGATTTTATCAGCAGAAAGCAGTTCTCTGTCTAAAAAGGCTTAGTATTTTTCCATTGGTTTGTTTCCAGTTAAGAAACAGATGAAAGAATTCAAGTTTGTCAACGCAATTTTATGAATATTGTTAAATCATTTGAAAGTGCTCGTGGTTCGTCCTTTTGAAAATCTATGGGAAAAGTAAAGAGTTCTTAGACTTTCTTTTTAAAGATTTATTGCATATAAATATAAGTAAGTTCATGGACTACAAATGATCTTCTCAGCCATAAGTAACTTTTTTTACATGGAAGCATATCCTTTTAAACTTGGAATTTTCTTTCTTCAAAACTTTTCTTCATACTAAAATGGTGCTTAGTGGTTATCTCTTCTGAATACAGGGACTTAATAACAAATATTTTGTCGTGTATTAAATCTGCAAGGTATTTAAATGTCATTGGACTGAACTGAGGAGTTATTGGTCAAAACACTATGGATTTTATGGTTACATTGTATTTATTTGATTTTAACTAAGCTTAGGGTCAATTTCACATCTTCAGATATTTAGCTATGTGCCAGATAAACTAAGATTAAAGGCCGATATAGCTGCTATGTGTCAGATAAACTTAGATTTTATACTGAAATCTGTGTGTTTATGTGACAGATAGCTCTATGTAGAAGATGAGAAATCAGCCCTTAGTCTATCATTCGTTAATTTATGCGACAGATCGCTGTATGTAGAAGAAGACAAATAAGCCCTTAGTATAACTACGTTAAAACAGATATACTGCCAGTTTTAAAGTTGCTTGTGTTGAGGTCGGACAGGTTTTTATACTCTGTACCGAAGGTACATAGAGTATTATAAGTTTGTGCAAAAGTATGTAACATCCAGAAGGAAGCATCTCCGACTCCATAAAGTATATATATTCTTGATCAGCATCAACAGCCGAGTCGATATAGCCATGTCCGTCTGTCCGTCTGTCTGTCTGTCCGTATGAACGCACAGATCTCAGAGATGGTAAGAGATAGAGGTTTGACGTGTATGGGACATATGCTTCTTATGTCTGCAGGCAGATCAAGTTTATTTTCAATTTTGGCCACGCCCCCTCCCGCCCCCGCAATTTAGAAAAAACGTCATATATCCCACAGTTTTGAAGATAGATGGCTTGTTCCTTCTGGACATATTTAGTTGTTAGAATAACTTATCGATCCGCCAAAGGAATGAAGAAGTTCGGATGAACGGTTTTCGAGGTTTGATCAAAAGACAAATTTTCTTGGTACAGAGTATGTTATAGTCGGGCTTGACCGACTTTCTTTCTTGTTCTAACTAGAGCGAGTCTTACACGCTTAGTATATGACGATTCCTATCAAAGGTTTCTCAATGGTTGTAAAAAAACCTGATACTTGTTTTAAAGACCCCAAATGACCAAAAAAAAATTGAATAAACAGGATTATGATAGCACTAGACTGCGATCCAATATTAAGTAAAAGAAATAACACAAGATCTTGGAAATGATTCAAACCGCTTTACCAGGACTCAATAATACTTGGCTATACACAGCCCAAAAGGCCAAGCCGAGCTCGTCACAATCTTTAGGATCGAGTGCTTCTAAAGAGTATTGTTTAAAAATCTTTTACATGGCTAGTTACTTTAAAGCTGGCGCCAATAGCTAGTAAAGGTGACCGGGTGTATTTCAATTAATGTCGCGAGATATCGATGGATGGAAATGTTTCTACACCAAAAAACATCCCACTTTTAAAGGGTATGTTCTGTTCGACGCAACTACAATTGCAGAGCCGAACTGAATGGGATAATTTTTGCATTTAATTTGTCGACTTCTTGCACACAGTTTTCAACTGTATTAAGCAAACAGAATAAATTGATCCGCACTGGCCTAGTTTGAATGTTAAGTACATATCCCCCCTACGATGAACAATAAATCATTGTAACCAAGTCTTAACCTCTCATTTTATAATTAAGTGCCAATTACTTCTTTATTCTTTGATGGACTTAAGTGAAATATGTGGCATTAAAAAAGTAATGAATGTTTCTTTGACGATCAACAATGAATGGTGATAAGCGCACTTAAAATCTAGCTTATTTTAAAAGTAAAGTGAACTTTGAAAAGCAAAGATATCGATAAAGGCCTTAATAACGACGAAGTTAAACAACGAAGTGGAATGTATAGTTAGTGTACAAATCACTAACAGGACGTTCAATTCTCTGTTAAGTACATTTTTACCATTTTAATATCAACAAATAGAAGTAAATTAATTCGCATTCTACTAGAGTTTCTTTTCTTAATAATCCAAAACCTAGCTTTTTAGCGATTTCTCGAAAAATTAATTTCTGGAATTCTCTGGGAGAGTTATAAATATGATTTAAATGACAAATGAAACTAACCACTTTATACATATATAATATATTTTATTTTACCGCTCATTTGCTTGCATATTTAGTGCATTTTTGGTCACACTAAAAATTTCTGTGGATGCCAAATAAATAATTGAAAATTAACTTGTTCTGCCTGTCCCATACCTGTCGAACTTCTATCTCTAGTCTTATGGCTATGGCTATTTCGACTGGGCTGTTGATGCTGATTAAGAATATTTTATATATGGTTTCTTGAGTGGAAGATGCTTTCTGATTAATAGATCACACTTTTCAATAATCCTTTTCTTAAAACTAGGTTGTAATTTAACTTTGGTACAAGGTATAGAAACTCCTTCAAACAACAACACACATTTCACAAAAAGATAGTCTTAAATTCTAAACAAAGTTTTTTGAAAGCAAAGTAAACTTTTGAAATATAACAAATGTTTCAAAAAGGGTCAACTTTTTTACCAGAGAAGATAGCAAACGATCCTAATGTATATAATCTAATCCTAATTTATATAATCGTACACTTACAAGGAATAACGTTTACGAAAAACCAAAACCAAGGTTTTATTCTGGTTCCTAAGATACCATTACATTGATCTGTATATGAACGAAAAAGCGAAGCTAACTTCGTCTGCGCCGAAGTTTTTATACCCTTGCAAGTGCTCGCTTGTATATTTTCAAAAAATACTCTTTTTGCCACTTTCCGTCCGATCGTTCGTTTGGGAGCTATATGATATGGTCATCCGATTTGGCCTAAAATTTGTAAAATTATGTGAAAGCATGTGAAACAAACAAATACGAAATTGCGGGATGCTTCTGTTAAAAACAACAAAGTTTTCCTAACAAAGACTGTTTTTCAGACATATCTTTTGTATGGCAGCTATACCTAATAGTTGTCCGATTTTAATAAAACTTGGTAGAATTATATAAAAACATAGAAAACCTACGATTTTGAAGACGTTTGGAGACGTTTCCATTGAAAAGAACAAAGTTTTTCATACTAAAACTAGTTTTCCGACCGATTGTTCCTATGGGAGGTATGAGATATAGTCATCCAAGCCGATCGGTTCCGACATATTAGTAGTGTGCAGCAAAAAGAAGACTCTGTGCAAAGTTTCAGCTCGATATCTTTAAAACTGAGAGACTAGTTCGCGTAGAAACAGACAGACAGACAGACAGACGGACGGACAAAGCTCAATCGACCCAGCTCGTCACCCTGATCAAGAATATATATAGTTTATGGGGTCGGAACTGAATATTTCTATGCGTTGCAAACTTCTGGGCAAATTTATAATACCCTTTGCAAGGGTATAAAAACGATGCAAAAATTCAGAAACTCTTCCATTGAAAACAAAATAGTTTTTCACACCTATCTCTTCTATGGCAGCTATAGAAGTTGTATGTATTTAGATATTTCATGTATATATACAGGAAATAACATTTCCAATCCAAACAGATGTGCGTAGTCGAGCCTCTTATTCTATTTTCTGAGCCGAACCAACCAAGTTCGATTCCAGCTTTGGTTAGGAACAAATAGTTAAGTAAAAAACTCGATGAAAATGATTCATACTTTTACCTATTCAAATCTTAAAAGCAAATTGTTGATATCTAAAAATACCAAGAGAGTTTTTGCTGGTTCGAGGTCAGGAAGTTGTGTACATGAATGCTATGTCATATTATTTTAGTGCCTGCTTATAAAAAAAGATGCATTCTCTACTTACTTTGTATCTTCGTTGCAGCTTAACGTTGAAAGTTCTTAAAAGCCTCGGCTATAGCTATTGTTATTGTTGAGGTTTTGTTGTTTAATGATGCTTAGCTTGCATGCAAAGTGCGTCGCCAACCCCAAGGTCAGCCAGCAGCCAAATGGCATGCAATAGCTTTCCGGGCAAATGCAACGGAAATTTTTTTGAGTTTTCTGTGTGCGTCATCCGAATAGCGAATGGTGAATCATTTGCATAACCAACTGGTTGCAGTTTTGACTGGAGTTCAATGGGTTTGCAGAATATTGGGCAATAGCCGAAAGTGCACTTGAGCATGAAAACATTCAAGCTCTGCTCACACAATCCCATCAATGCCTTAATAATAATAAAGTTGAGTTATAATTTCAGTTACAATGAGGCAATCTTCATGCAATGGCTGATCTCTTTTTTTTTATTTGGTTGCAGACAGGAAAACCCATAATGGTTTTATGAATTTCAAAATGTTTAATGCTTATTTTATGCAGATGCTTAAACGTGTGCGGCATTAAGTTGATCGGAAAACAAGCAGCATGTGTCTGACATTAGGTAGTGCTGCAAAAGGCAGGCCAAGCACATTAGAATTAGTGGCAAAATTTGAACAACTTGGATTTACTTTCAATCTCGTCAGTCTGCGGTTTTCCCCCCAAAGAGTTTTCATTTTCCGATGACATAATTTCTGTCACGTTTCAGTGTGTGTGTTTGGTTTCGCTGTATGCGACACAGTTTTGTGCAACTTCTTCGGCTGCACAAATGGCAAACCAGTTGGTCTGTTGTGTTGTGGTACTGGTTCTGCAACATGTCGTTAGACTTTTCTGTGGCCAGTGTCCATAAGGCTACGCACCCGCACTAGCAAACGTTAGATAATCTCTATGATTTGGCAAGATTCCCAACCGAATGGGAGCGAACCAGCTGAAAGAGAATGCGTTCAATTGCCTCAATTAATAAATAATTTTCTTAATTATCATTGTTGTTGTTGCACAAGTGAAGCGTGGAAATTCCCCAACAGTTGGCAGCTGGCGAGAACCTTAACAAATGTTCTGCGTGTCTTTAAATGCCTTAGAAGTTGGTAAAGAAATTCAGCTTGAAAGTACACGAACTAATTGAGCCATTGGGCCCTGAGATTAAACGATCAACTAACCAGTTCTTAGCCTCGGCTTTAACAAGTCAACCGGCGCTTTAAGTATGCATAAATTAAGACTAGTTTATGTTAGTCAATGGGGGGAAATAATATCGACTTAAGTAAGGCAAATTGTCGGCATTTAGTTTAATAAATGCCCCACAATCTCAGATTACTGTACACTGATTCGTATGTTAATGCCGCCTTGATATTAATTAAATGTCTCATACTTACTTTTCGGTATGAAGACACCTTGAACTCTGGCCAAGGTAAGGCCCGCAACGTGACAGAAAAAATTTAATAAACAATTCCAGTTCAAGTTTAAAACTTCAAAATGCTGCACCGCACAGTTCGGAAATGCATACAGCGAGAGTCGAAAAAAATAACCTTGACAACAGAGATTTCAGGGCCTCCGGCGAAGGTCTTCGGAGTGCACAGCAGTGCAGTCGAATGTACCACGCTATTATTATTAGTATTATTATTTTTATTTTTATTTTTGTAAGTTTTCTACTGGCTGCTGCATCTGTGTGCACTTGTGCAATGGAAATGCGACAAAAGTCACAGCGCTTAATTACGCTGAACTTTGCTCAAAACTGCCAGCGACAGCAAAAAATAATAACTAGCTGACTGGCTCGCTCTGAGCGTATCTTGTAGTGGCAATGACGACCGTGCCAACAAATTGTTGTTGACCTCTTCCCAGTGCACGTTTGTATGGCATTCTAGATGATTTCGTTTGTTAATTGTTGACAGCAAAATAAACAGCATTGCTTCTCTGTAATCTGTGTAATGATCGGGCCTAAGCCGCCTGTTAACGTGTACAGTGAAGTGCAGTTAGCTAAGTGGGCAGGGCAACTGCTTGGGGACGGATTGATAATTTTTAAGTAATTGAGTTATAATTCATCAAAAGTGCAGACAAAAACCGTCTCAGCAGTGATAATGGTGGTGCTGAACTGTTTAACATCTGAAATCTAGCTGCCCCTTAATTTAACCTATTGACTTCAAAACAAGAAGTTTCGGTGGGTGGGTCAAAACAATTGACAAGTCTAAGGTGGGGTTTGCAGACCGGTTTGTATACTTTTCGAACCGAAGGTTCAAGTTAAGGTTAAGTTCATTTTTGATAGATATTGCCAAATTATATCAAATGAAGACCTTTTTGGTTCTTTTAAGGAGAACGCATTACTCCAAGTAATTTGATACGTGGTGTCTCGTTTTTGGTCTCGCTTTTATTTCCTTCTGAAAATCGAAATATACCCAATTTCCAAACGCGTCTCTTTTTTGTACGACAAATTTATAAGATCTTCGAAATGAAGCTAAAGTATTTTCCTGAACCGAATCCAATAAGCCTGCTTATCCAGTTCACGAATCACTTCAAATACAACTGTTTTGCTCTTTCTCACGCAATTCTACGGAATGTTACTGGCATTTGCTTAAAACCAAATTATGTGGAACAATTTTTAATACATCCTTTCGATGGGCCCAAAGTAGTTCGTCAGAAATAGACATGGCTTCGGATTGATTAAAGTGCGGATATCTGGAGTACACAGAGGAAAAAAACATGTTCAGAAATATAGATTTTTAGCTCAAACTCAGAAGAGAAGGTTCCTTGCTATTTTATAGAACAAATGTCCCAAGTTTTCTTGAAATGAGCACAAAATGTAACAAGTAGCCAATAAGACGTACTTCCACAAATGTGTGTCATGGCATAGTGAGCTAAGACGTCGCCGTCACGACTTCAAGTGCAACAGGTCTGGTGATTAACCCCAGACAACTACAACAAACACTTTTCTTTCTTTCTTTCTAAAATACTTTGATGAGTTTAGTGATGTATCAGATTCTAAGGTAAACGGGCTGACATCACCCAAACCGTGAGATACTTTTATAACCTGCACCAAACTCAATTGCATGTTTTACTCAGTTGAGTTTAAAATGTTCTCAAAGGTTAAGGTCAAAACTATAGGTATAAATATAAAATTGTCCTGACACTATTTTTGAGAAATTATTCCGCTAACTAATTCCTTTCAAATAGATTCCGCAACTAGCACCTAGTTGAAGTAATTGAATTATGATATCTCTCTTTTGATCACAAAATCAATTCCGAAGAGAACAATCTGGGAATATCGTTCATATTGAAGGCCTTATGGCTTTGGCATTTATTATATTTTAATTATCATATTCTATCATGGATTCTATCAAGGAATGATAATAAGATTGGGTCAATGTTGAAATGAACTTAAAAAAGCTGTTTTGAGAGACTAAACCTTATTGTTTCGTCGAGTGGTTCAATTTTCATAATCAATGCCTTATTCCTAACTCTAAAGGCATCGCTCGTTTCCGGCCTATTCACATATACCACATTTTTAAGTGGTGAAATACGAGATAGTTATCTCGTCGGTAAATTGTTTACCACGGTAGTGGAAATCACATGATGTTCAAAATTAGGATATCATCGCTGTTTAGCGCTCTCTTTAGAGGGTAATGGCCTGACCATAGACATTGAAATTTCTTCATTATGATACCCGTAACTCTATAAACTATATATTCTTGATCAGGGCGACGAGCCAGGAATCAGAACCGATCGATTAACTATACCATATGAACCATATGAAGCCTCATGAAGGATCGGTCGTGGAAGTAGTTCTGGTATGAAAGAATTTGTTTGTTTTTTTTAATGGAAAAGTCTCCACGTTGCTAAGCTTTTTTATAATTATACTAAGTGGAATGAAAATCGGACTACTAAATGGGATAGCTGCCTTAGGTCTCTAAAATAGTAGTAGAAAAAACAACTTTTACAGTCTTCTATATGTTATCACCTTGTTCTGCAAAGTTGTATCAAAATCTGATGACTATAGCAATGGCTGACTTACAAACAATCGGTTCGAAAATTGAAAGACTTTGGTCATGATGACTATGTTCTTACAGATCGGGAAAACGGTTCTTAATTAAAAAACCCTTTTTTTCCAATTCAGAGTACTTTATCTTTATCATATTTGGCACTCAGCTAATATGTCGGAAGCGCTCAAATCGGATGACTCCGCAGAGGGAAAAATAATACCCAGAAAATGAGCACAATTAAACTCAACTCAGCCACCGCACTGAAAAATAGATCGGTTACAAAATAATGCAATGTTGCAACGAGCTAAAACGTTATTCCAATCGTTGTTCGTTGAGCGTTTCGGGTGAGACAAGTCGGACAAAAATTTTGAGTTAAATGTTAGAATGTGTCCAATCAATCAAATGGTTTACCAATCAAAGCTGTTGTTGAAGTGAGAACATTGTGCCACAAGAAAGAAAACCCGTTCATGGTCAGATTTGTGCGCATCTTGAGTCCAATTTTCTCGGTGGCAAAAGATACTGATTCCCATAATTGTGCATAATTTTTGCAGTCTTCAAGCCTTCAGAATAAATGATTATTCTTTTTGTTCTGTTCATCGACTGTTAAAACTAGACACGTCCATTTCCAATACGCAATTTGGCTTTTTACTCAATTATGATGATAATTTGTGGCTGACTTAAGCGGCTTTTTGACTGTCAGCCATCTGAATGACAATTAGTGAAACATTCGCAGTTTCCTTTGCCATGACTTGCCATAATACGATGCGTCACTTTTGGGTAGGAAAACAAAAACAACAATAACAACAGAAGCAAATACCGCAAGGCGTTGATTGTGTACCTAATGAGTTGTTTGAAATTAGTGTTCCACACGTTGATTGATGATCTGGAAATTTCTTTAAGATTCTGTAAACATTCTTCTCTCACCTGGCGTTTGCTTAACAAATGTTACTGATAGACTCAACAAACTCCAGACTCCAGCAAGTGCAAAAGTGAAATAATAATTTCCACTCAATCAATGATTATTATTTATACATTTCAGCAATGTGTGCATAAAAAACACAAACAGACATAAATCTTCCGTTGCAAAAGACTGGCCGCAGTTACGTTGTGCCAAAGTAAAAGTAAACGGCTAACAAAAAGTTACTAACATTTAATTGATTGCAAATACAACAAAGCCAGTTAAACAAAGCAAACACCCACCCACCACCAGGCATGCTGATATCAAAGTAAGTAACCAACGGACGCAACAATTTCAAATTTTGACCCACTGATGTTGACCCACTTGGGGGCCAGGCCAGTCATTCGGTCAGTCAGTCAGTCAGGCAGTCTGTCTATCAGCCATTCGATTTGTTTCCAGTTTCCTGCTGTCAACGCCTCGCAACTCATCTCGACATTTACACTTGTCGCTCCATTAATATTGCATAATCCCAGCCAGCTTGATTTGACTTTTCCAACGCTTCGCCCTTTTTTGTGGCTTTTGCTTTTTTGCCATATATATATATATATATTTTGTGTCTCTTTGCATATTTGCGAGCCGAACGACCGCATTTTTCGGCGGGGCGAACAAGTTTGTAATTGTGTCAAATAACCAATGGCATCATTGCATAATCCCAACCTAAATCATGATGGGCATCTTCACTTGACTGATGGCTGATTTATGGGGATAAATCCACGGCCAGTGGACAAGTTTTTACTTGGCATTTCCATCGACCGCCAGCTGCTTTGTGCCTATTAAGTGTGCTGGCTTGAAATTCCCTGAATCAAAAATTCTACTCAACATCAATTTGAAGGCGTGACCAAGAATGCGAGGCAGGAGCTCTTGATTGTATATGATTAGCCGGCTCAGCCAACAATAAAATCGAAACATGGCATGCACTGTTTAAATTGCATTCTCTCCAGTTTTATTCACGTCATCTTATGTAAGCTCATATTTATATTTTTCCTAAAATGTCTTAGGATGAGCTCATTAGCCGTGGGAGATTACAAAGAAATATTAGTGCCAATTATTGTCAGTTGTCTGTTATAAACTTGCCTGCTAAAGTCCACAATTTACATTTAAAATGGTTCGAGTGTAAAGTGCAAAATTCATATGCAATGTGTGAGTTATGACAGCTGTTTTCAACAAAAATTAGAGGCTCTCGTTAATTCGGAAAAGTGCATAATTAGCTAGTAAGTAAAAGTCCTCCTTAAATAGCAGGGGAGAGACAAGTAGAAGATTTGGAATAAGAAAACCCAAAAACTGTAAAATACGGAAAACAAAAAAAAAGCAGCCAACTCCAATTCTGTATATGGGTTCACCTTTAACTGCGAATAAGTTGAGAGATCCAGCTTTTACATATATTTATGTAGCCTTGACTACTTGAAGTTTTCCAGCAGCTTAATTAAAAAGTTAGACAGCTTTCAACACAATCCTCGATAGAACATTTTGTTACAGAGTTTACTAAAACTCAGAAAGTGAAAATCAAAGCGAACAGTGGACAAATTTCTGAAGGAAATGCAATGCGACGCTGCAAGCTGATTCTCTATGCATCATTGCTTAATGCTCCATCTAACAGTTCTTTCAGGTTTGTTTCTTTGATTTTGTATACAGACTGTTACCAGTTTATCTCTGAATCTTTTCGACATTACACTCCATTAAAAAAGAAACAGCCGTAAGCGATCTAAACTTTAGAAATTCGCCTTTTTAAATGGGGTCACAGGCGATTCATCATATATTTTAGAAAAATTATTTATTATAATAGTTTATAACAAAAAAAGATTTCCCGCAAAACACATTTGAACACTGAACAAACAAATATAGCCATAAACCAGGTTGAACACGGAATGGACCAAACAGGACAGGTATCAAGACGGTTTTATGCTTGCCGAATTTAAACTAATTCGTAAAATCGAACTCAACTTTGCAATACTTGGGACAATTTCAACAGGCCGGAAGGTAAGGGAGCTACCATAGATTTTGAGACAGCTCAAACACAATATTTTTGAATTGAAGACTAAACCCATGTACGTCTGCATCTTAGACCACTCGACTATCAAGCGTTTCGCGAGAGCGGCAATGAGACAAAGGAATTATTCATCACCCTAGAAGAAAGACAGCCAGAAACCATCCATCTGCCATGATTCCCAGTTTGGCTTCCGACTGAGCCACGGAACTTCCGAACAATTACATCGAGTGGTCAACTACCTCCTCAAAAGGTATGAAGGAAAAGAGTAGACGGTAGCAGCTTATTTTGACAGCCAGCAGACCTTCCATAGAGTGTGGCTCGAAGGTCTCCTCTCTAAGATCAAGAAACTCCCTCCGCCCCCCACTGTAACTGCTTGTCAAGAGCTTCCTGACTGACAGAACTTTTTTGAGGTAACACAGGAAGGAGCGACATCCCAAGTAAGAACCATCAGGGCTGGGATGCCGCAGGGTACCGTATTGGACCCTACGCCATACTCCCTATTCACTCACGATATGCCCAAAGCTTTTAGCTCGTAACATTTGCTGACCACACGGCCATTCTTCCAAGCAACAAATGCATAAACTCAGCCACAGATGCCCTTCAGGAGTATCTGAATAGGTTTAGCAACTGGGAACACTAATACGGACAAGTGAACTTCGGTGACATATTCCACCCGATGCGAATGAAAATTCTCGAATTCAAGTAAAAATTTAGGATACTGTTTTTCTTGATATAATACTTGATACATAAAGCATTGTTAAAAACAGAGAATTATGCTGGGCAGCACCGGCACTGAAACAGCGATGGGCAGCACTTTATACACCTTAACACTGGTAAATACAAACATTGGAAGGAGTATGTAAAAGTCGCGCTTGATCGACTTTCTTACTTGTTATACCCTGGCACAGGGCATATTGAAATTGTCCAGATGCTTGTAACGCATAGAAGAAAGCATTTCCGACCACAAAAAAGTATATACAGGGTTGCCCATATTCGACGGACCCATGTTTTTTTTTAAAAAATCAAAGAAAAAAAGAAAAATTTGGCGGTTGGCAATCTTAATCATTTAATTTGTTCCAAGTAAATTTGTTTACATCAATTTTTGAATATGATATCTCTCAAATGGCCGCCTCTGGCGTTGATGGCGTATTGTGCCCTTTTTGCATCATTTTCCATCGTTTTCGCCAACATTTCGGCCGGAATAGCGGCTATTTCTTCACGAATGTTGTCCTTGAGCTCTTCTACGGTCCTTGGCTTGTTAACGTAAACCTTTGACTTCAAATATCCCCACAAGAAGAAGTCAGGCGGCGTCAAATCGGGCGAACGCGGTGGCCAGTCCAAATCACCACTTTTCGACATCAAACGGCCCGGAAACAATTTCTTCAGAAAATCGATTGTTATGCGACTTGTGTGCGGTGGAGCGCCGTCTTGTTGAAACCAGAACTGCCTCATACGCTTTCGACGAATAATTGGCATCACAAAATTGGTCATCATGTCGCGATAACGCTCCTGGTTGATGGTAACAGCATGGCCATTTTCATTTTGGAAGAAAAACGGCCCAATGACCGTTTTCGCACTAACGCCGCACCAAACTGTGACTTTTTCGTCATGAAGAGGCACTTCTTGAATCTCCTGAGGATTTTCAGTGGCGTAAATACGGCAATTTTGCTTATTTACGGTCCCATTCAATGTGAAATTTTAATTTTTTAAAAGCACGTTGAGTTTTCATAATTGACTTGTTCTGTTGAATGTAAATTTCAACTATTTCAGAGCGCTCGCGTGGCGTGTATTGTTCCATGGTAAAAATCTGCTTGGACTGACGCTTCAAACGCGGTATGTCATTAAGCGATCTGACAATTCTGTCAAAAGTTATGGCGTTGCCAGATGGGTCCGTCGAATATGGGCAACCCAGTATATATTCTTGATCAGCATGACGAGCTGAGCCGATATGGCCATGTCCGTCTGTTTTTATGCTATCTCCTCCGTCAGTTTTAAAGCTATCGCAACCAAACTTTGCACGAAGTCTTTTGGTGCAAATACGCTGCACACTTGTCGGAACCGGCCGGATCGGATGACTATAACATATAGCTGCCATAGGAACGACCGCTCAAAAAACTAGTTATAGTGAGAAAAACTTTTTTGTTTTTAATGCTAACGTCTCCCAACTCCGTATTTGCTGTGCTTCAATGCTTCTCCAAGATTCTGCCAAATTTGGTAGAAATCGGACATCTATATAGTATAGCTGCCACACTCATAAAACATTCGCCCTGAAATCTAGAAATACTCCTATGAAATCCTATGAAATTTTCTAATTTATGGAAAACTTTCAGTCTCAGAAAATTTTTCCATAAATGAGAAAAAGTTTTCTTAATTTTAGGGTGAATCGCCTTAAGACGGATTTCATAGGAGAATTTCTAGTTTTCAGGGCGAATTGTTTTACCAGTGCATGGGAAAGTAAGGTTAGAAAAATAGTCTTAGTAAGAAAAACTTTTTTGTTTTCAATATAAACCTCTTTAAAATTGGCATATATTTATTTTATAAGCTTTCACACAATTCTTTAAGGTTTTGTCAAAATCGGATGACTATAGGTTATAGCTGCCATGGGAATGCTCGGTCGAGAAACAAGTTTTACTGAGAAAACCTTTTTTGTTTTCAAAGAAAACGCCTACAATCTTTGTATTTCTTAGTTTGCTATGCTTTCCCATGGTTCTACTTTGGTCTGGTCGATATCTGACATCTATATAGTACAGCAGTGGAAATGTAACTTTCCTTTTTTTTCTATCTAAAAAGAAACAGTTCAACTCAAACCATTTGAGTGTGATATGAAAAATTTGTTTTTGAAGTGAGACCATTGTGGTACAAGTGATTTGTCCAAGTCATTTATAGTCCAATTTTCGCGGGTTTTTTCAGAGAGATCTCAGAGACTAGAAGAACTAGAGCAAGCACATTTTGGACATAGACTTGTCTGCAAACAGATCAGGTTTGATTGATAAATTCTTTCTATAGGATCGGATAATAAATGGCAGAGTTATAAAGGTTTTTGAACATCATGTTGTTAGCTTAATGCTCTGTTAATTAACATAAGCATTAATTCTCTTGAGTAAGTCGGGCCTTTAACTTATGCTCTCGTTTGTAATGTTGCCACACATCTCTTGTCTGCCATGGTTGAAAGTCTCACTTTCTGTAGGCTACAAATTTCTGGTATTCTCAAGGGTTAGTAAAAAAGGGGTTCGGCCTAAGTTCAGATTAACATCAAACGCATAAAATTCAAAACCTTGCCTCAAAAAAAAACCATTAAGCTCTATGACAACTGCAATGTTTACATTAATTTGCTGTAAATCTTGTTCATTTTTATTGACCAATCCCATTTAGACTCTCACGGTCTGTCACCAAAAAGAGTCTCTCGTATGTTGCAAACTCCACTACGAAATAATTCCCAAATATGTGCCCAAATATTTATCACATGGGCACACCGCAGCATGCATAAACAGCGCTCTAATAGCTAATTAAATTATCAATAAACAAACACACACACACACAACAAAAAAATGCTCAAATTTCCAGCCATAAATGTCAAGCGCACCCAAAAAAAAAAAGACTTGGCTTGTTGTCATTATAAAAAACTACTTGGCCTGACCTTGTCCATTGTTGACTGTACAAACACACACACACACACACACACACACATGCCCCGGCCACAATTTACGCAACTTGCGTATGTTGGCTGTGACTAACTCACACAGCCGAAAACAATACGCAAATCGAAAGACTCAAGCAACGAACTTGAAACACATTTCGTCAGAAAGTTGCAGCATGACATTTCTGTATGCGTATTCAGGTATTCAGAATTCGTTTGAACCAAGCCTCAAATGTGGTCAGGCCGCTGTCATCGACGCATCGAGCCGCCACTTTATGCAAATATTTGATAGGCCGCACATAATGAAGCTACTTAATTTTCATTTTGAGGATGTTTACCTGACACTCGACTATTGGGCAACCAGTCAATCGCATACAGCAATCAACTTATTCATATACGAAATGCAAATATTTGCGTCCGATTGAATTTCAACTTAGCGCGCAGGCAGCAGCAACGCAATCGATTAGCAAAAAAGTCCAAAACCGAAACATTTTCGAAAGCGACAACGATAAACTGGGCTCAATCGATGACCTTGAACTAGTTTCTCGTCTCTGCTGGTTTGGCTGGAAGCCAAAAAATATCGTTAACGATGCTAAAAAGGTGCGAATGCGAATTGATTAATTGCCCTAGCATTATTAATTATGGCTTTCTTTGGCAGATACCAACAGTGCAACTAACCTTGACCCAATTGCAATTGTCTTCGCTTTTGTCTTTCTTAACAAATTTTGCATTGGGCCTGCGATTCACTGCAGTTGCAACGAAACTGCATTGCATAATGAGCCAGGCAAAAATGCATATGCAAAAAAATTACATTTTGCATATTTGCTTAACGGCTGACCAACTTGAGCTGAGTTGTTAGGCAATCAGCCTGACCAGACCGGGCCAACAACTTTACTTTTCCAGCGAGCATTCACTTCGGCTTCGTCTTGGGCTGACTCTGGGCCTACAACTGACCAAGTGCCCAAAAATTGCACAGCCAAAACCTCCCATTGGGCAAGAGACGAGTGCCCGGGCTGGCGAGTGCCGAACAAACTGTAACTGTTGAAAAGAAAAGTGTTGTTGTCTCTCATCTTTGTGGTTATTTTTTTGGTTTTGGTTTTGCTTGCATTGTGCCGTTGACATAGTTTCTTGGGCGAGTCAATGAAGCATGGCTTTGAGTCGAGCTCAACTTGATTCAATCGACGATCGTTATGCAAATATGACGACAACAGGAAGCTATACATATTTAAAATGGTATTCTGAGGCAAAAAACTAATGACTTGGACAACAAAGTTGTAAACCAGTTTCTGTGCGTTGCGTAGCATTTACCTACAAGCTGTTACCAGCTGGCCAGTCAATTAGTCCAGTAATTGCATTTGCAAAATCAAGATGTATACATTGTTAGAGAAAATATTAATATTGCAGAGCGAATGCCTTGGGTTTACCCACAATACTGTCAGTTCGACACGACTGAAGCATTGAAAATCATTCCTAAGTTCAATTTAGTTACAAAAGTTAAGCGATCTTGATTGAAGTATCAGGCAGTTTAATTGTTTAATCTGATAACTTAAGCTAAAATTTCCCCTAACTGAATGGAATATGAATGGAAAAGTAAACTAAACAGTGGCAGGCTTAAAACGAACTGTTAGGAAATGGTTTTAGAGTCCTTCTACCGGGATCATAAGAACAAACTTCTTAAGCAACAGTCACTCGATTCTGAAGTCGGCCCAAAACACCTTTTGGTTCGGTTCGGTCGGAAAATAATTGGCCATTATGTTCGAAGCGCTTACAAAAAACCAAAAGTGCTCAAGAGCAAACCCACCCAACATTTGAAAGATCATTTTTATAAAAATCACCCTGATGGGTGTATTCCGACTCCTTTTGATTATGCAAAAGAGATGCCTATCATGTGCGATTAATTGAGACTCGAAAATATTTCATGAATATGCTCAAAGTGTGATTTAGTGAAAATCGACTAACAAAAAGATTCGTAAATGACTCGAAACTGATTGGAAACTGATCAGAAGAACGGTTTAAAAAAGACTTCAAGAAGAATCGCGGCTAGGGTAACATTGTCTTCTGACGAAAGAATTATTTCTGATCAGAAAGCGAGCGCATTTATGACTATTTTAATCAGCCTTAGGGCACGAAAAAGCCTCGAATGTGATCAAAAATTAAATATTATAAAATGTTCGCTGGGTAGGAACTTAAAATAGACATACATTTCCAATAGTTAACATTTTAATGAAATTTTTGATCACACTCGAGTCTTTTTCGAGGCCTCGGTCTAATAAATATTGTCCAAAATGTGTGAAGAGTCATTTGCTTTTCTTTTGGTTCAGTTTGGTTCCTTTCATCTCTGCCTTGGAAGTTAGAAGAATTTACCAAGTTCTTTACAATCTTCAATTGGTTTGTTTTGGTTTATTTCCTGTGATAACTTTATAAATTCATTTATTGTCATATAAAAATAATAATTATTCATTTGATGGATATAAACAATTTAAAAAATTTTGGTAATAATATTTATTTACATTCAAAAAAGTCGTGCATGTCCGTGTCACATTAACTTATCCATAAATCCATGAATGGACGTGAAAATTTTGCTGAGACTTCAACCATTTTGAAACCAGAATGCAAGTGTTGTGTAGAAACACACCATAGCATCTTTGGAACAACTCACCATTACTCTTAATTTATATAAAAAAGCGTTCAACCCGACAGAGCTGAATTTTACATCGGGTTCATCTTATGCCGAAAGTTAGTACTAAGATCCGTTTTTGGAAAATTGTTTCGGGATATGTGGAAAACTCGTATAGAGGTGGGCAGGTAATTCCGGCTGACCCCAAAAGCGGTCACACTTAGACTTTAAGTTCCTGTTTAGATGACAATTGACTTAGAAATAGAAGTGGCAAAAGCCCATAATTGGTTACAGTCAGTAGTTAAATCCGATTAACGACTACGGACTTACGATTGGGGATTGCTGATGATTCTCTGCTAAATGCCACTGATTGCTATGTTGGTCAAGAATACATTCACCCTTTGATAAATGTTGGCACATCCTTTGAGTGGCTTTAATGCCATTAGATTGTCTCTTTATTTTCAGTTTTGGGATTAAGCAGTTGGCCGTAAAATCGGTAAACGGTCTCACCAATCATGCATATTGTATGATTCCAACTCAGCAATCAGGATTGTTATGAATTACTGTAATCAGTAGTTTAAATCAGCAATCATAAATCAGTAATCGTAAATCAGATGAATCTGCTGAATGCGCCCATTATTTACGGGACCACCAAGTGGCTTCTTCCACAAAATCGAAACGTGACAAATTCCTGGGCTGCTGCAGATGAGTTGCTCTAAAGTTTCTGCGATGGGCTGCCTGCGTTCTATACTAAACGGGATTAGATTGACGCCAGTTTTTACATAAAATTTCAAAAATGATTCGTTCTTGGGTGTACTTAAATTAAGTACGAAAGTTTCTAATACCAAACAACGATTGTTAATATTATTGAAATGAGAACAAACGTTGTTGAATCAAGAATATTTTGTATTAACAGTAAGATGAAATATTCAAGAAAGCGAGTTCTTAGTTCAATTACAAAATATGTTAGATAGAGTATAAAACAGACTCCTACCTAGCTTCAAAAAGTGTGTGACCGCAAATGCCAACAATTTTCAAGCGAGTCTGTTCTTAAAATTCCCTACCGGTTTTAACACCTTTGTAATGCTGTGCTGGTAAATTTCAGAAACTAAAGTAACTCTAGCTTGTTCTATGATTGGATATTTCCAGGCTTTTTTGGTTCAATACAGTGAACTAGTTTTATAAGAAATTGGGAATAGCTTTAGAATTTGAGGTGCTCACATCAACAACATTTTGTACTAGTTTTAAGCACTCTTATATTCTTTCTGGAAGGTTTTAGGATTGGCTTTGGAAATTACTGGACTTTAAGAAAGAATATTTTGTACTTATTTTGAGAGAAAAGATTTTAAAATAATTCGAAATATACTTAATAAATCCAGATACAGTCAGAAAACAAGTATTTCGGGACAAAAAAATTCGTATTTGATATACAAATTTTGTACTTGAATCAAGTATTTTCGTTCTTTCTGTACTTTTGACTTATATTAAGTACAAAGCTCTTGGTTTTTTTTCAGAGTGTATTTGTATCGCATGAGCTTCTGCTAGGCGTTGACCCGAAAGTATGCTTAAAGGTAGTCCTCAGTGTCTTCTTTGGAGCTTTCTCCCTTTTTGATCCTGTGACCTGAAAAATATTTGTTTCGAAATATTAATGATTTGAAAGAATGCAAACAAAAGAAAAATTCGTAAAAATGTTCGAAAATGAAATATTGTCATTATTAATCAAAATATGGATATATCGAGATTAATTCCGGAATCCCTACTGGCAGTGCTAGTTTCGCACCAGTTACAATCTTGATTATATGTCTTAAAAAAAACCATATAGAGCCCTGTTACACTTTTCGAATCGACTTTCTGTTAAACTTTAGTAATTTGCATTCATATTACATGTTGTTGAACAAGAGTACTCGGAATTGTTTGAGCAACCGAAAGCGAAACTGAAACATAAAATTCAGAAAAATACATGAAATCTTTATTTGAATCGACAGTACGGTCCATATAATTTTTAATGTTTGAAGATTATTTCATACAAATGTTGACCGTGACTGCGCCTCAAATGGTCCATCCGCTTAGTCCAACTTTGGCATACTCTTTCCAACATTTCGGCCGGTATCTCACGAATAAATGCTTCAATGTTGTCTTCCAATGCGTCAATTGAAGCGGGCTTGTCTGTATAGACATGAGCTTTAACATAGCCCAACATTAAAATAGTCTAAAGGCGTTAAATCGCACGATCTAGGCGGCCAATTGACCGGTCCCGAACGTGAAATAAAATGTTCACCGAACTCGCCTCTCAATAAGTCCATTGTTGCGCGTGCTGTGTGGCATGTGGCACCGTCTTGTTGAAACCACATGTCACATGACATCCAACTCAAGCTCTTGCAATTTGGGGCAAAAAAAAGTTGGATGTCATCTCACGGTAGCGCTCACTATTCACAGTTACGTTACGATTCGCATCATTTTTGAAGAAGTACGGTCCAATGATGCCACCAGCCCATAAACCGCACCAAACTGTGACTTTTTCTGGATGCATTGGTAGCTCTTGCAATGCTTCTGGCTGATATTCACTCCAAAATCGACAATTCTGCTTATTTATAGCCGCTTCAGTGGGTCGATTAAGCTGACCATAAAATGGAAGAAGCGCGCGATGTACTTTCTTAACAGAGCACCAATTTTGATAATAAAATTCAATAGTTTGCAAGCGTTGTTCGCTTGTAAGACGATTCATTGTTAAATTATAGACCAAACTGAAGATGTTTGACAGTGAAACAAAACACGAAACTTGCGTGAGCTGTTTAAACCAGTGATGCCAATAGATAATAGCTAAAAAATCACCCTTGAGTAACCACAGAATTGTCTCTCAAGCGATTACAAGAAAATCGTCTCCAAAAACCGAAACAGCGTCCATTAACACAGTTCCAAGGAACCTAGCATCGACGCGTCCTGAATTGTAAACGAGCATAAAAAGCTGACGAGATTTAGCAGTAGTTAGATTTCGGTTTGTCTCCCCTAAAAATGAAACAGAAAGAATTCCCTGTTAATACAATCGCACGAGTTACCGGCTGACAGAGGAGAAAGATAAATAGATAGATGGATCTATGACCCCTACGTAATCCCGCCCACTTACGGCGGCTTGTTGAATTCCACCTCGACTGACATTAAATACAAATTATGTGTTAATATGCCAGTAATTACACTACAGCTTATTAATTAATTCGCCCACAGTCAAACACGTGTATACTTAAGATAGCCGGACATGAACCAACCATTCATTATAGTTAGACTCTTTCGTTACTTTGTATCTTCCAGTACTAAAGTTCATTTCAATTTTCCTATCATTGCAGCGTTTCCACAGATTCCGCTATGATGACGGCCACAAACAATGATGGCGGCACAACGCCCAATGCTGTGTCCGCTTGGGGCGCTCCAGCGGCTGGACCACGCAACACACAGGCAGCTGTCTCCGTGCGACATGCATTCAAAGCCTATGGCAAAAAGAAGAACGCCAATCAGGTGTTAAACAATCTCAATATGACAGTACCCAAGGGAACAATGTAAGTGTGAAGAGAGAGAGAGAGAGAGAGAGAGAGTGAAATCAATTAGCACAGCATTCGTAATCAATTGATTCCAGTTTCCTGGGTTAGCAACAACCTGAAAGGTCACTTGGTTACGCGCTACTTTAATTGCACAGTTCAAACAACATTTTTGCATTCCAATTAATGGAGTCTAACGAGGGTCGTTTCAGCAGTTAGGGACCTAAAGAAGTGATTAAATGTGATTAAAATTGACGTCAATCAAACTTTTCTATAATTAAAGATCAGTCAATTCGTATGCAAGGCGTTCATGTCGTTCAGTTGCGTTATTTATGAATATGTACAACTGATATGCATGACAATTTAGACGGATGATCAAACTCAGCACATGTAATTAGATTTTGGCCCAAAGTGGATTTTTTTTGGCAAGCATTTAACGGCCATAAAAATTTAAAACTTTAATAACATTTTTGTTTTGGCTTTTCTGCCTCTGGCATTGATTAAACTGAGTTTTAAGCTTTTGTTTTTTCTTTGACCTGGTTCGTTCTGCTGGTGACCTAGGTCAGTGCTCAAGTCAACGACCAGACTGGAAATCGTTTGCTTGCCTCTCCAGGGGCAATTTGAAAAATCGTTAAGTTTGTTAAATTGGTTAAATGCCGCAGCGTGTTAATTATAATAATAAATCCAATAACAGACCAAAACGTGCGACCTACGTGCTGCAACTTTTGTCAAAGGCCGAAAACCAAAACGAAAACAGACGACGAGACAATAACAAAGCGTTAATAACTATGTTCACGATGATGATGATGATGATGATGACGATGCCGATGATGATGATTGCCAAGCTCATTACGATGACATATTAAATAGGCGGAGTCGTGTTTCTTACTTTTCAAGGTGAACATTTCGAAACCATTCAACTTGAACTGTGGAAATTAACATTGACATCGCTCCAACCTGAATCGCTCTCACCCAACTCAACTCCCTCCCTTCTTCTTTCTTCTTCTCCCACAGCTATGGTCTTCTGGGCGCCTCCGGTTGCGGTAAGACCACTTTGCTTTCCTGCATTGTGGGTCGTCGCTATCTGGACTCCGGAGAGATTTTCGTTTTGGGCGGCAAACCGGGCACCAAGGGTTCGGGAGTGCCCGGCAAACGTGTCGGCTATATGCCCCAAGAGATTGCCCTCTATGGCGAATTCTCCATTCAGGAGACCATGATGTACTTTGGCTGGATCTTTGGCATGGAAACCAAAGAGATTTTGGAACGATTACAGTTTTTGCTGAATTTCCTCGACTTGCCGTCGGAGAAGCGTCTGGTGAAGAATCTGAGCGGTGGCCAGCAGCGTCGTGTGAGTTTCGCCGTCGCTCTGATGCACGATCCCGAGTTGCTTATACTCGATGAGCCCACCGTGGGTGTGGATCCACTGTTGCGTCAAAGCATCTGGAATCATTTGGTTCACATTACCAAGGCGGGACAGAAGACGGTGATCATAACCACACATTATATAGAGGAGGCACGTCAGGCGCACACGGTAAGTAATCGAATGTCATGAAATTTCGTTATGTTTTCTCAAAACCCAAAGTTACAAGGCTCCAAAAGTACTCAGTTGGTGCAGGCTTTATATAGGAGGGTTAGGTTAGGTTGGTTAACTTTCTAGATCAGACATGGTCAGACCTGGACTATGAAAACCCAAGTCCATCCATATGCCTTCGCTTATGCTGAGATTGGTCGGAGAGATAACACTATCAAGATATGGTCAGCATTATTAATCGATCCTCCAAAGCTTTGTTAAAGATCGGACGATCCCTCCCTTCAAGTCAAGTTATGAGCTAATGAAAGATCGCTGCTGCAGAGCTGCTACTGCAGCAACAAAATACCTACTGAGCAATGACTTTACCCGGTATAGAGTATGTTACAGTTGGGCTTATTAATTCAATAAGTAAGTGAGGCCGGATGTGGTGCAGCGAGTAGTGTGTGTACCTGCTATGCATGAGGTCATGTGTTCGACCTTGCTTCGAAACATCTTATTAAATGTTTTTTCTTAAAGAAAACTTACAAAACCCTTCATCTTCAATAGATATTGGCGGCAGCTTTGAAGTAGATATGGCAGAAATAATATCGAAATAGCGATACATCGAAAATTTCTTGGTAATGTTTTTGATTCAACTTTTCCAAGGCTTTAAATTAGCTGAGTTTCAAAAGTAATGGAGCCTATGACAACTAAACAGATGCTTAAAATCATAAATATTTCTAAAAACTTCAACCAAAATTCAAACTTGACGAAGTTGTCGTCAATTTATGAAAAAGTCTGACAAAAGAAAATGTTCTTTTAACCTATAATTTGCAAGGGTTTTTGGGTTCATCAAACCGGATCTTCTTAATTGTTAACATCCCGAAACGAACTCATCTGCTTAGAAAAAATATTGGTTTATGGAACGCCTTTAGTCAGTTTATTTCATAACTTCAGAAGCTATCATTACTTAACACACACACACAAAGGCGACTGTCTGTTTCTACGCTGCCTCTCGATGTTTTTGCGCGCATTCTGCTTTGGGATTCCCAAACGGTTATGCCACCGCAGGCATGGAGAGACTTTAGAGAAACGTTCAGTTGGTAGGCATTGATCGCTGATGATAGAGGGTGGTTCCTCTTGGAACAGCTGTACGATCTACCAGCTTCCTTTGTGGTGTTGTGTCTCAGTTTAAAGTTATGCGAAAGCATTAACATGACCTCGAGCCGGCTAAAAACTGCAGGTTTAACTCAGTAGAAAGGTCACAAAAACCAGTCACATTAACACAATATATATTTAGAGCAATATCATTTCAAAACCATATCCAAGCTCGGAATTTTACGATTTTAAAAATTATAAAAGCAGAATTAAAGTTGTGGCAAAACCAATACACATATTTAAGGTAAGGTAGAGTAGGCTAATGGTTTTTAATAGCATCTTTAGCTGGACGCTTTCCTAATTTATTTTACCCAAAAATGTCATCAACAGTAAAGATTCCGTGAATAAAGCTTCGGAACAAACCGTTAGGTTTGATAAGTAAAGGAACGGGTCTGAGAACTTAACCCTAGACACACCAACGGGTTTGAAGCCCCTGAACGAATTTACTCAAAAATATGTCAAAATACATCTAAATTACCTTAATGACCCAATTGTTCTAAAGAAATGGCTATTTTTTGAATATTTCGACTTTATCGATATTTTTAATTCGAAAAGAATTGTATCGAAATTACACTTTTTTGAATATTGTCAAAAATATCGATTAAACCGCAGCTCCCTTTCTCCTATGCGAAAATGAGAAACACACAACCCAAGAGATTGAGATAAGCTTTATGCCAAATAGTTAGGCAATGTGCAGAAATTTGAGAAATTTGATCAATATATTTGTCAAATTTTTCGAAAATTATTCAGAATTTGTTCTAACTTGGCAAACCTGTGTTAACTAGACTTGAGTCGATTATAAGTTCTTAGGCCCGAAGGTTCAAATTATATCGTTTTATTTTTGAACATTTCTTTTCTATATCTATATCTATATTACGATTTTGTTGCCTTTAAAAAATATTGCCACTGTTCAAGTTTATTAAAAAAAATTCGCCTTAAAACCGGTTTCGCTGTTTTACTGCCTTCTCCATACTAAAACTTCGAATAGCAGAACCGGGCATGTTATTGCATTTTAAGTCCATCGTAAACCATTCCTTACCCACAGTGTTGACACTCTTACTAAGTGTTAAGAGTCTCTTTGTTGAGCTTTGTTGCCACAAGAGAGGCTGTTTTCTGTTTTCTGATTGGCTTCTGTATTGCCAAGGTGGAAACGCAAAGCGATTGAGGAAACTTTCCAGAAATTCAGGCTTTCATTCTCAATGGATCATCGCTACTTATCTACTCTTCATAGCTACAATTTAAAGAACGAGCGAGAATCACCCCTTCTTCTAGAGTACTTCTACTGAGAATTCTACTGAGTAACTGCCGGACAAGCTTTACCTTTAAGTAATCGAACCTCAGACTCAACAGATGGGATAACTCTCAATGCCTAGGGACCTACAGCACAGCGCTTGTCTTGTTTTAATGGATGGATCTGACGGCCTCCGGTTGCCCATCAACAAACTTTAAGCTTTCTGAAATTTCTAAAACAAATTTTCTCCTATTTTAGATCGGCCTTATGCGTTCCGGTCACCTGCTGGCAGAGGAGTCGCCCAGTGTTTTGCTGTCCATTTACAAGTGCATTAGTCTCGAGGAGGTGTTCCTTAAGCTCTCCCGCATCCAGAGCCAGAAGGGTGATGTCACCCATGTGAACTTCAGGTAAGACTCAGGCATGCCAAAATCGTCGCTAACCCTTTACTCATCTCTGATCTCTAAACTCTGATCTTCTCGATCTGGCACTCGCATGCTTGCAATCTGTGTTCCAACCATCTCTCCATCGTGTGTGTATGTGTGTGTGTGTGTGTATGTGCTGTGATTGTTTTGGAACAGTAACAATATCTCGTTGCATGCCATGGCCTTTGGCAGTAAGATGGACAAACCCAGTTCCAGTCAGGAGGGCGGTGTGGTGGGCCTGAACTTCCACCAGATCCATCAGAGCAAGGAGGTGCTGATCAATGACAGCAATGGGTCTATTTACACGGTTTGTTTAGCACTTTTGCCCGGAACCTTTGGCTTAACCATCTATCTATTCCATATAATAGCTCAATCAGGAGCCGTACAGTCCACCACCCTCTAAGCGTCAACAGAACCCCAACGATGAGGAGAGCTGCCAGGATTGCTATGCCAGTCTCTGCAGGGTAACGTCCAAGGGAAAGATTCGTGCCTTATTAACCAAAAATATGCTGCGCATGTGGCGTAATGTGGGCGTGATGCTGTTCATCTTTGCCCTGCCCGTAATGCAGGTTATACTGTTCTGTCTGGCCATAGGACGAGATCCGCAAGGTCTCAATCTGGCCATCGTCAATGGGGAAATGAACAATACCGTAAGTGGAAGCAAGCACATCTCAAAAACTCTCTGCTCCAACATGAGTTTCTCCAACAGGAAACCTGCTTCTGGGAGGATGGCTGCCATTTCGCCAATCTAGGCTGTCGCTATCTGAATCATCTGAACACGAGTATGGTCAAGTCGTATTATGAGGACCTGGAGGATGCCAAGGCAGCTGTGAGAAGAGGAGAAGCCTGGGGTGCTCTGTATATCAGCGAGAACTTCACTGACGCCTTTACTGCTCGAGCGGCCCTGGGACGCGATTCGGATGAGGAGACTCTGGAACAGTCCGAGGTTAAGGTGTGGCTGGATATGTCCAATCAACAGATTGGCGTCATGTTGAACCGTGACATTCAGCTGGCCTACCGCGACTTCGCTATGGGTCTGCTCGGACAGTGCGGCAACAATCCCAAATTGGGTGATGTACCCATTCAGTTCAGAGATCCCATCTATGGCACCATGAATCCCTCGTTCACCGATTTTGTGGCACCTGGCGTAATCTTGACGTAGGTTGTGCTTGATATAGGTAATTTCTTTTAATAACAAACGCTATTTTCTTATTTCTAGTATTGTTTTCTTCTTGGCTGTGGCTTTGACGTCATCGGCGCTGATCATTGAACGCACTGAGGTAAGTAAATTTGTGAAAAACACACCCTACATAATGGGCGAGAGAGCGGCTTTTGCGGTCAATTAAGCAGGTTGTCTGTATAGCTATTTGGAAACCAGACTTTGATGTCAACTCTTGGTCTAAAAGCAACTTTCTATGATAAGTATATTCGCCATAACTACTTGGGAATTGCAGTGTGCTAGCAAGAAATACCAGACTGGCAGTTTCAATCCCGTTTTGGCTTTCAGAAATACAATTCATAGCATGGGTCGGCAATGCGAGCAGAGACTTCTGCAGTTAATATAGCTGCTATATCGGCAGCGGCCGAGCAATCAAGATAAAATCTAGATCTGGCACTACCTTGGGGATGCCACTTGCTAGTTTAAAATACAAACAAAAGTAACATCGTATCGAATAACCATGAATCGATGGCAAACGAATCACACATGTGAAGTATCTAGGCTTACATGGCCAGCTCTGAATATTATAATAACTAAGGCGTTACTCCATCGAGCAAGAGAGAACACTTCCCTATTATTAGGCGCCCTGACCGGACATAATAGGAAGACACGACGCAAGGCTCTGCATTAGACACAATGACTTCTGTACAAGCTGCAATTCAGTTGATGAAGAGGAGAGTGTACACTCACCAAAAAAAAATAGAATTTAATACTTGGATCATGAATGTTAGAAGTTCGATAATAATCATTTCTTGATCTAAGACTCTTAGACTAAGAGGGAAGTTCTTGATCTAAGTATGACTTTTGACCGCATTTATCTTCATCCAAGACCTGTAATACTTGGTCCAAGTACGAATCATTCTCAAATCAAGCAGAATAGTTATTGAATCATACTCAAATTCAACATTGCTCATTCTTAAATCAAGAGCATACTGCATTGTCAAAAGCCGAGAAGGTTTTTCTAGTATCAAGAGCTCATCAGTTTCAAGAGTAAGATCGTTTACTCTTAAATCAAGAGCTTTACAGATTCAAATCATACAACAATTAAAAATCAGTTGCATTTTCCTTTTTTTTCAAACTTAGGTTATATAAAATTAATTGTTAAGCCATGTAGCAAGTTTTAGCCGGCTCGACGAATACACAACACCTCAAAGCAGCATCAGTCTTTGCCTGTCGAACAGCCATGCCATTACTGGTTGGGAATTCCAAAGCAACATGAGTGCAAAAATCGATCTACTCTCTGCTCGATAGCTTGCCCAGCCCCTCTCCCATAAAAGAACAAACTGAGAGAGCTGAGTGCTGTGATCCGTCAAATGTGCTTGCTCTCCTGTCTGTTTCTTTACCTCACTTCTCTTGCCTATAAACGAATTTAGCTCGATGTCAAGAACAAAATTCTTGAAAATTCAAGAACGAATAATTTTTTTTTTTAAAGCGTTTGTTCTTAAGTTATTTTTTCTGCTTTTTGGCCAGTTGGGAATTTTTTGAACAGATTCACTCACAAAAATCTCATTTATAAAGCTAGCGTTGTAAATCTATTGAATACTTCGTTGAATACATTTTGTATCTGAAAACCGCCTTTCTGAAGTTTTTTCGCCAAGTTCGAAAAAAAAACCTTTGTTCTCTGTTCAATAACTTTATTGCTAGTTTTTTTGATTTTAGAATGTTTCGTACTTAAGACTGATTTCCAGAACGCCCGAAAAAACATTTTTTTATGTCGAACTTCGCATTAATAACAAGAAAGAAAGTCGGTCAAGCCCGACTATAACATACTCTGTACCAAGAAAATTTGTCTTTTGATCATAACTCGAAAACCGTTCATCCGATCTTCTTCATTCCTTTGGCGGATCGATAAGTTATCCTAATAACTAAATATGTCCAGAAGGAACAAGCCATCTATCTTCAAAACTGTGGTAGATATGACGTTTTTTCTAAATTGCGGGGGCGGGAGGGGGCGTGGCCAAAATCGAAAATAAACTTGATCTGCCTGCAGACATAAGAAGCATAAGTCCCATACATGTCAAACCTCTATCTCTTACCATCTCTGAGATCTGTGCGTTCATACGGACAGACAGACAGACAAACGGACAGACGGACGGACGGACAGACGGACAGACGGACATGGCTATATCGACTCGGCTGTTGATGCTGATCAAGAATATATATACTTTATGGGGTCGGAGATGCTTCCTTCTGGATGTTACATACTTTTGCACAAACTTATAATACTCTATGTACCTTCGGTACAGAGTATAAAAACACTTTTAACATTAGACTTATTTAAATAAAGTGTGGTGCCGAAAGGTTAAGATAAGTATACCTAGAACCCACGAAAATCCTGACCTTCGTACAGGAGATAGGGTTGCTAGGAGAGTTGTAAGCTCAGCAATAGACCAGGATTGGTCACAGTGCTTTATCTCCCCAACACATAATAATAATAATGGTGCCGAAATAAATTTTTCTGTCATCTGGAATCAAGACTTGAGTGATAAAACTTCCAAGAACAAAACATATTACATGTTTGAAGTGAAAAACCTTCCTTTTTGTCCTTTTTGGATCAAGTACTAAAAGTTTCAAATCGATCAAATGATTTGTTTTGAGCTGAATTTTAGCTCGGAGTTTCCCTTTCAGGGTTTAGGTTTTAGATTTGACATTATACTATCGCTCGGAAACTGAAACTGAACCTCGATTTCGGTTCGGAATAAAGTTTAAACTAGTTTAACTAGTTTTTAGACCTTGAAACCATATTTGTATATTTACCATCTTGTGCTTATATTCCAGGGTCTGTTGGATCGTTCCTGGGTGGCTGGTGTTTCGCCTGGAGAAATTCTCTTCTCTCACGTCATCACCCAGTTTGTGGTGATGTGTGGCCAGACCACATTGGTGCTCATCTTTATGCTGGTGGTGTTCGGTGTGACCAACAATGGCGATCTGTTTTGGGTTATAGTGCTGACCCTGCTGCAGGGTATGTGCGGCATGTGCTTTGGTTTCCTCATCTCGTCCGTTTGCGAACTGGAACGCAATGCCATTCAACTGGCGTTGGGCTCCTTCTATCCCACACTGTTGCTATCTGGAGTGATTTGGCCCATTGAGGGCATGCCTGTGGTGCTGAGGTGAGTGTTGGCTTGTTGTAAATCTTTAATTTCAAAATAATTATTAATTCTCTATTTAGATACATTTCACTTTGCCTGCCCTTGACGCTGGCCACCTCATCACTGCGCTCCATACTGACACGCGGCTGGGCGATATTTGAGTCGGATGTGTACATTGGCTACCTGAGCACACTCTCCTGGATACTGGGCTTTCTGATTCTGACGCTGTTGGTGCTGCGCTCGAAGCGGGGCTAGACAACTTTAGTTTAAGGAGCGTAGTTTAGTTTGCGTTTAGTCGTCATCGTCGTCCTCGTCGTCCTAGCTGTTAAGGTAGCTGAGGTCCGAGCGAGTTTTCCTTTTGGCTTTTCCTTCTGTTCTGTTCTACTTGTGTCCACTCTGTCCAAAATGTCATAAATTATTTAAGCACTCATGCACTCCCGCTTCCCTTTCCGCCTTCCCATTCAAGTGTTATTCCCTCTAAGGTAGTTTTATTTTATAAGGTTTAGGTACTTAAATGAATTGTTGTAAATATTTTAGTTTTTGTGAGTGACGCACTTGACCGTTCATTATGTACTTGCACTACCTACTCCTCCTCCCCTGTCCTGTTCTTAAGGATGATTTTCTCTGTTTGAAAAACGAAAGCAAAAACGGGCAAATTGATTACACAACTAATTTTATATATTTTTCAATGGACTGTGATTGTGTTTTTTTTTTAACTACTTATTTCATCCGAATTCAAGTAGTATCAACCTAAAGAATCAATAACAAGCGAAAAAAAAACAATGGTGGGTTTTGTTAATAACATTTAAGTAGTTTAAAACATTTTCTGTATGGGTTTAAGTTTTTTTTAAGTTAAAACATAATTAAATACAATAATGTACACTACATCAAGTATATCACGTGGAAATGCTATGCAAATGTCACAACGAACAAATCAGATCAAACAGAAAGAACAACGAACAAATGAAACATATCGTTCTTATTTTAAGTATGTTCAAGCAAACGAAATATGTGAACGTAGTTTTTTTTGTATAAATAACAATAAAATGTGTGAATAAACAACAAAAAAAGATTTACATTTGAAGCTTTAATCAGTTAGTTTGCGCGCAGCGCTAAATTTTAAAAATTGCTGTTTTGAACTATCGATAGCTGAGGCGCAGTTGAGGCAACCCTAAAGCCCTCAGCACCTCAAGTTGGCGCGCTATCGATAAGTGGCCCTTAGCACCGAATGGTGAGAGGCTATGAACTAGACAATTACTCTTATCCCTCTTAATTTTCAATTTATTTCGGTATTTTTACTGCCTCCAGAATTAGTTATAATTAGACAATAAAAAGACGTATTAAACAGTATGCAGTACCCTTTAAAAACCAAGACTGTGGGGGTACCAATGTTTTCGACTCGCTCCGGTTCTTTTGGCACCAATAATTATGAATAATAAATTATGATAAAATTGTATTTCTTATCCGATTGACTTGAAACTCTGTTTGTAAGCAAAGTATGCGAAATAATTGGACACGTGTTTTACCGATTTTGGTAACAATAACGGTAACGATAAATATGTCGATAACTACATATAGCAATAGTGATAGCAATATCAATAGTGATAATGATAACGACTATACTGATTGTGGGAGTACCATGAAATGACTGCCACTCGACAAATGTTGATGTTCGGACGGGTCGTCGAGAGAGAGTTCAGTTTAGTCGAAGCACCAGAGCTAGGCAGTCTAGAAATAATATTATTCCCAAATAAATAATAAGTATTCCAAACGTAGTACAAACCCGAGTTATTACACTGATGATGACAGCGGCGAAGCCCGCCGGGCTATAAGCTAGTTTATTCAAAAAATAGGCTATTTACACTATTTCACATACAAACGAGAAAGCTGAGCTAACTTCGTCTGTGCCGAAGTTTTTATACCCTTGCAAGTGCTCGCTTAAATATTTAAAAAAAAATACTTTTTTCCCATTTTCCGACCGATCGTTCGTATGGGAGCTATATGATATAGTCATCCGATTTGGACAAAAACTTGTAGAATTGTGTAAAAGCACGAGAAACAAACAAATACAAAATTGCAGGATGCTACCATTAAAAACAAAAAAGTTTTTCTAACTAAGACTGTTTTTTAGACCTATCTTTTGTATGGCAGCAATACCATATAGTTGTCTGATTTTGATAAAACTTGGTAGAATTATAAAAAACCATAGAAAACCTACGATTACAAAGTTTGGAGTCGTTTCGATTTAAAAGAAAAAAGTTTTTCATACTAAAACTAGTTTTCCGACCGATTGTTCCTATGGGATATAGTCATCCGATCCGGTCGGTTTCGACATATTAGTAGTGTGCAGCAAAAAGAAGACTCTGTGCAAAATTTCAGCTCGATAGCTTTAAAACTGAGAGACTAGTTCGCGTAGAAACAGACAGACAGACAGACGGACGGACAAAGCTCAATCGACTCAGCTCGTCACCCTGATCAAGAATATATATGGTTTATGGGGTCAGAAATGAATATTTCTATGCGTTGCAAACTTCTGGGCAAAATTTTAATACCCTTTGCAAGGGTATAAAAAAGCTTATTGTTGGCACCGTATAACGCACTCATAGTGTAAGTTAGCTTTTATAAAGCCATAAATGCATTTACATGAACTAGTTCTCCAACAATTGCATGAGTCGGAACCAGTACTAAGGCTCTCGGACTAGTCGCAGGGCTGCAGCAAAAATCCGTTTCCCTTCACTAGAAGGAACATAAACAATAACAAAGAAGATTCATAATTTTTCAATGCCTTTGAAAATGTGATATAGCCAACAAAATGGATAAATCCAGTGCTTATGATAAGTTCAGCAGCCATGTGGACCAGCTGAGGAACACGGAATGCAGGTTAGGGTTTCAATTGCTACTGTTCGTGGTGTGGGATGTGGGGGCCGGGGCCGGCAACAGTTTGTTTTCACTTCTTTTGTCTTTTCAAAAGCATTCACATATGAATAAGCAGACCCCTATGTCAAGGTCACCGTTCCCAGCTGCAGCAACTGCTGCCGTTTCATCAGAACTATTCAATGGCCACATCCGCCATGACGTCATCAGAAATTCCTATGCACTTACCACTTCCCTTTATGCCTTCCCACAGCCAAAAGCAAAAGATTGCCTGCTTCCAGCAGATAGCCGAATGCATTATGTCACCCTCGCTGGCCGCGCATATCAACTATGCGGCCCACTGTGCCACTGCCACGAATGTGCTGTTGCTCTTCTGCGAGGATCTGGACTCGGTGGTGCGCATGAGTGCCGAGGAGAACTTAAACAAGATCTTCCGTGCCCTGGAGCACACGCGAGTCAGCCGCATCTTGATGGACTTGTATGGTGAAATCAAAAGAAACGGCAACCAGCGGTAGGTATCCTGCAATTCTGCTTGCTCGATTCATTGAAATTCATTTGTTACATTAGATCTCTGCGCATCTGCTTGAACCTGTTCTCCCACTATGCTCCACAAATCAAGGAGAAGCACATCAAATGGTATGCCATACGCCTGCTCCACTGCATGTCCATTATATCTCAGCGCAGGGAGACGCAGCTGCAGGAGACACTAAGCGATTTTGTAAAGCATTTCGGACGCCATTTGCAGCAGGGTCTGAATGACAGCGAAACGTGCAAGCTGCTGGAGGTTCGATTTAATTAGCTGCTCGACTGTCCAAAGTTATTGACTCATCTGTGCCCCCTCCTCTTTTTAGATATTTCTGGGCAATATTGGTTCGGATTGTGCGGTAAAGCGTCGTTGTTCGGCGCAAAATTGCATCAGCCTGATTGAGCATTCGCGCAATAGAAGTCTCATGGCCAGGCACGGACTAAACAAAGTGATGGGTAAGCACAAGGGCCGGATATGAAAATCGACTGCCAAATCTCATTAATTGTAAACGCAGCCTGTGGTTTACAGTGTGCAGTAAATGCTGGCATAAGATGCATTACAAATATTCCAGGGAATTAACTTGAAAGCTTTACTTTTCTAAACTTGCCAACTTGCTGAGTTGTTCATTTTGTAGATATGATATCAGGCGGAGATTTCTGAAATCTGTTAGCTCAAAGCGCGCAAAAGCTTCCGTCGATACTTAATTTTACAATTTTTTTTGAGACACATTTCTAATGATTAGACAAACAACCTTTATAGGTTGATTGGGTACACTGGTATGAAACACAGTTATGAAATCCACAAACCAGATTATGTTACCTAAACATTTAGCTCTGTGAAGGACACCCAATACCCCTTTACATTGTCGACGCACAGTGTAAGATTTTACGGGGGAGAGGCTCCTCGTTTCTGCACCATTGTGTGAACAGAATGAGTTTAGAGTAGAGCTGGGATCTCTAGCTCGTATGTTTCCGATAGATTAAGTAGGAGAGGTTGACCTAGTGTCGTAAGTCTCCTTATACTCTGGGCGGGGCAAGGGCAGAGGAGGTGTTGTACTGTTTCCTCGTCTTCTTCGTACCCACAGCTTCTGCCGAAATCATGGTGAATGACTCTTAGGCGTGCAGCGTTTCTGCCGATAAAACAGTGACCCGTTAGGTTTCCCACCAGAAGCGATATGTGTTCCCTTCTGTGGCGTAAAAGCGTGGTGGTACGCTTTAGGGTAAGTGTTGACGTTGTAAGCCTCGCTACCGCACAGGAGGAAAGGTTTTTCCAACTGTCCGCAGCGAGGCGAGTTGTTTCAGCTATTGTGTGGAACTTAAAAGTTGCCATAGGCATCACTATCGTGCTCTTCTCTGAAAGGAGCGCTTTTGTGGGTGTTGCTAATACAGATTTCCGCACTTCTCTGTTCCTTATGCAGATTGTTGAGGACTGATTGTTTCTCAAGCGCTGGCCACCAGACTAGTTGCTCCTTAGAGTAGTATGGGGCGGACCACGGCTGTGTAAAGAAAGTGTACCATGAAAGGGGAAAAGCCCCATTTTCGCGCAAGAAATGGGCAATGGTTGCCTGTTTTATGCGTTCGTTTAGGTAGTCATTCCAGATTAGTTTCCTATCCAGAATGACTCCCAAGTATTTGGCATTGTCTCCAAATTTAAGGCTTACTCCATTGATTTTTGAGGGGATAAGATCAGGAATTTTGTACTGCGTACTGCATGAAGTCACACAATAAATAGTCTTTCGCTGGGCATATCAAAGACTTTGCGGATGTACTTGAAGTGAGTTTGGAGGCAGTAAAAGTATCTAGGTGGATGGCGTAATTAGGACTTGTATTTGCGAGTTTGAAAATACGTTTTATAAACATTCTCTGAAGTGGCTCAAGTTCATCTTACGGGCTACACCACCATATTTGCGACGCGTAACACAACACAGATCTGACAACAGCGGTGAGTCAGTCAGTTCTGAGTAATTTTAGTTGCGGTTTCTCAGAAAAATAGATTTTCGGCCTAAGATCATTGAGTTTTGGTTTTATTTATACGGGGAGTATTCTTTAATTATATTCTCCATGGTGGTTTTACGCGGTTTTAAATAAAACATAAGATGTTGATTGCATAAGATCAATTGGAAAGTTAATTTAAGCCGCAGCCTTTTTTTTATAAATGTTTTCGTTTTACTTGTCAAAAATTTTATTTAAAGTACGGACTTTACGCCCATGGGCATTATGTCCACTTTTTATTCGGACTTATGGCCCATTTTAAATCTGAGTGATATTTCGTAGTGAACTACGATCTATTTTGATATGGGCTTTATGTCCGTGGGCTTTATGTCATGTCACCGACAACAGCTTCAAACAGACGAAATTTTGTGCTCATCCGGATGAGTTGTTCTCAAAATAGTTTTTATACTCTGTACCGTAGGTACATAGAGTATTATAAGTTTGTGCAAAAGTATGTAACATCCAGAAGGAAGCATCTCCGACCCCATAAAGTATATATATTCTTGATCAGCATCAACAGCCGAGTCGATATAGCCATGTCCGTCTGTCCGTATGAACGCACAGATCTCAGAGATGGTAAGAGATAGAGGTTTGACATGTATGGGACATATGCTTCTTATGTCTGCAGGCAGATCAAGTTTATTTTCAATTTTGGCCATGCCCCCTCCCGCCCCCGCAATTTAGAAAAAACGTCATATCTCCCACAGTTTTGAAGATAGATGGCTTGTTCCTTCTGGACATATTTAGTTATTAGAATAACTTATCGATCTGCTAAAGGAATGAAGAAGATCGGATGAACGGTTTTCGGTCGCCAGCTCGGCATCATTGAAGAACCACTTAGGCAATCCACCACGACCGTCCTTAACCACCAGAACCTTAGTCATCTGCGCATTTATTTCTAGACTCCACAGCTGACAGTAGTCGGTCAGCTTATTTAACCTACTTTGGAGCATTTCGGGATTATACGAAAGTAACGCCATATCATCAGCATACATCAAGCACTTTACAATCTGACCATTTGCATTAACCACCCCGGGAAGGACTGATGATATGTAGTCGATGTGTAACGAGAACAAGAGTGGACTGAGAAGACATTCTTGCTTCATGCTATGACATAAAAGGCATACATGCAGAACCTTATATTCTGACCTCTGTTTGTTTGATGCTTTCCTCTGGCTATCACATTTGCATTTGCATAAACATAATATACTCTGTCTAGATTTTGTATAGAGTATAAAAACCGGTCTGTGCCTGTGATTCACAGAATCAAATGGCTGGCATATTGCTAAGGGGCCTTTTATTCACATACACCCAGAAAAAAGCAGAACGAATAACTTAAGAACGAGCGGTCGTTAAAAAAAAAATATATTTGTTCTGGAATTTTCAAGAGTTTCGCTCTTGAAATAGAGCTAAATTCGTTCTTAATATCGTGTTATTAGGCAAAAACAGAGAGGAGAGCAAGCACATTTGAGAGAACACAGCATTGAAATCGCTCTCCCAGTTTTGTTTCTTATGTGAGAGGGGTGTGAGGAGAATCTATCGATTTTTGTACTCATGTTGCTTTGGAATTCCTAACCAGTTATGGCATTGCTGGCATGGAGAGACGGCTGTCAGTTGGTGTTGTGTATTCCTCTAGCCAGCTAAAACTTGCTACTTGGTTTAACAATTAATTTTCTATAAAATAAATTTAAGCAAACTGGAAAATATGATTTTGAATTGTTGTATGATTGGAATCTGTGAAGCTTTTGATATAAGAGTAAGCGATCTTACTCTTGAACCTAATGAGCTCTTGATACCAGAAAGAACATTCTCTGCTTTTGAAAATGCACTATGCTCTTGATTCAAGAATGAGCAATCTTGAATTTGAGTATGATTAGCACTTAATGAAAGAACTATTCTGCTTGATTTGAGCATTTATTCGTACTTGGATCAAGTATTAAAGGTCTTGGATAAAGAATTTTGATTCTTATCGAACATTCTTGATCCAAGTATGAAATTCTCCATTGTTTTCTCTGAGTGTAGATGTGAAATTCCCCATAAAAAAATTGTTTACTTTAACGTTCGATCACATCGATCGATTTATGTTCTTTGTTCTTTTCAACGAGACTGAAATCTTGTTTTTCTACCTGATGTATCAAAACTAAGCTCGTCTTCGTAGTTAACATACAAAATTGGCTGGGAGAAACCTTTACCACATAGTACAGGGTTGTCCATATTCGACGGACCCATCTGGCAACGCCATAACTTTTGACAGAGATGTCAGATCGCTTAATGACATACCGCGTTTGAAGCGTCAGTCCAAGCAGATTTTTACAATGGAACAATACACGCCACGCGAGCGCTCTGAAATAGTTGAAATTTACATTCAACAGAACAAGTCAATTGTGAAAACACAACGTGCTTTTAAAAAATTAAAAAATGTGAATAAGAAAACCGTAAATAAGCAAAATTGCCGTATTTACGCCACTGAAAATCCTCAGGAGATTCAAGAAGTGCCTCTTCATGACGAAAAAGTCACAGTTTGGTGCGGCGTTAGTGCGAAAACGGTCATTGGGCCGTTTTTCTTCCAAAATGAAAATGGCCATGCTGTTACCATCAACCAGGAGCGTTATCGCGACATGATGACCAATTTTGTGATGCCAATTATTCGTCGAAAGCGTATGAGGCAGTTCTGGTTTCAAGTCGCATAACAATCGATTTTCTGAAGAAATTGTTTCCGGGCCGCTTGGTGTCGAAAAGTGGTGATTTGGACTGGCCACCGCGTTCGCCCGATTTGACGCCGCCTGACTTCTTCTTGTGGGGATATTTGAAGTCAAAGGTTTACGTTGACAAGGCAAGGACCGTAGAAGAGCTCAAGGACAACATTCGTGAAGAAATAGCCGCTATTCCGGCCGAAATGTTGGCGAAAACGATGGAAAATGCTGCAAAAAGGGCACAATACGCCATCAACGCCAGAGGCGGCCATTTGAGAGATATCATATTCAAAAATTGATGTAAACAAATCTACTTGGAACAAATTAAATGATTAAGATTGCCAACCGCCAAATTTTTATTTTTTTCTTTGATTTTTTTAAAAAAAACATGGGTCCGTCGAATATGGGCAACCCTGTACAAGGGGAATTACTTTGCTTAAAAAGAGAGGCATATGCAAATGACTCACAAATGTACTTGCAAGCATTCGGATTGATTCTGTTTTGAAAGCCGAATATGCTCGGCCGCCTTACCGAACGTCTTGTTTTAAATATATGGCACTTGCTTCTATAAAAACATCAGGTTCGCTGATCGAACGACTCATTTGATTTAGCACAATGTGGAGGCTGAGCTCGTTCTTGGCTGTTGCCTCTCTGGGCGTTATCATGGTTGACTGCAGCTGTGATTGTGTCACAGGTCAGACGGAACAACTGCGTAAGTCATATCAGATGAGCTTGAGCAATTGCTCTTATCACAAACTCACTCTACAGCCACTTGCCGAGCGAATCAAAGACCACCTTTCTTCCGAGTTGGAGACAAGAACTATGTAATTCTGACCAACCGAATGAATTGGCACAATGGCCGTGTTGAATGCCAAAAACTTAATGCTGATTTGGCAGAAATTCAGTCAATCGATGAAATGAACGCCATCTCGGACTATCTAATCAGCAAGCGCTACACTCAAGACAGGGAAGACTGGTTTTGGATATCCGGCACTGATATGGGACACGAAGGCATTTGGAAACACGCCTCTGGCCAGGATGTGTTTTTCTTCCGTTGGTCACTTGGTCAGCCGGACAACGCTGGTGGCAATGAGAACTGTATGCATTTGTGGCACCGTGAAGGCAAATTCTTTATGAATGACTGGGCTTGTGATCAAAAAGCGATGGTCATATGCGAGAGCTCGAATCATGCACCCTGTTCGTTGAAGGGAGGAAATGAATTTGGCATAGACATAAGAATCATTTAATTAAAATATGACCCAATCATAAGTAAGAAAAGTTCATAGCTTTTTATACTCTGTACCGTAAGTACATAGAGTATTATAAGTTTGTGCAAAAGTATGTAACATCCAGAAGGTATCATCTCCGACCCAACAAGGTATATATATTTTTGATCAGCATCAACAGCCGAGTAATGTCCGTCTGTCTGTCCGTATGAACTCACAGATCTTAGAGATGGTAAGAGATAGAGGTTTGACATGTATGGGACATATGCTTCTTATGTCTGCAGGCAGATCAAGTTTATTTTCAATTTTGGCCACGCCCCCTCCCGCCCCCGCAATTTAGAAAAAACCTCATATCTTTCACAGTTTTAAAGATAGATGGTTTGTTTCTTCTGGACATATTTAGCAGGATAACTTATCTATACGCCAAAGGAATGGAGAAGATCGGATTAACGGTTTTCGAGTTATGATCAAAAAACTGTTCGCTGCTGCAGCGCAGTAGCAGCGCTGGCATCAGCTGCTACTGCAGCATCAAAATTAATGCTGAGCGTATAATTTTCTTGGTACAGAGTATGTTATAGTCGGGCTTGACCGACTTTCTTTCTTGTTTATAATTCGTAGCTGTATGAGCTTTGTAATATATTTATATCTAATTTCAATAACTAATTACGTTGTAATAAAGTCCCAGCCTCGCTCCCCCCACTAACTCGTATTATACTGCTTACGTAGGTGTTTTGTTTGGAAAGATCAAGCTAAGGCCCACTTGCTGTTGCTGTTGCCTCGCTCCCCCCTCCAACTCTTATAAATTCATTCTAATAGTCTTTTCACACTGGACGCAGCATAGTCGTTTTGGAGAAGAAGCATTTCCGAAGTACCCACTCGTATCGAGAGGGAACAGCCCAACCTAAGCCTGACAATAGGAGGCCGCAGAAGATAGGCGGAAATGATCAGAAATGCCATAACAGTTAATTTTTGTTGTAACAATTCAGTTTAATTATAGAAGTATTTATCTCTATGGTTTTCTCATGTTTTTCAAGAATTAGTTCTGGTACGCTCTGTTGTCCTTTTAGATCGATACTTTTATCCTCAGCGGTCTGAGGCCTCATTGCTCTGTTTTAGTTCATCCATTATTTCTAACTGTCGGATGACTTTTGGACTTCTTTTTATACTCTGTACCGTAGGTACATAGAGTATTATAAGTTTGTGCAAAAGTATGTAACATCCAGAAGGAAGCATCTCCGACCCCATAAAGTATATATATTCTTGATCAGCATCAACAGCCGAGTCGATATAGCCATGTCCGTCTGTCCGTCTGTCTGTCTGTCCGTCTGTCCGTCCGTCTGTCTGTCCGTATGAACGCACAGATCTCAGAGATGGTAAGAGATAGAGGTTTGACGTGTATGGGACATATGCTTCTTATGTCTGCAGGCAGATCAAGTTTATTTTCAATTTTGGCCACGCCCCCTCCCGCCCCCGCAATTTAGAAAAACGTCATATCTCCCACAGTTTTGAAGATAGATGGCTTGTTCCTTGAATGAAGAAGATCGGATGAACGGTTTTCGAGTTATGATCAAAAGACAAAATTTCTTGGTACAGAGTATGTTATAGTCGGGCTTGACCGACTTTCTTTCTTGTTTGTTGTGAGGTTGTGAATCAGAAGAAGCCAAGATGCTTGAATTGCTAAGTCCTCTATCCATTAATGAGTCATAGGTCATAGCTGCGCCTTACAAATTTCAGAACTGTAACAATTATGTTTTAATTTCTTCCTTTATCTTCCTCATGGGCCACGATATTTATTCTTAGGGAACCTCCAACCAATTGCGCCACTTTCTCGAAATGAACCCATATGTGCATTATTCCGGTCTGAAAAGTGTCAGTGTTAGATCCGCATAGTACTGACCGATTATTATCGGCCACAAGTCCATCAAAACATTATCCTCGTCATCACTGCACTTCGATTTTTTCGTTGCATCTTAAAAATGAAAGTATTTTCTCTCAATTTGCTCGCACAACAATAAATCAATTGTCAAAGTATCGGCAAAACTACTTGTAATCGATGCCAATCTAGTTTTCATTTGCTAATACGGAGTGATCCATTTATAAATTGGAATTTAATTTTGCCATCAAAAAAAGAAAACGGCTCAATATTTTTCAAAGGTGGAACATTTATTGGTAAGGTAGGTTCATGTCATTTACTTATGATTTCGGTCAAATGAACACCACGGCTGACTTGGCAGTAGCCCATTCGATTCATCCAATTTTTGAGAACGTTTTCAATTTTTTCCGCACGTATGTCAGCAATAGCAACTCGAATCTCGTTCTTCAACTCATCAATTGTTTCAGGATTGTTTGCATAACAATTGTCCTTGACCGCTCCCCAAAGATAATAGTCTAACGGTGTCAGATCACAGCTTCTTGGCGGCCAATTTACATTGGATTTTCGAAGATAGGGCGCAGAAGATAGCGCCGTCTTGTTGAAACCAAATATCGTCCAAGTCTTCCGCTTCAATTTCCTCGAAGAACCAATCACTTAACATTGCGCGTTAGCGCTCACCATTCACGCTCACGGTGGCTCATTTCAAGGAAAACTGCACCAATGTTGCTTCGAGACCAAAATCCGTAGCAAACAGTGACACGTGATTGTTGCATTGCCTTCTCGACGACGATATGCGGATTTTCTATGCCCCAGATGCGACAATTTTGTTTATTAACTTAACCACCGAGGTGGCAATGTGCTTCATCCGAAAAGATGATTTTCGTTCATCTTCGGACAAACGATCGTCCGCCCAAATTGCGAACTCAATTGGCTTTAGCTGCTGCACCAATTGAACTTTGTATGACTTCATGGCAAGGTCTTTATGCAAACTTCTCATCAAAGAAGTGCGCGAAATGTTGAATTGTTGAGATCGATGACGAGTTGACGTCGAGGGTTGTTCACGCACATTTTAAGCAACCGCAGCAATGTTTTCGGTCGAGCGCACCGGACGGGTTGGTTTATCCACCAACATTCCAGTTTCAGGAACTCGCTTCACGAAAGACGAATTCATCCACAAATTGAGTTTTCGGAACATTTTTTTGGTAAATGTTTTTTCATACCCTTGCAAAGGGTATTCTAATTTTGCCCAGAAGCTTGCGACGCATAGGAATATTCATTTTCGAACCCATAAACTATATATATTCTTGATCAGGGTGACGAGCTGAGTCGATTGAGCTTTGTCCGTCCGTCTGTCTGTCTGTCTGTTTCTACGCGAACTAGTCTCTCAGTTTTACAGCTATCGAGCTGAAATTTTGCACAGAGACTTCTTTTTGCTGCACACTACTAATATGTCGGAACCGACCGGATCGGATGACTATATCTCATACCTCCCATAGAAACAGTCGGTCGGAAAACTAGTTTTAGTATGAAAAACTTTTTTCTTTTCAATGAAAACGTTTCCAAACTTTGTTATCGTAGGTTTTATATGTTTTTTTATAATTATACCAAGTTTTATTAAAATCGGACAACTATATGGTATAGCTGCCATACAAAAGATAGGTCTGAAAAACAGTCTTAGTTAGAAAAACTTTTTTGTTTTTAATGGTAGCATCCTGCAATTTTGTATTTGTTTGTTTCTCATGCTTTTACATAATTCTACAAGTTTTTGTCCAAATCGGATGACTATATCATATAGCTCCCATACGAACAATCGGTCGAAAAATGGAAAAAAGTATTATTTAACAAGAAAGAAAGTCGGTCAAGCCCGACTATAACATACTCTGTACCAAGAAATTACAGTAGGTACATAGAGTATATTAAGTTTGTGCAAAAGTATGTAACAGCCAGAAGGAAGCATCTCCGACCCTATAAAGTATATATATTCTTGATCAGCATCACCAGCCGAGTCATGTCCGTCTGTCCGTCTGTCTGTCGGTATGAACGCACAGATTTTAGAGATGGTAAGAGATGGAGGTTTGACATGTATGGGACATATGCTTCTTATGTCTGCAGGCAGATCAAGTTTATTTTCAAGTTTGGCCACGCCCCCTCAATTTAGTAAAACCGTCATATCTCCCACAGTTTTAAAGATAGATGGTTCGTTCTTTCTAGACATATTTAGTAATCAGGATAACTTATCGATCTGCCAAAGAAATGGTGAAGATCGGATGAACGGTTTTCAAGTTATGATCAAAAGACTGTTCGCTGCTGCAGAGCAGTAGCACCGCTGCTTTCAGCTGTTACTGCATACTCAAAATTTATGCTGAGCGTATAATTTCGCTGGTACAGAGTATGTAATAGTCAGGCTTGATCGACTTTCTTTCTTGTTTAAAGTCAAATTATGAATAGTTCAAATTCCCTGTACCCTGTAGACCATTATGTGTCGAAGACAACCTTATATAAGCTATGAAGTCGACTCTTAAGTAGACATAAAGGGGTAGGTTGTGGACAGAGCTCGCAAACAAGTGTTAACACTTTTTTAAATGCGACCACTCTCAGAGAAAAACAGAATCAAACGCAGCACAAACGCTCTCTCACTGAGCGAAACACTAATTCTCTCTCCTCTTCAGTTCTCTGTTACGTGATTTCGGTTGAGCAAAACAAACGAGTCGGTCTACCGAAGACCACTGACAGAAACACTTTTGAGCGAGTGCTCATCAGAAAACTGTCTGCAAATGACCAGAACACAATAAGTGTCTGCGAAAAGTGTTTTTTGTATTGTTTTTGTTTTGTGCGTTTGGTGGACTGCTTGCATGTGTGTACAGAAAGACACACGCGGGCGCAACACACAACCACTCATACATACGCAAAAAACACTTGCTCTCGGCAAAACGGTCAGTGAAAGACACGAGAGAAAGAGAAACGAAAAAATGTGTCTTTGCTCTGAGCAAAACAGATTTGAGCAAAAACAGAACTGAAGGTGTCTTTCGCTCCCTCTTTTCGTTGTGTCCGTAACCAAACTGTTTTTTGCCGACACTAGGAAAGTGTTGAGAGTTACTTGCGAGCTCTGGTTGTGGATATATGAGTTTAAGAATAGCTATCACCAAAAGAGACAAATGGGCAACACCGTCTAACAACATGAACATTTCGTGCTGAGTCGTGCGTGTTTCTGATGCGAAGAAAAACACGAGAAAAACTTTACATATTTCTTTCTGGTTTCAATTCATGTTCACACGCTCGGTTTTTTACATCACATGTTTTGCAGGATACATTTGGTCTTTGGACTCCAATAGATTCAACATTTCAAATCATCATTTTCGATTCCCAAATTTGGGCCTCATAAGTCCCCATCTCAGTTGGATCAGTGTAAATTTTAACTAAGCTGGAAATGAAATGAGTAACTGACTAAACTAAATTTATTCCGATGCAGTTCCCAACGCCAAGTTCAATTATCCTCGAGTTCACTGTATTAGGTGGTGTAACATTTCATTGTCAATAGACTTTTTGGTCCACTAATCCGCGTATCGGTGGCAAATATTTAATGTGTTTGCTGTTTGCTGTTTGCCATTTGACGCATTTGCGCACGGGGAAGCGTGCAAATGGCTTTAATTCCATCAATAATAAAAAATTGTGTTTAAAAAGCGTGTAACGTGTGCAAAGCGCCAAATACAAGCCCAGATTTACATATTTAGAAGGAAATATTCTCTTTTCTCCTAAAAAAAAATATATATATTTTTGTAATATTCTAAAAAGCCACAAATCCGTGCAAAATATGAAACCCGGCCTGGCCTGGCTGCGAATTGTAAGCTGGCCGTAAATGCAATCACAGCCAAAGAGTAGTCCGTTCAATTCGCGCCGGTTGGTGGGACAATAAAACCCACTGGTCTTTGGTCAGTTCATATAAATTATATTTCTCTATTGCTGTTGGTTACCTTTTGACAATCTATGCCAGCATTCATATATTTTTTATGAATTTGTTTTGATTTTGCACCAGGAGAGGATACTGAGTCCATGTATTTTTTTTGTTTTTTTTTAATGTTGGCAACTGCAGCGCCAAAACAAAAAACTGCCAAACACAAATCATTTTTTATTGAAATTTCATGAAAATATTATTGGCAAATATGATGGGGGGAAAGGTAAATGCACCCGGATCCTGGCGTTTTTATGAGCTGCTCTTGAAGCGCGTATAAAAACTGCATTGCCACAAACTTGAGTGAAAACTTAGTGCTTTTCGTTTGTGAGTGAGGTAGGTGCCAAGCATAGTTAATGCATCCTTTGACTTTTGCTCTTTTCTTGACTGTTTACCTTCAAATCAACTCCTTCAGCAGTCCTAGTGCCTAGCCCTGTGTCAACTTTATGCCACTTCTTGCAGCACAATGGCAGGCATCCTTATACAGTCTGGCGCCTCTTTTTATGGGCAGCCATCATCATCATCATCATCAGTGCAGCACTTGTGTTCCGGCATGCCCCAACAAACAGACACAAAGTGCGACCCTTAACCCTGCCCCCGCTGCCACTGTTTGTTTGTCTCTGCCCGTAGACGAAATGAAATTTATGCACTTGGACACTTCCATGCCATAATTCATGCGAAATTGAATCAGATATTCATTCCTGTGCAGCTTTAAAAAGGGGATAATCAACGATGTAAACAAATGCAAGCCCAGCCAGAGAGCGGGTCAGCAGCAGCAGGAAGAGCAAAAATATGCAATTTATGTTGCCAGTTGATGCGCAGCTAAGCAAAAAGTGAAATTTATTTATCCTGCCAGCTGCAAGTGACCCAAGTGGCCAGCCAGCAGCAGCTTCGGATTCGTGTTTCCCTCCTACTTATATGCTTTATCCCCTGGACGTGCAGTGCGAGCAATTTAATTTACAATGCCAATGACAGTGGCAAAATTGTCGCTGCCAGAGAAAATGTGCCAGTCAAAATGAATATTTCAAAAGCTCCAAGGGAATCAGAATTATGGGGTCATGATTTTTATTTTTTTAATACTTTTTATTTGGCTTTAAGCCGCCCGGGGGGGCCAAAGTCGAGATTCTAGAACTCATTTTGGCATTTGGCAGAATATTATTGGAAGTGGCTAACAAATTAGATGAAAGCGAAAGATGCATTCCGACAAAAAAAATGCCTAACACACCAAGAGTACTCAATACACTTACGTTTCTAGGCCAGAACTGAAAGGGCATAGTCAGCTTTACCATACCTGGTTATTGTATCATGCTGCCACAATATCAACTTGAGTATTGTAAAGCAAGAAAGAAAGTCGGTCAAGCCCGACTATAATATACTCTGTACCAACGAAATTATACGCTCAGCATACATTTTGATGCTGCAGTAGCAGCTGAAAGCAGCGCTGCTACTGCGCTGCAGCAGCGAACAGTATTTTGATCATAGCTCGACAACCGTTCATCCGATCTTCACCAATCCATTGGCGGATCGATAAGGTATTCTGATTACTAAATATGTCTAGAAGAAACAAACCATCTATCTTTGAAACCGTGGCAGATATGACGTTTTTTCCAAATTGCGGGGGCGGGAGGGGGCGTGGCCAAAATTGAAAATAAACTTGATCTGCCTACAGACAAAAGAAGCATATGTCAAACCTCTATCTCTTACCATCCATGAGATCTGTGCGTTCATGCGGACAGACAGACGGACATGACTCGGCTGATGATGCTGATCAAGAATATATATACTTTATAGCAGGGATCGCAAATAAGAGTTATGAGTTTATAAATATCGTGCCTTAAAAAAATAGTTTAGATGAATGGAAATGTTATCATTATTATATATCTTATCAGCTCAACTGATTCGCTTATAACTCCGGTGTTTTTTGTCCGATCTGATTGTACTTTTCAGAATAGATAGATATTGGGCCTAGCTTGATGCATACTAAACCACGAGGCTCTAACTTGAAAATTGTGGATCTGAATTTCTAGAGGAGGTCTTGGTTTATTGGGGATAAAAGGGGGACGGGTGGGAATTTTCCAAATCTGAAACAAACTTGATCTGCGTACAGCATAAATCTACCTTCGTGCAAAAATTTGTGGCTCTATCTCTTATAGTCTCTGAGATCGACGCGTTCATACAGACAGACAGACGGACATGGCTATATCGACTCGGCTGTTCATGCTGATCAAGAATATATATACTTTATGTGGTCGGAAAATTTTCCTTCTCCCTGTTACATACATTCGCACAACTTCATGATCCCCATTTTCCCATTTTCAATCTGAACAGGGTATAAAAATCGGATAATAAAGATTTTTTTTTCAATTTTTTTTAAAAATTCCATTTTTTGGAATATACTTATTAATTTGGACAAGGGACATTATTCTTCGTAGTAAAATTAGTTAAATAAGATAAACACAATTTTTGGTTCTAAGTTAAAACAAATTGAAGCGAAAAGCCGTTGGCATTTAAGCATGGATGAGACAGATCGCCAGTAGCTCAGTGGATGTCTCTTATTACTCTAAAACGTCGAGGTTGTTGTTTCAAATCCCAGTAGAGGCAACGTTTCTTTTTATACCCGTTACTCGAAGAGTAAAAAGGGTATACTAAAGTCGTGCAAATGTATGTAACAGGCAGAAGGAAGCATCTCCGATATCATAAAGTATATATATTCTTGATCAGCATCAACAGCCGAGTCGATATAGCCATGTCCGTCTGTCCGTCCGTCCGTCCGTCCGTCTGTATGAACACCTAGATCTCAGAGACTAGAAGAGCTAGAGCAACCAAATTTTATACGTAAGCTAGTATTGTCTGTAGGCAGATCAAGTTTGTTTCAAATTTTGGCCACGCCCCCTCCCGCCCCCGCAATAAAAAATATTGAATAACTCCCACAATTTTTAAGATATCGAACTCAGATTTTGCAGTGTAGTCTATGTGGCCAACATCTACAATCTCACAATCTCTCAATTTTCAAAAGGATCGGATAATAAATGGCCGAGTTAAAAAAATGTTGCATACTTATCCGAGCTGAGCTGAGTAACGGGTATTTCGAAGTTGGGCAGGGCCGACTTTAACTTACGCTCTCGTTTTTTTTTAAAGTGTTTCTAACTTTGTCCACAAATCGATGTTTTAAGTCATTAAAAATCATTGGAAAAGTCATTTGAAATTTGTGTGTTGTCTTGTGGACTAACTGTGTACGCCACCGAGTTGGTAAATTTTTTACTCACATGAAGTTATACCTACAGAATCCTTAATGTTGATCCTATCAGGACATGTGAAGTATCAAATGAGAGGTATTAATTCACACTTCATGAATGTTTTTAGATTTTGGTAGTACACTTCACGGTTCTTAAGTTATTTATATTCAATTTTTGTTTTTAATTTTTAAGTAAAAGTTGAAAAATAATCTTTATTTTCCGATTTTTTTTATAAAAATTGTAAAATAATTATACTTTGTACCGTAGGTACATAGAGTATTATAAGTTTGTGCAAAAGTATGTAACATCCAGAAGGAAGCATCTCCGACCCCATAAAGTATATTTATTCTTGATCAGCATCAACAGCCGAGTCGATATAGCCATGTCCGTCTGTCTGTCTGTCCGTATGAACGCACAGATCTCAGAGATGGTAAGAGATAGAGGTTTGACGTGTATGGGACATATGCTTCTTATGTCTGCTGGCAGATCAAGTTTATTTTCAATTTTGGCCACGCCCCCTCCCGCCCCCGCAACTTAGAAAAAACGTCATATCTCCCACAGTTTTGAAGATAGATGGCTTGTTCCTTCTGGACATATTTAGTTATTAGAATAACTTATCGATCCGCCAAAGGAATGAAGAAGATCGGATGAACTGTTTTCGAGTTATGATCAAAAGACAAAATTTCTTGGTACAGAGTATGTTATAGTCGGGCTTGACCGACTTTCTTTCTTGATTTTATTTTTAATTTGTATTAAAAAAAAATTGACTTTAAGCGTTATATTATGATATTTAAATAAAAATTGAATTTAATTCTTATTTCGTAAATTATTATTTTTTTAATCAAAAATAAGAATTATAATATAATTTTTAAATAAAAATCAAGAAATAATTGTTTTTCTACAATTTGTATTCAACAAATTATAACCGTTACGGTCCCTGCTTTATAGGGTCGGAGATGCTTCCTTCTGGCTGTATATACTACAGTATCAGCGCCGCTTTCAGTTGAGCATACATACATTCGTTGGCGCAGTCGGGCATGACCGACTTTCATAGTTGGTTTGAAACTAAAAAATTATTTTCAATCAACATTTTATTATATTTAATACAAAATGAATCCGTTATGGAATCGTCCTCTTGAAATATTGATATATTCTATATTGAAGTCGGGGCACTTGAAAATAAGAAATTATCTTTCTTTCGACGCATTGTTTGACTTTATTGTTAGATAGAGACGTAGCACTTATACCATGATTAAATACCAGGAATTGGGTCTATTAATTGCACTCTTTAAACGTGCCTAGCATGATCTTTGGCTCCTCCGCCCGCATGCCAACTATTCAGAAAGTTCTTGCGGCTTTTGCCGCAATTAATTGATACACATGGAACACAGGCCGCAAGTTTTGCTCGGCAAAGTCACTTGGATGCCATGTAAAAAGTTGCTCCACAGCGGAGAAGTGTTTTCAATTTTGCGCCCCCCAGAGAAGGAAAATGAAAACTAATTGAGTAACAAACTTGCCACATGGCGTTTTGTGATGGGTGGCGTATACGTAATGAAACGACAAATAAGCAGAGACAACAAGCAGGATATCTGTCTCCCTCTCGCTGCTTCCTCTCTCGCTCTCCCTCTCCACGTATGTGGAGTGTGCGGAGTCTATAAATATCAGATGAAAAGTTTTCAACGAGATAAATTTAATTGGAGGCAATTTGTTGCCAAACATATGAGGCGAAAGTTGCGAGGAACACGCAATGAGTATGAACTGCAAGTGGCCGACCAAGGTATCGATGTTCTCAGCTTGCTTATTGAGCAAATTGAAATTACCAACGCATGCTGTGCGCAAAGTTTGAAGTGCGTTTTTAATTTGCGGCAACTCGACCATAAGTTCTCCCCCATTAACAAAGCTCTTTCTCGTCCGCTTTTCTTTTCTCGGCAGAACTCCTGCTAACGGATCAGCAAACCAGTTGCGTGCTGGGCGCCTTGGGTCTGCTGCGATTGCTGTTGCCTCAGCTGATACGCGGCCATTGCGCTGATTACCAGGATGATGGCGACTCCTTGGCTGGGGAACCACAACAAACAACGACGTCCGACTGCCGGCAAATTATTGAAATTTATGATTATTGTTTGCACCTGCTCAGCACGCAGCACACAGCGAATCACGCCATCATAAATGCCGCCCTTGAGGTCATCAATGGCATCCTCCAGGCCCTAGATGCTGGTGAAGTTTCAGCAGGAGCGGCAGCTGGCTTGGAGGTGAACCTGCGCCATTTGCTGTGCAATCAACAACTCCAGCACAATGAGTATTTGCGGCGAAGGAAATCGTTAAAAAATCAAATATTCCAATTGAAAAATTACGAAGTGGCGACAAGTCAACAAATGCAGGAGAATTCGAATGCAAAACTGCAGCTGGAGCAGCAGCAACAACAGCCAGTGGAGGAGGTTGACAACAGTTACTCGCTGGGAATTAATGTGGGAAAAGATGCTGGCAGTTCCGTTGCTGATGAAGGTAAGGCGTGACTTGGGTGGTTGTGCAGTCATGTGACAATGTGACATGCCGACAGACTGACAAATAGGCAGACAGACAATCCGAAAGACCGCGTCGAAATCAAGAAAATTGAGCAATTGCACAGCTCGTGGAGCTAGAGTACCCACACAATGTCACATATGAAAATTATTAGTGCATGCTTTTAGGCTGCGCACAGTGGTTTGCATATATGAGAAACCAAAATCAAAAGTTGTTGTTATATCAAAAGGATTCCATGATTAGGCAAATTGTTTTATAATCGATTTTATGCTTAAATGCTGTCACCATTTTTCATCCTTGAGTCCGAAAATCAAATCCAAAATTTGAAAGGAAAAGTATCTTTAGAAAATGTATATGTATAGTAGTTGCAGTTTCTGCTTGTTGATTAGACAGACGGACAATTTTTATACCCGTTACTCGTAGAGTAAAAAGGGTATACTAAAGTCGTGCAAATGTATGTAACAGGCAGAAGGAAGCATCTCCGATATCATAAAGTATATATATTCTTCATCAGCATCAACAGCCGAGTCGATATAGCCATGTCCGTCTGTCCGTCCGTCCGTCCGTCCGTCCGTCCGTCCGTCTGTATGAACACCTAGATCTCAGAGACTAGAAGAGCTAGAGCAACCAAATTTTATACGTAAGCTAGTATTGTCTGTAGGCAGATCAAGTTTGTTTCAAATTTTGGCCACGCCCCCTCCCGCCCCCGCAATAAAAAATATTGAATAACTCCCACAATTTTTAAGATATCGAACTCAGATTTTGCAGTGTAGTCTATGTGGCCAATATCTACAATCTCACAAATTTTCAAAAGGATCGGATAATAAATGGCCGAGTTAAAAAAATGTTGCATACTTATCCGAGCTGAGCTGAGTAACGGGTATTTCGAAGTCGGGCAGGGCCGACTTTAACTTACGCTCTCGTTTTTTAAATAAATAGGGAATATCCCAATTAGCTTTCAGAACCACTTTTAAGACCGATGTTTGGATTCGGTGCTATCGAGGCTTACATTTGCAGCTTTGTCAGCTTTTGAGTTTTGCCAGATCTCCAGTTTGTAATGAGCTGGTCAGATTGTCATTTCGTTAAGTCATTTTGCTAAGTTAATTCATTTACTTTATTTCATTAATTCATTTTATTGCCTTGTTTAGTTAAATCGTGTCATTACGATGTTTCGTTATTTCACTTCATTACGTCCTTTCATAACGTAATTTTGTCATTTCGTTACGTCATTTCATTACGTAATTTTCTTAAGTTATTTCATTACCTTCTTACCTTACGTTATTTTGTATTGTTATTCTTATACAATGTTTTGTTAGGTTAGTTTGCGTTACGTTACGTAACGTATGTCAGTTTTGCAATTAGCAATTTCGGTTTCAATTACTGCAAAAGAATTTCCAACTAGAGCTGGAAAACTATCGATAGTTAACACGATCAAAAAGCAGCGAGGGTTTTTTCCTAACCACCGATATCTTCCGATAGTAAGTTAATTTATACCAAGGATGCAAATCAGAATAATTGATCAAAAGTTCAAAAATTTCAGGTTCTCGGCGCTTTCTACTCTTCACGGCGTCTTTTCAGATAATAAATGCCTAATTGATACTTTAAAATCAAGTATGTAATAGCATAGGCTATTATGGGTACCGAATTTAGCAATAACCTTTTTGTTTATATCTTGAATTGTAAATAATAATATTCTACTGGCAGAATTATAAATGTGTAGTATTTTTGTTGAACCGAACCTTTATCTTGTGTTCGAAACAGGTTCAGGTGCAACTATTTCTTTACAGCTGGCTTAAAACCGATTTGCAGTCCTGACTTATACAGTAAATGAACTATTAGAAGTATTCCTAAAAGTGATTTTAATCCGACCTCTGATTATAAATTCGGTGTAACCAGTTTTGAATTTAAATATGTAATGTCAAAAACTAAATTTTTTTTGAAAGTATACAAGATTTTGCAAGCGATATCTATATGAAGTGACAAAAATATCTTCGGTCACTGGATTTGCGTTAAAAAGTTTGACGATTTCAAATCGACAGCACTAGGCTTTACATATTAGCTTTAGCAACTTCGTTTCGAAATACATACGTTTATACAGAAATCGCTTTTGAAATGTGTAACATACATACATACATTTACTTGAAACTTTGTTTGCATCTTTCGGTGCTCACATATTATTTTGCGAAGTAATCACGATGAGTGTCCAGGCGTCTTCCTCAACGAGCAGCTGTTACGGCACTTACCTGGACATAAGTACTTGGGAGTATATTTGGACAAGCGCCTCACATTCGGAGCTCATAACAATGCGCTTGTAAGCTCACTATATGGTAGAGTGAAGAAAGTGGGATGGCTACTCTCTAATAGAAACAAACTTTCACTTCGTAATAAAGTGCACATTTATAAGGCCATCATTGCACCAGTCTGGAGATATGGGATCCAAGTATATGGCATAGCTGCGAAATCTCATCTGAGAATGATTCGTGTCCTCCAGTCCAGGTGTTTGCGCAGACTATCGGGAGCACCCTGGTATATGTGCACAAGACACCTAGAGAGTGATTTAAGAGTACCCAAGATTGGAGACGTGTTAAATACACAGGCTGGTGCAACGCTCTAGCCAGAAGGCTCTTGCGCAGACGAAGAAAAGCGGGAAGAAGAGTAAGACGGCGCCTCAAGAAGCTTTTCCCCAGAGAGCTTCCTAACAGACATATACCAAAGCAACCACATCACCTTCTTAACACTAGACAGAACCACTACACTAAACATGTTTCATATCAACACAATCAACACTCTCCCATAATCAAACTCTCAACTCTTGCCACACTTATACAGAAATAAGTTAATATGAATAAGCGCATACACAATCTAAAATAAGTTGCCAAATCTAATACTAATACTAATAAAAAAAAGAAATAAAAACTTCGCTCAATCACGAACTTGTTAGAAATAACCATTTGGGGTTTTGAGCTAAGATGAATCTATCATCGGTTATCCTTAACACCAAGAGAAGATTTTCTTAGGAAGTGTTTACAGAAACCAGCCATTTGATGGGCTGGTATTTTTTTTATATTTAAATATGAAAATTTTGGGCTAGAAAAAGAATGTGTGCATTTTACATATGTTTGAAGCTTTAAAAAAAAATATCTGAATCTATCAATAGTGCTGGGTTAATATCAATGGCATCTCGATAGCGCCCAACTATCGATAATGTCTATAGTTATCAGGGATGCAAACCGGTTCTGAACCGAACCGGTTTTGAACCGAACCGAACCGCTTAATCCAGCCGGTGAACCGAACCACAAACCGAACCGGCTTCCTTTAAGAATTGATGAACCGAACCCGAAACCACAAATAAAAACGGTTCGGTTCGGTTCAGCGCTCTGACGAGTTTTAAGACGGGACTCGCTTTCCTCTAGCCAATGATACTTATTATTTTGGGGATTTGAATCGTTTCCCCAAGACAATTTTTCTACATATCGTGCGACTCTCTACATTCTTACCTATGCCGTAACTTTAAAGGATGACCTAACGAAAATTTAAGAACAAGTAATTCTGAAAGTCTTCTGTAATTGCCCTCCGATCTCTTAATATACGTACCATCAATGAACATTCTTTCCTCTAGTGGACAATATTTGGAATTTTCTGTAATACATTCACCTTAATTCAATGCTAACCAGGAGAGTTTTTATACTTTTCTATTCTAATCTTTTCTGGCCGACATTCTCTATTTTCAAAGATCATTCCTCTAGGATCTTATAGACGAATCCTTTGAATCTGGCACAATATATTTGCGACATTCTTCTAAGGGTTTTAAAGATATTCAAATGGATTATAGGAATTCAATTTGAAAGTGTGCAAAAATCACAATGTACCTTTGTGAACCACTGAACCGAACCGGAACCACGGTTCAGTCAGTTCCAAAAACCGTGTAATTAACCGAACCGGCGGTTCAGAAACTGTCTGAACCACTGAACCGAACCAGTAATTATATTAGATTGGTTTGCATCCCTGATAGTTATCCACCCATATTTTTAACCTGTTGAAAGAGAAAACGACCTACTGGCGCCAAAAGCTGGTGAAGGTGACCGGGTGTGTAAGTTTTTTTTTTTCTCAAGGCGGGATCAAGTACACACTACCCGCTGCATCACACCCGGCCACCTGAAAACTGATCATTACTGCTCATTTAGCTGTGTATAAAGTTCTCATCGAAACGAACCACTGTGCGACCGCACATGCCAAAATGAGGTCAAACCAAATTTACATTTGCCACCAGCGGAATCTTGCACAAATATTTACAGAAATTTTAAGGCTAACCCAATGCATTCTCCTCCTTTCGTTTGGCAGCCAAAAAGGCAAAAAGAACTGCTGCACGCAGCATCAGTGAATGCGTGGCCTCAGATGAGCAGAACCAGGCACATGACGACGCCGACGACGATGATGATGATGATGATGACGACGATGACATGGAGCTGCTGAGCGCTGAGTGCGGTGACTTTGCCGTGCTGTCGCAACTAAATGAACCACAAAAGACAACAGCGAACGATAAACTGATTGATGTCGATGCCGAGTTGTTGTCTAAGCCACGGCGGCATCAGGCGTCCCTGCAGAATCTGCTGGCCGACGGCTCTGATGACAAATCCCAAAATTTGAGTGACATCGACAATGAATCCTTCAACAGCATTGATTTCGAGGCCGAAATCACAATTCCAGGCGGCTGCGCCGAGCACCGGGAATCAGTGGTCGAAGCGGAGGCAACACCAATTGGAACATTCTTCAACAATCTGCTGTCGCATTCCAATGCAGGTGAGCGCCGGGCAAAATATTTCATTAGACAGGCCAATGGGTAAACAGTTTTCCATTTGATGTTATTGCATTTCACGAACCGCCGCAGACGCCGGCAGATGTTATTTTTATTCCACAATTTATTTACAATATTTGGACATGGCAATCAAATTATTTGCATAATTGCGACTGCGCGTGGGACGGCCGAGCAGTACGTGACTGTGGCAAATAATTTTGCATGTTTGCATGCTGCCGCTTGCCAATTGCACTTGCAATTTAATGAAGCGTAATTGTTGTTGCAGTTTGTCTCCAGGCAAATGGAATTGGGCTTGCTGGAAGCCTGCTTGCACACAAGTTGCTCCCTGGGCAAATGTGGCATGCATCATTTGTCGCTTCGTTGGCTGCAGCTGTATTTTTTTTTTCGTTGTCTGTTGACTTGACAACAATTGTGTGGTATTTTTGGTTTCCATACTCCAATATGTTTTTTCCTGCGCTATTAAAGCCAATCTTGGGCCATGACCCACAAAGCGAAGACTACAAAATTGCAGACATATTGCCAGAAACCATGTCCTGTCGCTGGCTGGGTGAGAGTAATAAACAAAGGAAACGTACTGCTCGGGGCCGGAAGTACTAATTAAGCGAATGAGTTGTGGGCGTGGATGATGGGGGTAGGAGATGGCGTATAAAAACCCTTAGCCACTTGACGTAAATGTTGGGCTTAAATCCGGCATTTCTTCTGTGTGTGTGTGTGTGTGTGTGTGTGAACTACGGTTTAAGCTTGAAACATGGCAATGCATTTTCTCCACCCACGAGGAGCTCATTGCTGGTTTTCTTGGCCAAAGCATCACACTGCAAGTTGGCAACAAAGTGGTTAAGACAAATGGGTTACGTGATAAAATGCGGTTACTCAAATTGCATGTATGCAAGCTTACATGTTGTGTCACAGTCTGTGTGTGTGTGTGTAGGGGTTTATTTAGCATTGCCAGCCAGCCAGCTAGACCAAATCGAGAAGAGTCCCGCCATCAGTGGCTGCACTTTGCCTGCTTGCTGTTGTTTTTTGCTGGTCCTCCTTTGGCTGTTGTTGCTGTTGTGCACTTATGCGCTATCAGCCTTTTTTTGTGCTGCTTGCTTTTGCCTCGCTAGTTATTGTTGGTTTTGTTTTGTTATATCAGCAGCCGCCCATCTTTACCCGCCACGCCAAAAAAAAAAACGGGCGATTTGTATACCCTCCAAAAGCATTTCACTCTGTCACTCAACGTCAGTCTGGATTTTCGCGAACGAAAGCCGAATAGAATCAATAATAATTTGGATCTGCTGAACTAAACGAAGGTAAATTATGATCTGGTAATCCCACACATCGCCTATGATATTTGGTGCCAGCTGTCTGGTACGGTTCAGTGGAGATCTTAAGCCACCGGTTCGGCTTTAAGCATGGTTTTTGGAACAAATCGTAATCGCTCTATTCTGCTGCCTCTAAATGGTTCAGCCAAATCGATCTAAATCTTTTATAGACACAGCACGAGTAGATTTTCAAAATACCAGGGATGCTAGTTGTCATTTTCCTCCTGTGTAATTTTGAAATATATTTTGCTGTGAATATAATTCGGTACCATCTTCAAATTTGAATACGGTTAGCTTAGACTTGAGTTGATGGACATTTAGAAGATTCGAAGTCTCGAAGTACGAGCTGAAAACATGTTAAAGAAATCTACCAAAGTGTTCATTAGCTTCTTGGTTTTTGGGAACTATACAATATACTTTGGAATCGCCGATCTTAAAACATCAGCAATGGTGGATACCGAATCGAAAATATTTAATTAGATTGCAAGTCTCTCGACCAAATGAAATATAATCACTAGGGCATAGCTCAGATTTTGTAATGTGTAATTTTGGTTGAACCGAACCGAAATTTTAGGATCTGGTTTAACTATTTTTGCACATGAATGCAATTTTTATTTGAGTCGATAGAACGATCCAAATAATTTAATGTTTAAAGATGGTTTCATGTAAATGTTCATGTTCAGGCGGTGGATCCAATTGTAGCATATTCTCTCCAACATATCTATCGGTCGATGTTCAAAATAAAATCTTCGTTGAACACAATTTTCCAATAAAAAAGTGAAGAAACAAATTGAAATTTTGATAATAAAATGCAATAATCTGCAAGCGTTGTTTGTTTGAAAGTCGATTCATGGCTAGATTATAGACCAAACTGGAACATGTTTGACAGTAACACGAAAATCACCCTTTAGGTAAAGTTCACATCTTAAATGGTTCCCACAGGGCGGGTCTGTTGAAGTGTTTTAGGTTATTTTAGGATATTCTTAAATTAGACATATTATATTTTTAAGCATCCTAGAAATATGAAAGTGTTTTAATATAGAAACGCTCCGAGAGGTCCTTGAGCTCTGAGCGTTCCATGTTCAAGTTTGAACACCAGCTGTTAGAGCAAGCCTTTTCAAGTATAGCTTTGCCTTAATGCTCTTTATGTCTTCTTTTCGGTTCTTTTGTTCAGTATCTCTTTCTATAATACCCTCAGAATTGCTCACGAGCAAGCGAGTGCGCTCTGCCTCTTTTCGGCTCTCGCTCAGAGCCAAGAGCCGTTGTTCGAGAGCCGAGAGCACTAAACGTATCACACGTATAGTATAACAGCTTTCGGCTCTGAGCTGTGAGCCATAGCTCTCGGCTCGTGAGCCATAGCTCTCGGCTCGTGAGCCATAGCTCTCGGCTTGTGAGCCATAGCTCTCGGCTCGTGAGCCATAGCTCTCGGCTCATGAACCACAGCCACTAACAGCTTCTTACTAGCAGGACTCTTCTTTGTGGTAGAGTTGGCGGCAGCAATTATTGTTAACATAACTGAACGTTTCGACTTTAGCTTATAAACTGTTCTTTATTTTCCTCGTTTCCCGCTTCCTTAGTCTTCCTTTCGTCAAATACATGTACATATGTAATTTCTTAACGCTTATTAATATACCATATTGGGTACTTTGCCTACTACATCTTTAAGTTGTATACTCTGGTCGAAGAACGATGGACAGGACTTTAAACAGTTTGCGACCCCATAAAGTATATATATTCTTGATTAGCTTCAACAGCCGAGTCGTTATAGCTATGTTCGTCTGTCCGTTTGAACAAACAGATTTCAAAGACGGTAAAAGAAAGCAGTACGAATTATTTAGGTAATATACTTCGCATATGCATATGTAGGCGGATCAAAGTTAGGGGCTGAGCTCAAAGTTGGGAGCTGTGGCTCACGAGCGGAGAGCTGTGACTGGCTAGCAGAGAGCTTTGGCTGGCGAGCAGAGAGCAGGTTGATGGCTCACGGCTATCGTGCTGTGGCTCCAAGCTCAGAGCACTATGCTATGGCTTACGAGCCGAGAGCCGGTCGACAGCTCTCGACATAGGGCTCCCTACTCAGTGCCAAAAGCTGAGAGCAAGTATTCTCTTTAATGAGTGTTTGGTCCAACAGAATAACCAAAGCGTTCTGCTTAATCTATACTGTACTTCATTGAGATTGTTGAATCAGTCAAGGGTATGTGAAATAACTTAGCTTAAAGGCAAATTGAAAATAATATGTGGCTGATTTATTGAAATTCACAAAACTAGCAGCATACTTTGCAGGGCATTTAACGTGATATTTTTGTTTAACATTTAATGGAGGGACGGAAATGCCATGGAACCGAAATATACTTGGAAAAATTAGGCCGATATTGAAATAATACACCGACATTTTCCCTCCCATATTTTTGCAAGCTGCTGCGATAAATAGGGCATCCAGCTGACGGCATGCCCAAGGTCCCACATATATATCCGTATATTTTCATAAACAAATTTTTTGCGCCATAGTTCTAGTTGTTGTTTTTACTCTGTTTTTTTTTTTCTTTCGTTGCACAAATGCATTTGCATATGTATGTGAGACTTTACCCCCCACTTAGCTCTAGTGTAGAGCCCTCCGTCAAGCCAAGCAGCACCCGCGTTTCGCGTTCGTGCCTGCCACATATCGTGCACTGTTTTTGTTGTCGTCTATTTGCAGTTTTACGCTCGGAAGTTTTATTTGGCAATTTTTTAGTACGGCACTTTTGCTGTAATGTTTAACGTGATTTTGGAGACTGAAACACTATTAAAGCATGTAAGGGGGAGCCAGCCAACTTTATGACATGCTGCCTGATTATTGATGTGGTTTTTGAGCTCGTCGAGTTTTCTAATTGAAAGTTCGGTCATGCCGTTAATTAATGCTAAATCTCTTCTCTAAGGTATTGTCTATGATAGGCGTAATGTGGATACCGCAGCCTGCATTGTGCGATTGCCGCATCGAATCCTATCATAGGTAGACCACTTTGCCAACGCTCAACGAAGCTGCTTAACCAGAAAGTTTTCAATCTTGGCTGCTTTAGTTCCGAAAACATCCATTAATGCAACAAAGGGCAAAGCCACAACAAGCGCATCTAAAAGATGCAGCAATTTGTAACCCACCCACTCTAGACAATGGCATGAGCAAGGCTCAGCCCAGCCCCTTCTCTCTTTTTTCCTCCCTCTGCTTCTTTGTGCTGGACACAAAATCGAACTTTTCAATTAATTTCCAATAGTGAAAAATAAAGAACATACAAATACAAACGCTAAAAGCCAGCTAAGGAAAAATAGTTGCAGCAGTCTAAGACCCACTTCTTCTGAGGCAACCACTTTTCTCTTAAGCCTCCGCCGGCTTGCCACTTGGGTAGCAAGAAAACACCACAAATTAGCAAACGCCATCGCTGGCATTAGTGTCAGACCAACTTATCTGGCAAAGTTTCGACTCCACTTGGACTAACTAGTCGGCTGTTTTGTGTGCTTGCAGCTTCAGAGTCGGTCAGTAAGCTCTTTCGTCAATCAAGCGGCTCTAAGTCTACGCCCTGCAAGTCAGCTCCCACCGATAAATCGGATGCTGCTTCGATGGCGTCGCTAACGCTTTCGTTGAGCTCCTTGGCCAGCAGCAGCATTGAGCCGCCACCACCGCTGGCAGACCGTCAGCCATCTATAGTTGAGACGCCAACTCCCGTGGAGGAGTCCAGTTCGATTAGCGTCTCCTACACAGCTTCAACTGCCCTGCTGATGGATGCACCGGCTGTCACACCGCAACTGCGTCGCACACCCAACGGTGAGTCACGGTCTCAGGCACAGTTGGCTCCGCTAATTGCTTGATTTTTATACTTGCAGCGAATCCGTTTCTGGTGGAGAACTCGCCGCTTAAGCAAACAATTGTGGGACGTGCTTTAATCAGCTTGAAAATCGGCAGCATCCTAGAACAATCTCTAGTCTACTACACGGCACGTTTGCTTGGTGCCCGGTTCCTACTTAGCGGCCGTGCAGGGGATCTGCAGCCGGATAATGTTAGTCGTGTGTCCATCAAGAGCTTGTCACTGACGGTGATAGCTCAATGCGTGCGTCTGTCACCGCGTATCCTACAGCTGCCCCTGGAGATCACTGAACTGGAGCTGCAGTTACTCGAGTTGACCAGTCAGACTGAAAGTGGAAACAGCACTCAAATTTCCAGCCCCCAAAGCAGCAACAACTCGCCACTGGCAGCGGAAAATGTACCCATTGAGAGTCCTCTACTAAAGTCAGAGTTGGAGGATAATCAACTCTTGTTAAACATCAAGGATGATCATTTTGGACCCAGCACCTGTCCAGCATACCTACAGCAAGCCACGACCACACTCAGTCACAGTGCAGATACGGTTCTGTTGCAGCGACAGCTCGAGGCACGTTCCACGATGATTCAGAAGTCATCCATCGATGATCAACTCTCCAAATCGGAAATAATTGGCAGCTCGTATTGTGTGACAACTGCTGCTGAGGATATTCCACCAGAAGCCCTGCCGCCACGTCCACCTAAGCGTACCAAATCATTGCGTAGCCGGACTAGTGGCGATCTGTCCACTACAGCTGATATACTCTCACCCAGCTGTCAGGCACTGTCGGATGTGCTGCTCTTCTATGCCCATAGCGATCCTATGCTTCGTGGCGGCGTCCAACAAATTGTGGGAAATTTTGTGCAGGCGGTCAGAGCGGGACTTAGCTTGGAATTGCAACGGGGATTGTGTTTGCCGCATTTGCTGGCCATTTTATTGAAGGTAAGC
>JAWNNO010006574.1:0-81167 GCA_035044985.1 Lordiphosa fenestrarum
AAATTATTGTTAGTCCCTTTAAGAGAAGATCCAATAAATACCAACCAAGCATACTGTTTTTAGGAAGATATCGAATATATCACCTTATATTAATAAACCAAATGCTCTTCGGATTATTAAATGTTTATTGCTCGATCTCTGGAGTTGCAGTGCGGCGCCAGACGCAGACGCTGGCTACCGCTGCATCAAAAAGCTCAGCTCAGATAAAAGCTCTGAGCGTGGGAATTAACAGTGTTGAGCTTTGACTTTGGGTATTGTTAACAAGCGTTAGAATTCAAAACAAACATTAGCCAAAAGGCATTTACATTTAAATTACAATAACTAATTATTAGCGCTTCTGCTCCGAACATCCTCCCCCCGTTGGAAGAGTCATGCTTTCAACCAGATTGCGATTCGACGGGCAGAACAGCTAATTTGGCAACGGCTCTCTTGATAAGACCCGTCGCTGTACGGATCATAGCGACTCTGATGATGCCATCCTTCCCTGGTATAACTTCCACGATGCGACCAATATGCCATTTTAGCGGTGGCAGGTTGGCATCTTTTAGCAGAAAGATATTGCCGATCAAAATATTTGCAGAATCAGCTCGCCATTTGCCCCTCTCTTGCAACAAGGACAAATACTCGGTGCTCCACTTTCTCCAGAAGTTTTGCTGCATCTGTGTCACCAGCTGCCAACGATTGAGGCGGTTGGCGTTGAGATGGGTGACATCTGGCTCAGGAAACTTGGTGAAGCTGGAGCCTTTGAGAAAGTGTGCAGGCGTGAGCACATCGAGATTTTCTGGATCTTCTGTAATTGGACAAAGTGGACGAGAATTAAGAATCGCAGATATCTCATAAGCAAGAGTGCGAAGTTCATCAGAGGTCAAAATGGATGGGCCGACGACTCTGTAAAAATGATATTTTGCTGCCTTGACAGCAGCCTCCCACAAACCCCTGAAATGAGGCGAACGAGGTGGGATAAATTTCCATTGGATGCCATCAGCAAGACAGGATTCAGTTACAGCAGATATGTGAGGATCGCTTAAGAACAAATCCTTGAGCTCAGCCAGTTCATTTTTTGCACCAACAAAATTTGTGCCGTTGTCGGTCCATATGGTATGCGGCTTGCCTCTCAAGCTGATAAATCGTCTCAAAGCTGCAATGAACGACGAGGTTGACAAGTCCTGAACGACCTCCAAATGGGTAGCTTTAGTCGAGAAACACACAAACACCGAGGTGTAGCATTTTTGAGGCGGCTTATTACGAGCTTCTGTTTTGTGATAAAATGGACCACAAAAATCAATGCCTGTGGTGTGAAATGCTGGGTTCGGCTGAACGCGATCTGCTGGTAGTCCTCCCATCACATGCTCGAAGATCGTTGGTTTCATCCGAAAACACCTGACGCATTTGCCGATGACGCTGGCAACAAATTTACGACCTCCAACTGGCCAGTATTTTTGTCGCAAAGAAGCAAGAAGAACTTGCGATCCAGCATGCAAGAATTTTTGATGATACCAGCTGATAATGGCTTTGGAGACTGGATGGTTCTTCGGAAGCAATATGGGATGCTTTGCATCATAGTCCAAATTCGAGTTTTGAAGCCTCCCACCAACACGAAGCAGCCCATCGGAGCCAATCTCTGGCTTCAGAGAAATCAATTTGCTTTTTGGAGGAAGCGGTTTATTGGCGGTGAGTGCATCGATTTCCATGGCAAAGTGGACTTGCTGAATGCTCCTCAGAAGAAGCTGTGTGCCCATGGTGATATCCTGTACAGTGAGCGCTCCTCCTACTCGAGAACAGGTTTTGTCTCGAAGAGATACAAATCGATGTACATAAGCGAATACACGTTGGAGCTTTTGAAAGGAGTTTTGGTACTTGCTGTCGATTGAGAGATCCTGACGAATTGATCCAAGTAACGCTGTATGACGACGCTCTGGAAGCTCCTTTAGTGCTTGCACCTGAGCAGGCCATCCAGAAGAGCTCAAAAGTAGAAAAGGCGGTCCTTTTAGCCACAGACTTAGATCCAACAACTCCCTCGGAGTACAGCCTCTAGATACCACATCCGCAGGATTCAGGTGAGTTGGAACATGATTCCACGTCATGTCATTGGTCATCTCCTGGATTTGCGCAATTCTGTTGGAGACAAAAACATTAAAGTTTGACGGTGCTTCACGTATCCAGGACAAAACAATCGTTGAGTCAGACCAACAGAAAAAATCACAGGGAAATGAAATGCTCTCTTTGACGCTTGAGACCAACTCAGCCAGCAAAAATGCTGCAGACAGCTCCAATTTGGGAATGGTCAACGTTTTAAGGGGTGCCACTTTCGACTTTGAGCAAAGTAGTTGCGATGAAACCAATCCTTCGGTTTCCGATCTCATGTATATGCATGCTCCATAAGCTGACATGCTGGCATCACAAAACGCATGCAGCTGGAAAGAGGCATTCGGCAACAATACAAAACGAGAGAATTTAAAATTTTGGACCATGGTTAATTGAGATGTCAGCTCACACCATGCCAACGATAATGACTCTGGTAAAGCTTCATCCCATTTTAGACCTTCCTTCCATAAGGTTTGCATAAATATCTTGGCTTTACAAAGAATGGGCGCTATTAAGCCAAGTGGGTCATAAAATCTTGCAATTGTGGACAAGACGATACGTTTTGTAGGTTGGCCCTCTGGTAATATTTGAGAGAAATTGAACAGCAGACTATCCGAACTAGGATCCCACACCAGGCCCAAGGCTTTGGCGATGTCGGTTCCGTCGTGGAACTTGATCAGCTTCTCCTTATCGCATTCCGGTTCTCCATCAAGAACGCTTGGCTCGTTAGAGCACCACTTGCGGATAGGGAAGTGACCTTTAAGCAGTAATTCCTTTACTTGGCATCTTATCTCCTTCACTTCCTCGATTGAATCGCCGCCAGACATGAGATCGTCCACATAGAAGTCTCTACGTACTATTTTGGCACCAATTGGGAAAGATTCCTCTTCGTCATAAGACAGTTGGTGCATGGCACGAATTGCCAAAAAAGCAGCAGCCTTCGTTCCATAGGTTACTGTATCCAGCTTGTAAACCTTGATCTCGTCTGTGGGATTCTCACGCCAGAGAATGCACTGCAAATATTCATCAGGGTGAGACACAAGTACGCACCGGTACATTTTGCAAATGTCTCCACAAAGCGCAATCCTGAAAAATCGAAAGCGAAGTAGCGTGTTGAAAATCTTCGGTTGAATGGTTGGCCGTGCTAACAACAAATTGTTAAGAGATCGCCCAGATGTGGTTTTGGCCGAACCGTCATACACAACTCGAAGTTTGGTACTGGTGCTGTCAAGCTTTTGGACGCAATGATGCGGTAGAAAATATTGAGGCGAATCTATGTGTTTTGCAGCTAGCGACATGTGCCCCAAATCGAAATATTCTTGAAGAAATGCGCAATACTGAGCCTTGAGATCCGGATTCTTCGCAAATTTAGCCTCCAAACTCTTCAGCCGACGAAGAGCGATGCAATAAGAATCTCCAAGAGCCTCAAATCCAGTGCTGTCTGGTAGACGAACCGAATATTGACCGTTTTCCAAGCGAGAATAGTTTTTCTGGAACAAGTGTTCGCAAAGCGCATCCTCTGCTGAGACTGCAGGTTCGGAAAAAGAGCAGTTCTCGATCTCCCAAAAACGGTTCATTATCTTAGCCAACGAATCCTCATCAATCTGCACGTGGGGCGACCTAACAATGGCAGCCAAAGCAGAGTGCTTGACTGGCTCCAGATACGATCCAACCAAGTTTGGTGTTCTGAAGTGTTGGCAAACTGTCAGCCAACTGAATTTGCCCAATGCAAATCAGGTCGAAAAAGAGTCCAGCGCCAATTAAAAGATCGATGCGCTGAGATCTGTAGAAAAGTGGGTCAGCGAGATCTATATTACGAGGTATATTCCACCCTGTGGCATTTATATCAAAATGTGGCTGATAGTCGGTGATGGTTTGAGTGACAACAGCAGTGAAAGAAGCACGATAGCTTGCATCCTGCGATTGGGCCTCAACATCAACCGCTTTGTCGGAATCCAAAATTGATTTTCCAATGCCAGAAATCGAAACATGGGACTGTCGGGTTTTAAGATGCAGTTGATTAGCAAGGCGAGATGTAATGAAGTTTAGTTGTGATGCTGAGTCTAATATAGCGCGGCATGGAATGAGTGTGCCAGCTCGATTTTTTACCAAAATGTTGGCATTAGCAAGCAACACGTAGTTATTAGGGATATTATTTTGGATAGGTGGAGGAATCGGTAATGAAGATGAACATGAAACTAATGAAGATGATGGTGGATTTTGTGTATTTGATGAAGAAGATGATTGTGATGATGAGGGTGCGCTCGATGTCATGTGAAGCAATGAATGGTGCTTCATATGGCAATGTCTACAGTGACTTGACTTGCATTGCTGCAAACCGTGGCCCTTGCGCAAGCAATTAAGGCAGAGGTTCATTTTCTTCGCCTCCTTGTAGCGCAATTAATGGTCTCTTCCATCACAAAAAACACAAAGAGGACTATTAGTGTTAGTCGATGAGGCAATAAGAGCATTTTGGTTAAGTCTGTGCAAGTTTTTTCCCACCTGTTGGCTTGGTGTTAGTGTTACCAAAGCGCTTTCCAGGTTTTCCATCATCCTGCATCGCTTTTCCAAAAACAAAGCAAGTGAGCTCCAGGTTGACAGCTTATTTATTGGCAAATCCTCCTCACATTTTTCCCGTGTCTTTTGGTCCAGTTTGTGGGCAACAATGTGGATCAGAAGTCCGTCCAAGATCTCCTCGGGCTTCGCCAGGGTTCGAATCGCACGTAGATGTGAGTTCATTTTGTCGCTCAGCTCCCGAAGACTCTTTGCAGATCCCATCTCGACACCCTTTAATCCAAATATCGCCTTTACGTGTGCCTGAAAATGAAGAAGCTTGTTGTCGAATCGATTAGTGAGGAGTTCCTTAACCTTTTCATAGTTCGCATCAGATGGCTCGAGCGAACGTATGGTTTCCAAAGCAACACCGTCCAGACTGGCACGGAGATACTGGAATTTTTCGATATTACTTAGCTCTGGGTCATTGTCCACGACTGTCGTAAACATGGCGAAGAAATCCGGCCTATCTGAATATTCACCACTAAAACGAGGCAGCGCAAGATTCGGCAGTCTTGATTTTCGAGAAGTGTTAAAAGTTGATTCTCCTTGAAAATGATTAGCAATCACCGTTGAGTTCGCCTTACTCAGCTTCCCTTGATGTGCTGCCAATTCTCGTGACAGCTTGGCATTTATTTCGAGATACGCGTTCGCGAAATTAGTACGCGCGTCGCCGGCAAGCTCCATCAGGTCAAGCTTTTCCCAGCTGGTCTGTGCGGCATTAAAATCTGCTTTCAAATCTTTTATAAATTCAACGCGCGCGAGCAAATCAGCCTCGTCAAAGCGAACTAGTGCATCAGGAGATAAAAAATCGTTTAATGCAAATGCTTGACGCATGAGGGACTGCGCTTTGGCTCTGTAAAATTCAATGTCACTCGGAGCCATCGGTAAAACATTTGAATCGTCACGATTATCAACCATTTTGGCTAATTTAAAAGAAAATGTTCACGCCACGTACAAATTTTCTTTTAAATGTTTTTCGTTTCACACAAAAACGAGTCACCCTGTATGCGCGCGCGCCAAATGCAACTTAAAACAAAGCGAGCGATCGAAGATAACGGAATGTTTTCCTTTTGCTTTGCTTCTAGCTGTTCACGGCGGCCGTTGCTCTGCGGTTAGGTAACGATAAGGAAATTGCAAGGGCAGTTGACAACAGCAGAAAATTTTGCCTGTTTTTAAAGCGGCACTTTGTTGTATGTATTTTGTTTGTTTGAATGTTGGGGCGATTAATTAAATGTACTCGATGTACATATACAATTTTCCGCACAGCAATTAATTGTTTTTTGTTTGTCCAAACTGCACGCACTCGATTACACTGTTTGTTGTTATTGTTTTTACAAAAGTACGCGACTGCACAGTTGTATGTATGTGTGTGTGTTTGGCACCGACTTGTGCACAAACATCAGCGAACCGAAAAAGATAATTGTTTCAACGATATGAAAAACAATTATAGAAAACCGACTTGCACAACTCCAAATCACAAATCACGTCGGGGTCACCAAATGTTTTTAGGAAGATATCGAATATATCACCTTATATTAATAAACCAAATGCTCTTCGGATTATTAAATGTTTATTGCTCGATCTCTGGAGTTGCAGTGCCGCGCCAGACGCAGACGCTGGCTACCGCTGCATCAAAAAGCTCAGCTCAGATAAAAGCTCTGAGCGTGGGAATTAACAGTGTGAGCTTTGACTTTGGGTATTGTTAACAAGCGTTAGAATTCAAAACCAACATTAGCCAAAAGGCATTTACATTTAAATTACAATAACTAATTATTAGCGCTTCTGCTCCGAACACATACAAAACGGCCCTGTCCGACTTCGAAATACCCGTTACTCAGCTCAGCTCGCATAAGTATGCAACATTTTTTTAACTCGGCTATTTATTATCCGATCCTTTTGAAAATTGTATGAGATTGTAGATATTGGACACAAAGACTACACTGCAAAATCTGAGCTCGATATCTTAAAAATTGTGGGAGTTATTCAACATTTTTTATTGCGGGGGCGGGAGGGGGCGTGACCAAAATTTGAAACAAACTTGATCTGCCTACAGACAATACTAGCTTACGTATAAAATTCGGTTGTTCTAGCTCTTCTAGTCTCTGAGATCTAGGTGTTCATACAGACGGACGGACGGACGGACGGACAGACGGACATGGCTATATCGACTTGGCTGTTGATGCTGATGAAGAATATATATACTTTATGATATCGGAGATGCTTCCTTCTCCCTGTTACATACATTTGCACGACTTTAGTATACCCTTTTTACTCTACGAGTAACGGGTATAAAAAAAAAAGTTTTAGTTTACAATATTTCAATATTCAATCTTATGTTTCTATGAGCCATAGCGCTGGATGGCGTTTGTGTTGGTGGCTGGTGGCTGTTGTTGGACTTGGCATGGCCAAGTTGCTGGTCCAGTTTGGAGTTGCTGTTGTGGGGGTGGTGGTGGTGGCTGCTGATCCCGCAGCAATCCAGGGTGAACCTGGAGCAAACCAGGCTCCCGCAGTGGTGGTTGATGTAGTTGTTGCCACTGCACTATGGGCGATTAGCCAAATTTTGTGGCATAAACTCTAAAAATAAAGCTAGGCCCTTGAAATTTTGTGTATATGTGTCTTATATTAAACTAGAACTTCGAAAAAAAAAATGTCGTCAATTGGGCCACGCCTTAACTTCCCGCCCTCACAACTACCTGAAATGGTATAGACAACACGTCAATTTTTTTTATAGAAATCGAACTTTGTGCAATTTGGCACATTTGACAAATCGAAACATAGGTAATTATGTGTATTAACCACGCCCCCTGCCACTTGCCCCTTCCCAACCGCAACCCCACTACAATAGATGAAAAATTAATTATATTTTTTCAATTTATTCTAACAATATAGTTAGCACATTTTTACTTTATATTTCCTCTTCATCTAAAACAATGGAATAAGCTTTATCGCAATCTTCTTCGTCATTAGAATTAGCTGGCGTGTCCGAATCGTTGTTATAAAGATCTGATCCAAATGACGAAGAACTCATTTGTTGGGTTGGCAACTCCAAAAGACTTATTACTTCTTTTGGTAGGGGTTTCTTTCTAATCAGCTTTTGTCTCTCACTTAAACGCAAACTTGACAGCAAAGGATCGGAGGAGTCCATAGCTCTATGGAAAACGTCTGAAAGATTATTTAATCTGGAATTTTTCCTGGCGTGAGAACGTCTGTCTAGTTTGTAGAGTTTGTTGCGGGCTTCTGAGGCATTTTCACCTATACATCCAACAGGAAGCAAGCACATGTCGATTATATCAGAACCGTGAACCAATATCTTATGGACAGTTGGTGACATTGGGTACCACGGATACGTTTTCATATATAAGGAAAACGTTTGACTGCAAAGATTTCGAAATTTTTCAGTGTTGATGGAGTATTCGCACGATATTGCTATTAAGATAAAGTGAAATTTATCCAAAATTAAATTGTCAAATGATGTTATTGATGCAAAAAGCTTAGTTTTTGCAAAGACTGTCCTAGCGGTGTTTCCGTCATTACTATTGCCGCTACCATTCTGTTTCGGCATGCTAATGTGTAAGCCCATTTCTTTCCATATCTTTTGTTGAATTTCCTTTTTTCGAGAAATCATCGTTATTTTATCATCGCCTTTCATGTGAAACTTTTTAATATCAATTCGATAAGATATGTTTAATATAAATTCCAAAAATCGTATCCAGGCATGGAGAGGACTCACACCGTATTTTAGAGCATCAGGCTGAGGTCTGAAAATTTCAGAACTAAAATTTGTGGTTTCCAGAAGCTTCTTGGGATTGGCAGCACATATTGGGCAACATTGATTTGATTTTGTTTCAGTTATGGCATTTAAAACTTTTCCGTCAATTAATGTCATTTGTGTCATATGCTTCTTGGGATTGGCAGCACATATTGGGCAACATTAAAACTTTTCCGTCAATTAATGTCATATGTGTCTCAAAACTTACCGAAATATTTGAATTTTTAAATAAAAACTTTTCCAAGCTCGCTACTTGCAAATCCGAACTCTCCTTTTCGGCTTACATTTTGGCATAACTCTCTTTTGTGTATTCAATTTTTAGATGTCAGCAAAAACCTTACTGATTGCGGAGCTCTGTTTATCCATATGATACGTTGGAATGAGTCTACTAGCCTTAAAGGTATAAGGGTAGTGACAAAGAGCGATTGTTCAAGGGAAATAGGCACATCTTAATTAAGCTTTTGTTTGTAAGCGCGTTGCCCTGTTGACCCGTCAAATCCATAGCTAATAATAAGTGTGCAAGAACTAATATTTTTCATTTGTTCTAAAACTTCCTTTTGCATATTTAAAATCCTTTCAGCTGTATGGTTCAACAAATTTTGTAATGATACTTTGGCCTCAGTTTCTGTTATGCTAATTCCTGAAGGCCTGCACTGTAATTTTGCCGTCCTTAGCTCATCATATCCAGGATATATATCGCAGCCGTGTGCTTTATTTAAATGCTTTATGTTTATGTATTGTTGTTTTGTAAGTCCATTCTCCAATAAGAAAGCTAATGCTTCAGTATTCGTGATGGAAATATGTCCACTCCGCTTTTCTAACTGAAGACTTTCTGATTTTTGCTCTGTCATAGCCTGTTTCAAAATTCCGGAAACTTCAATATCCTTTCTTTTTTTAGCAGAGGCACAGGCAGCATCTAAAAGTAAAGGCGTTGAGAAATTAGTCTGTACGGCAAGTTTGGAAGCCAATTTTCTTTTCAATCGTGGCCCTGCCTCAGTATAGCTTAATTTTGGTCGTCCAATATTGGAGGGTGATGATCTTGCGGTATTTTTATGATCAATTTCCACTTCCAAATTTTTCAAAAGCCATTCTGAGTGCTTGGTCTTAAATCTTGACAGATGTCTTTGGCATTTTGGCAAATATCGATTTATATGAGAGATAAATCCTTTAACTTTGGCTTTAACTTGATCTATATTTTTAAGGCTTAAATCGTTTTTGTTGATCTCTGCTTTAATGTATTCAGTTATGGCATCTGCATTTCGATTGTTTCTGTCCCATATATCGATCAGAGTTTCGTGCGAAAACTCATATGTCACTGAAAATGCAAATTATTCGATAAAGCGCAAAAATGCGCAAAAAAGATTAATAACACTATATACCAGGGGCGTTAACAAATAACTTGCCATTTTTAGTTGCTTGCGCCTACATGCGCAGCAAAAGTATTACTCCACGGAACACAATTACATTTGTTATTTTTCTGCTAAAAACACAATAAACAAAACAATTGACAACAACAAACCAAACATTTCGTTTCTTATCACAGCAGATATCAATTTTACATACCGTCAGCTTCGTTGTCCATATTAAACTAGATTTTTTGCTTAAAGCTTTGCCTATTTATTTACTTTGTAAAAACAATGAACTGGTTACGTCAATTTGCACAAGCACGTGTTTTGATAAATCAGCTGACTTCAGAGAGCTGCCACAAGAGAAGAGTTGCCACCCAGGCGAAAAAAAAATATTTTTTAATCTATCTGAAGTATTTACTTTTGATAATTAAAGTCACTTTTCGAAATTAGTACCATCGATTTTTTGACTTTATGCCAGAAAAATCGTCATTTCGCCCAAAGTGCACTGGCCAGGCTGTGGTTGTTGATGCTGATGCCACTGGACGGGCTGCTGTTGTGGCTGCCACTGGCTTGGCTGCCAGTGACCAGCCGGCCAAAAATTGTGGCATTCTCGCCTCCATAATATTAAGTTGTTGTTGTTGTTTAGTTTTCTCTACTTCTTTTTAGAGCGAAGCTCTTTTACGGACGGTCGACTGGGGGGTAAATCCAGAAAACTATTGTCTTTGCGACAGATTTATTTGGCTACGCTTTTGACTACGCTCACTCATCGTCAAATTCCTTTCTAATTCACTCTTCTGCTTTGACGTCGATGTCGGCAGAACCGAGCTCTGTGTGTATTTCTTTTGAAGAAGAAGTTTGCATACCCTTCAAATTTGAGCGAGCATTCAAACCACATTTTATATGTATTTTAAAGTATTTGAGAATAAGTGGATTAGACAGGTCGAGTTTGAAATAGACTTAAGATAGACTTTTCTTATTATTATCCCAAAAACAATAATTTATTTATAAATCATTAATAAATGCATACAAAAACTTCTTATAGTCGGATATGCCTTTCGATACTCTGAGTATGAAAAAGTGACGCGCGTCGAAGGCGATAGACAGAGCGAAGAAAATGATTAACTTTGAACCTTTTTGACTTCTGTTTTTGCGTATGCCTATAAAAATTCAACACTTGTTTATTTCATTTTTACTGGCAGCTCGTGACGAATGATATTTTAAATAATTTTCATTTTTTTAAGATATATGTAAATAAATTACTGTGATGTAAAGTGGATTGTTCGTTTTATGTACTCTTTTCAATTAAATCAATTATTTTTTTCAATATTCCCTAGTTATTTGTTTATTATGTTTAATTTCAAGTAAATATGATTAAATAAAATGAAGTTGTGCAATGTTGCGAGTTTGTGAATCAGGGGAAAGTTCTGAATCGAATTATAGCCAATTTAGTCTGAATTGATCTGTGAATTCTTCGCAAAAGTCATTCGGGAATTGAGCAGCAACAACAGCCGAGTCGATATAGCCATGTCCGACTGTCTGTCCGTCCGTCCGTTAGAATAAACAGATCTCTGAGTTGGTAACAGATAGAGGATTGACATGTATGGGACATATGCTTCTTTTGCTTGCAAGCAGATCAAGTTTATTTTCAATTTTCGGCACCGCCCCCGCAATTTGAGAAAAACGTCATATCTGCCACTGTTTTAAAGATAGATGGGTCGTTTCTTCTGGACATGTTTTCTAGTTAAAACAAGAAAGAAAGTCGGTCAAGCCCGACTATAACATACTCTGTACCAAGAAATTTTGTCTTTTGATCATAACTCGAAAACCGTTCATCCGATCTTCTTCATTCCTTTGGCGGATCGATAAGTTATTCTAACAACTAAATATGTCCAGAAGGAACAAGCCATCTATCTTCAACACTGTGGGAGATATGACGTTTTTTCTAAATTGCGGGGGCGGGAGGGGGCGTGGCCAAAATTGAAAATAAACTTGATCTGCCTGCAGACATAAGAAGCATATGTCCCATACACGTCAAACCTCTATCTCTTACCATCTCTGAGATCTGTGCGTTCATACGGACAGACGGACAGACGGACATGGCTATATCGACTCGGCTGTTGATGCTGATCAAGAATATATATACTTTATGGGGTCGGAGATGCTTCCTTCTGGATGTTACATAATTTTGCACAAACTTATAATACTCTATGTACCTACGGTACAGAGTATAATTATTTAACGATTTGATATGAGCAAAAGAGTGTTCGATGCAGCAGCGCTGCTTACTGCTGCCACTGCAGCATCAAAATTCATACTGAGCGTGCACTTTCGTTGGTACAGAGTATATTACAGACGGGCTTGACCGACTTTCTTTCATGTTAATATGAGTCAGTTTTTTTAAAAACCCAAATTTATTTTAGTGGCTTTGGCAAACTTCACACACTGACCATTTACGCTGTTGGCAAACTTTCTGTTTGTTGTTTCTGTTGCTTTGCTTTAAGTTAGATTTATTAAATATTTCATTTTTCAGTAAATACTACACCAAAAATCAAAAACGATCGGACGAAATTAATTAATAACAATATTAATTAATTAATACAATACAAGCAAAACATCAAATAATAGCATTCCGTCAAGGAGAACAAGAACATTTTCAAAATCGACTAAATTAATGAAAAACTAATTTATGCCAATATGTTAAGAGTTAGAGTTAACGTTTATTCTGATTTAAAATAATGAGAAACTGTTTCTTAACCCTTTACATGGTGGCGATGCAGATCTGCATCATACCGAATTAATACAATTATCTGCCAGTGTGGATTATAAAATTGTCAAACATGAATTTGATGCAGTTCAGCAACATTCCTTTTTATACCCTTGCAAAGGGTATTATAATTTTGCCCAGAAGTTTGCAACGCATAGAAATATTCATTTCCGACCCCATAAACTATATATATTCTTGATCAGGGTCTGTCTGTCTGTCTGTTTCTACGCGAACTAGTCTCTCAGTTTTAAAGTTATCGAGCTGAAACTTTGCACAGAGTCTTCTTTTTGCTGCACACTACTAATATGTCGGAACCGACCGGATCGGATGACTATATCTCATAGCTCCCAAAGGAACAATCGATCGGAGAACTAGTTTTAGTATGAAAAACTTTTTTCTTTTCAATGGAAACGTCTCCAAACTTTGCAATCTTAGGTTTTCTATGCTTTTTTATAATTCTACCAATTTTTTTTTAAAATCGCACAACTATATGATATAGCTGCCATACAAAAGATAGGTTTCAAAGACAGTCTTAGTTAGAAAAACTTTTCTGTTTTTAATGGTAGCATCCTGCAATTTTGTATTTGTTTGTTTCACATGCATTCTGACAATTCTACAATTTTTGGCCAAATCGGATGACTATATCATATAGCTCCCATACGAACGATCGGTCGAAAAATGGGAAAAGTATTTTTTGAAAATATTTAAGCGAGCACTTGCAAGGGTATAAAAACTTCGGCACAGACGAAGTAAGCTTAGCTTTCTCGTTTATATTAAAAGTTGTAACATACAACGAAGCTGTTTGTTCAGTCATTACGAAAAGATGTTCATGTAACGTCTAGCGGAGCACGCGCTGGTTCCGGCTCAAAGGACGTCGGTAAAGGGATGGGTTCAGAAGGATATGCCACCGGGCTACTCACTCGCTTGCTCTATAAATAATAATATTAGATTCGCGTGCTAGATAGGAGGGACAGGGAATCTTCAATAAAACTCGCTTAAAAATGAAACAGAAAGAAAGCAGAAAGAGATAGACAAGCTTGAAAAGAAAGGACAATACGCGAAGGATCAGCTAACCAGAAGTGTGTGATGCTGCGCTGATGTTGCTGCGACAGCAAATGTTGCCCACCCTACCTGATCACCATGCCGCAAGACCCAAGGATAGGTCGGTTATCCCTATAAAAACACACAAGACTACCTCACTGCCATACTACGACGATGCATGGCTCCATATAAAACGACACACTAAAACATTTTCAAAAATTATGCACAAAATTTATTCTAAAATAATTCCTCATACTTGCAAGCAAACTAAAATCCAATTCAAGGACCAAGACAGATCGATTAAATATAATAAATATAAATAAATATAAATAGTATGGTAATATAAATATAAGGGTAAAAAGAAAGAAAAATATGCATGAAAAACACCAGCAGAAACTGGAGAAAATAAAATTAAGTTTAAAAGCGCAAAAAAAAATATTATATAATAGAATCCAAAATCAAGGTTCAAGAGTTCTTTTCAATGTACATTATTTTCAGTTTTCTTTTAAGGCAATTAAAATTTGGTTTAGGGCACAGTAGCGCAAACAACAAGAAAATTCGTTCAATTCCAATCATAACTCTTTTTCTTTTTAGGGTATCTTCTTTTAAGAGAAATTTTTATTAGTAAAAAGCCCAACGTTAGCCTCTCTCTTTCTCTTGAACTTATTCTCTTTAGGGATTCTCTTGTAAGGTGATTTAATAATAAGAGCGTTCACTTACACATTGACATTGATCCACCGTTGAAAGCGCTTTCAATCGATGCAGCTTCTGAAAAATATTATCACCAAGCAAAAAAAAATACACCCAAAAAGAAATATCACAAAAGAACTTAGATGGCAGCAAGGCAAGCGGAACTTTCCCCATTCCCATTTCTCTCTCTTCTTTTCTTAGCACTTTACTTTTTCTATTTTCTTGAACCATCGGTTCTCGCGCCCAATATGGCAAGCCGAACAACGGGTGAAGAGCAGAGGGAAAAGGGGTAGAAATAGAAAGTAAAATATGGATATATGGAAAGAAGAGCTAATTAAGGGTTATGTATCCTCGAAATTCTTTGTTGCTTCTGCCATACAAAATGCACTCTCACCTTACAAATTCACAACAAAAACAAATGATTTTTAATTAGGCTAGGTTGGAGCGCAAATTTGGCCACAGACGTCGGTCATGCAATTGGCGATAGAAACTCCAGACCCAAGGCACACAATGAGAAAATTTGAGTTTTCACCATAGACCCTAAATTTGGGTAGTTTTTAATTTGACGAATTTTTCGGCGCTTTTCCGGATTTTCACTGGTTACTTCGATCCCGGGTTGAAAATAATCAGCCGCTCCGCCGCGTGTAGATTTTACACTAGTTGGCCTTGGAAGCTTTCGGCGCATGTATCAACTCCCTCTCTTCTCTGTTAAAAGCTTTTAGTTCTCACCACTTCGCTTCATGGGGAGTGGGGGAGATCAATTTAAGAGCTTGGTTGGCTTCTGATGAAGCTGCCAAGAGGGGTCAATGTCTGCATAAGCAAAGACAACAAATCATCTGGTTTTTGCTAAAATTAGCACAAAGCGCCACTCCTGCAATACTGGGGGAACCAAAAGACCAAAACATTGATCAGCAAACGGACAATAAGACCTAATCCATACTTGAAGATGGATTCGAGCGAAGAATGGAATTTTCTCGATTTACGAGTAGAACTTACCACTTAGTGGGTGGCACTTGAATAGTTTTTACTTTTTGTCTCCAAAAGTGTCAACGGCTGTTGGTACTTTCTTTTACCATTCGAGTGGTGGAGCGAATAACTTTCACTTAACTTGAAATAGGCTTGACTTTTCACTTCACACGAATTAAAATTGACTACTTCGGCAGGAATGCACAACCTTCTTTGGTGGGACACAGAATGGAATGAAAGTCCGCCTGCTTGGGAGGCAAAAAGACAGCTACAATCTATCTGAAAGCGCCGCCATTGTTCACTACCAATCTCACTCATTTATCTGAGAGGCGGATTTGCTCAGTTGGTTAGCAAATCTAGCGTCAATTGAACCCTTGATATCGTTGATCCTATTCATTGCCTACTTTTTGGCTAGACTAAACAAAAAGTCTCGACTCTAGCAACAAGCGCCTTACAAAGTATTGGTAACCCTAATTTATGTCGATAACTCAACAGCTGATCACTTTTCCCGCCAATTTTGAGAATGTGGTAAACTCAATTGGTTGCGCAGTTTCTCATTAATCTACATTTTAATCATTTTGTTGGCATTGCTTGTGTTCTGTAGGAAATTGTGTCAGGGATGACCGTTTTGCCGATAGTTTAGTATAAGTATTAGCGATAGTTCGATATATATTGAATAGGGGTAAGGTAGTGTATAAGTGTTGGGGGGGTCGGCAAGCAGTACACATTAAAGCAGGAGGAGGGAAAACGCCATCAGTTGGCGGTTTGGGAAACGATCTCCGGAGGGTATGGTATTGTTGTCCCCCTCATTGAGTATCTGGGCAGGATCGGGAGGCGAGGAAAAGGTTATAAGAGCGATAGAGGTCTCGCTCACACTTAGGGGACCTAAGGGATTGGCCTTGGCCTTGAACTAGACCAATGAACCCGGAACTCGGGATTGGGACGTGTTGCGGTACTAGGCGAATGAGGGGAAAAGTTATAAAGGGAACCCAAAAGAGGAATTTGAGGGCAGTACGAAGGCACCAGTGACTCGGTAAAAGCTGAAAGAAATTCAAGAAAAATTTATGAAAAACCTCGCGTATGCAAAACCATTCGAGAGAAATTTAACGTATATATATATATGTAATAAAACAAAACAAAATCGGAGAATTCGAAGAAGTGAGTGAGAGTGGTTGGCATAAAAGGGAAAATTTTCCTAAATAAAATTTTTTTTAAATTTTCAGCGTGGTCAGAGACGAAGGCTGACCACGTTACGCCGTTTTTCTTGAGCCCCACCAAGTGGCTGGATTCGTGGTACGAAGTCCCAGGGCAATAGGAGGTTTGGCCTTCACCCCCCGTGGAGACACAGCGCCGACTGAAAAACCAAGAGCGCCATCGAGTCCTCGATTGTGACATCTATAAGAGCAGCATTCAGAGTGAGTCCGTCTTGTGCTCCTGTGAGAGTGGATGATCCGAGGCCACAAGGACCTCGTGGCAGTGGAGGTGGAAACGAACCACCAGTCGTGGTGTCCCTCTTATCGATACCAGCGATCGCTTACCCATAAACTTACCATCAGGTTCAGTTGTGAACCAATTTCCGAGTTACGCCTTGTCTATGAGATCGGCTTTAGTTAGCTAAATATTTATTTCGGGAAACGTTTATATCTTTTTTTTTGGTTGTTACATTTTGTGTTGTTTAAAACATACATTTATTTATTATTTTTTTTGTGAAATAATCGAGCACCTACCCTTTTACATTTATAAGTAATTATCTAGATATGGTATCGAAATTTTCGTTTGTAATTGTCCCAAAGTAATCGTCCTCCGTGTCCGGGATAGTGCTGCCCTAAAGTGGTGACCTTACTTTTATTTTTTTTATTCCCAAAACCATCCCCTGGAGCTCCATCAGGATAGGTAGGATTTTGGCACAAACGTCACGAAATTTTGGAAATTTACCCACCTTGTGGGGAACTTTGCACCCTTCGGCAGGCAAGGGGATCCTCCCGGACTCGTAGTGCGAAGGCAAGGGCAACAAATCTGAAAAAAACGGAAAAAAATTGAAAAAGATTGTAAAATGGTTATTTAAAAAGGTTCCAAACGTAGTGTTAAATGAGTCTTGTTAAGTTTAAGAAAATACAACTGTCCCATTATAATTGAAAAGAAAGATGCTGGGTTAAGTTTGTGCGATTGGGGAGGGAGGATGCGTTCAGGCCAGGATTAGGCCCTTCTAGGCCGAATGAATTGGGTGATGGTTCACTAAGCCGAAAATGGAGCATCACAGGAAGGGAGGGAACGCGGTGACGATTCCACCTATGTCAACAGCATTTGGGTTTCCTTGTGTGTATTTTTTTTGTGTAGTGATAGTTGTCTGGGTGTTTCTTTGTAATGTTTGCTATTTGCGTTTTCAGCCGTTTTTTTTGTTAGTGACGAGAATTGGTCAATGTCGAGATTGTTGGACTGCGGGCAGGGAAAGATCCGCACCCTTTTGAGATGGACTGAGCCAGCCGGATTGCCCATCGAAACAAAATGCAGATCCATAACAATTTCTATGAATTCCATTGGTTTGATTTGCAAAAAACAAAATTGTGCTAGTTCAGAATAGTTAAAAATATATATAACGAGAGCGTAAGTTAAAGTTGGCCCTGCCCGACTTCGAAATACCCGTTACTCAGCTCAGCTCGGAAAAGTATGCAACATTTTTTTAACTCGGCTATTTATTATCCGATCCTTTTGAAAATTTGTGAGATTGTAGATATTGGCCACATAGACTACACTGCAAAATCTGAGCTCGATATCTTATAAATTGTGGGAGTTATTCAATATTGATGAGAAACATCTTTAATTTCGGTACCGAGGATTTTAGTAGGGGTAAAATTTGAGTTCAGCGTCACGCATCACGCGTCACGCATCACGCGTCACGCGTCACGCTGACTTGCATATTTTGTGGTGTTGTTGTTTTTGGTTTGAATGTGCGGCTGGTGGTGTGCAGTGGGAGTTGGGTGGCCGGCCACACAACTTAAGGTAAAGATGAAGATGAAGATGAATATGAGGATGAGGATGAGGAGGATTTGGGGGAGGAGGATTAGGAGGAGGAGGCGGATGAGGATTAGGAGGATTTGGAGGAGGAGCAAGAGGATTAGGAGGCGGAGGAGGATTGGAAGGATTCGGAGAAGGCGGAGGAGGATTTGGAGGAGGAGCAGGAGGATTAGGAGGCGGAGGAGGATTAGGAGGAGGAGGCCTTGGAGGCGGCGGATGAGGATTAGGAGGATTTGGAGGAGGAGGAGGAGGATTAGGAGGCGGAGGAGGATTGGGAGGAGGCGGATGAGGATTAGGAGGACTTGGAGGAGGAGCAGGAGGATTAGGAGGCGGAGGATGATGAGGAGGAGGAGGAGGAGGCTTTGGAGGAGGAGCAGGAGGATTAGGAGGCGGAGGAGGATTGGGAGGAGACGGATGAGGATTAGGAGGATTTGGAGGAGGAGCAGGAGGATTAGGAGGCGGAGGAGGATTGGGAGGAGACGGATGAGGATTAGGAGGAGGATTAGGAGGCGGAGGAGGATTGGGAGGATTTGGAGGAGGCGGATGAGGATTAGGAGGATTTGGAGGAGGAGCAGGAGGATTAGGAGGCGGAGGAGGATTAGGAGGAGGAGGCCTTGGAGGAGGCGGATGAGGATTAGGAGGATTTGGAGGAGGAGGAGGAGGATTAGGAGGCGGAGGAGGATTGGGAGGAGGCGGATGAGGATTAGGAGGACTTGGAGGAGGAGCAGGGGGATTAGGAGGCGGAGGATGATGAGGAGGAGGAGGAGGAGGCTTTGGAGGAGGAGCATGAGGATTAGGAGGCGGAGGAGGATTGGGAGGAGACGGATGAGGATTAGGAGGATTTGGAGGAGGAGCAGGAGGATTAGGAGGCGGAGGAGGATTGGAAGGATTCGGAGGAGGCGGATGAGGATTAGGAGGCGGAGCAGGAGGATTAGGAGGCGGAGGAGGATTGGGAGGAGGCGGATGAGGATTAGGAGGATTTGGAGGAGGAGCAGGAGGATTAGGAGGCGGAGGAGGATTAGGAGGAGGAGGAGGAGGCTTTGAAGGAGGAGCAGGAGGATTAGGAGGCGGAGTAGGATTGGAAGGATTCGGAGGAGGCGGATGAGGATTGGGAGGCGGAGCAGGAGGATTAGGAGGCGGAGGAGGATTGGGAGGAGGCGGATGAGGATTGGGAGGATGCGGATGAGGATTAGGAGTATTTGGAGGAGGAGCAGGAGGATTAGGAGGCGGAGGAGGATTAGGAGGAGGAGGAGGAGGCTTTGGAGGAGGAGCAGGAGGATTAGGAGGCGGAGGAGGATTGGGAGGAGGCGGATGAGGATTAGGAGGATTTGGAGGATGCGGATGAGGATTAGGAGGAGGAGTAGGAGGCGGAGGAGGATTGGGAGGATTTGGAGGAGGCGGATGAGGATTAGGAGGATTTGGAGGAGGATTAGGAGGCGGAGGAGGATTAGGAGGATTTGGAGGAGGCGGATGAGGATTAGGAGGATTTGGAGGAGGAGCAGGAGGATTAGGAGGCGAAGGAGGATTAGGAGGAGGAGGAGGAGGCTTTGGAGGAGGAGCAGGAGGATTAGGAGGCGGAGGAGGATTGGGAGGAGACGGATGAGGATTAGGAGGATTTGGAGGAGGAGCAGGAGGATTAGGAGGATTAGGAGGCGGAGGAGGATTGGGAGGAGGCGGATGAGGATTAGGAGGATGCGGATTAGGTTTAGGAGGAGGATTAGGAGTCGGGGGAGGATTGGGAGGATTTGGAGGAGGCGGATGAGGATTAGGAGGATTTGGAGGAGGAGGAGGAGGACTGGGAGAGGCGGATGAGGATTAGGAGGATTTGGAGGAGGAGCAGTAGGATTAGGAGGCGGAGGAATATTGGGAGGAGGGGGAGGAGGCTTTGGAGGAGGAGCAGGAGGATTAGGAGGCGGAGGAGGATTGGGAGGAGGCGGATGAGGATTAGGAGGATTTGGAGGATGTGGATGAGGATTAGGAGGAGGATTAGGAGGCGGAGGAGGATTGGGAGGATTTGGAGGAGGCGGATGAGGATTAGGAGGACTTGGAGGATGCGGATGAGGATTAGGAGGATGTGGAGGAGGATTAGGAGGCGGAGGAGGATTGGGAGGATTTGGAGGAGGCGGATGAGGATAAGGAGGATTTGGAGGAGGAGGAGGAGGATTAGGAGGACTGGTAGAGGCGGATGAGGATTAGGAGGTGGAGCAGGAGGATTAGGGGGATTAGGAGGCGGAGGAGGATTGGGAGGAGGCGGATGAGGATTAGGAGGATTTGGAGGATGCGGATTAGGATTAGGAGGAGGATTAGGAGGCGGGGGAGGATTTGGAGGAGGCGGATGAGGATTAGGAGGATTTGGAGGAGGAGGAGGAGGACTGGGAGAGGCGGATGAGGATTAGGAGGATTTGGAGGAGGAGCAGTAGGATTAGGAGGCGGAGGAGGATTGGGAGGAGGCGGATGAGGATTAGGAGGATTTGGAGGATGCGGATGAGGATAAGGAGGATTTGGAGGAGGATTAGGAGGCGGAGGAGGATTGGGAGGACTTGGAGGAGACGGATGAGGATTAGGGGGATTTGGAGGAGGCGGATGAGGACTAGGAGGCGGAGGAGGATAGGGAGGAGGCGGATGAGGGTTTGGAGGAGGAGCAGTAGGATTAGGAGGCGGAGGAGGATTGGGAGGAGGAGGATTAGGAGGCGGAGGAGGATTGGGAGGAGGCGGAAGAGGATCGGGAGGAGGCGGATGAGGATTAGGATGATTTGGAGGAGGACAAATCCTCATCCGCCTCCTCCTAATCCTCCTCCTCCTCCAAATCCTCCTCCTGATACATTTGCACGACTTTAGTGTACCCTTTTTACTCTACGAGTAACGGGTATAAAAAGCTACTTTACGAGAGAAAATTGATTAGCTGAATTTCAGGCATTTTAGAAAGGTTTTTAGGAATCGTTATCGTAAGGACGATCTAGGATTCGTGGATCTTTGAAATTCATATTAGTTAACCTTTGTGGCCGTACCACTAAAAATATGAAGTAATATTTTTTAGGTCCACCCATTTTAACTTGGGGTTTATCCTGTCTTGCCATATTGGGTAGCCATTGGAAACGCACTGATCATTTAGATAGTAATATTTTTTAACATTATCAACAATAACATTCCTATTTTTCCCTCATCTCCACACCACCGCTGAGGTAGAGGATTTGGCGCGTTTTTTTATAGTGGTTAATCCCCATTAGGCCTAGTCCACTAATTCCTGCAAGAGTTTGCATCTTTAGAAGAATGTTACACAAACTAAAGTACAACTAAACAATATATAAGTAACACATATTTTTTTATTTTTGTTGCAAAACCGCAATGTATACAATATTTTTCGATTTGCCCTCGGGTGCAAGAATCATTAAACTGCTAGCGGAGCTAACTCTTGAACAGGCCACATAAAATTGCCCATGAGAAAAGCAATCCTCTCTAAGATCTAATCCAGCTAACTTTAATGTCTGTCTCTTAAACTGGTAAGGTAGGTTTGAAGGTATTAGTGGTATTCTTGGTATAAAAACCGTCTCCCCTTTAGCACAACCGGTAAAAACTGTGGCTTCAATAACATAGGTGTGAAGAGCTTTCACTTGTAATATTGTACCGTTGCATAATTTTGGTGGATTAAGATTTCGTAACAACATTATGGGCGCTCCAACCTTAAGATTGAGGATATGTAATGGAAGCCCTGGTGGGTTTTGAGCGTTAAGGAACTCGACCTGGTAGTGAACTGCATCCTCGACTTCTACAACGGAGTCAATGGACTTGTATTGAACTTCTTCACCATTAAATGACATTAATAGTAAGTCATTTATGTTGGTAGCTCTATCATTTTTTGATGTTAAAATTGCTCGTTCAGATAACCACTCTAAAGACTTTGCATGGATATTGGATATATCTGGAAATATCTTCGAGAAAAGCTCTTTGGCATCTGCTATCACAGTACTCAAACATGATGGGATTGTTATTTTGCCCTCATACATTGGATATACTCCATCTCCTATTTTAAGTAGGGTTTCGGCAAAAATACCAGCAGAAGTATCGCCACTTAGATGCACTCGCATATTTTTTGTAAGTGCAAGTTTTTTAATCTTAGGCCACAAAAATGAAAATTTCAAGCATGACTTAATTTCATCTGCTCTCGTTCCCCTAGGCACTATTGAAAGTGTTTGGCGAAAATCTCCGGCCAAAAGGACTGTAATTCCTCCCATTAGGAGGCTATTATCACGTATGTCCTTTAATGTTCTATCTAAGGCTTCAAATCCGCCCTTATGGGCCATAGTGCACTCATCCCAAACAATGAATTTGCAATCTTTGAGGACCTTGGCCACATTGCTTTGTTTTGGAATGAAGCAATATGGAACTTCGACATTTATTAAGTCAAAAGGACGTTTAAATGCAGAGTGTGCTGTCCGACCTCCGTTAAGCAAAGTTGCAGCTATACCAGATGAAGCTACAGCCAATGCTATTTTCCGATATTGCCGTACTTTTGCTAACAATAAATTTATTAAAAACGTTTTGCCTGTACCACCTGGTGCATCTAAGAAATAGATTTCCCCATTATCTGATTCAACGCTTTTAATATTTTGTCGTATACCTTTTTTTGCTCATCAGTGAGCAAATGTTCGTTATTATTAACAATAGTATCATTGTTTTCATAACTTATTTCTCTGAGGTAATCTTTATTTAGCAGTACTTCATCGGTTCTACTTGGCTTTGTCAGTCCGTACTCTGCTAAATTTTGTCCCCCAATTGATAGTACTACGTCTTCAATCAGGATGAGACTTTTATTATAAACTTGATCCATAATTGGATCAATATTACCGTCTGTCGACAACTTCATTTTATTTATTATGTCTTCCGAGAGGCTTTCTTTATACTTATTCCAAAGACTTAATCCATCAGATATTTGACAAAATACTAACGTGATTGCAAAAAGCTCTCGTAATTTGTTTGGGAATTGACGTATTACAGCCTCCGCCAAGGTGGAGTCCCAGTGCGTATCATCCTCAAGTAATCCTAAGGCTTTGCAGGCTAATTGAAATGTGTCATAAGTGACACCATCAACAGTTTTGGTTTCTCTAAATGAGGTTGGACCACGCACTTCATGGAGCAAAAGTCTCAAATGATAGCATTCTATGTTTTTGGGATGTACTGTGTACACTCTACCCAAAGCTGCACTCTTTTTTACTCCAGGAAAATTAGCCACATTACAACCGAGTTTTCTTCGTTGAAACTTCTTATTGTTCCATGTGAAATATGATGGAACTTCAACATATAGAAGAGTTTTGGCAAAGTTGTCAATTTTGCATAGCTCAAAGAAGCCTAACAGGGTCGTTGTCGACGGATTGCTTAGCTTTTCAGCTAAATGATCGGCATTATCTGGGTCGAAATAAATACGTTGGCCGTTTTCCAAATGCACAGCCAAGTGAATGATAGCAGGAAACCTCTCATGTATGGGGAATCTAAGGATTCTCCACACGGCTTCTGAACTGCTTATGTATCTACCATTTTCATACGTTTGGATCTCATTTCTTTGGTTTCAACCGTAAACGATGCTTGATCACTGCACTTGTTAACATATTTGCAAATATATTTAATGGGCTTTACAGAGCTACAGTACTCTATATTAATGTGGGCCTCAAATGCGCGAGAGAGTACACAATTGAAAGGTACAACCCAACGGTTATCTATTTTTCTTCGATTTATTTCAACACTGAAACCACCATCATCTGGTGCTCTTCGTCGGTATTGAGGATAACCACCATTACCAGTGACAGTTTCTTTTGCTACACTTCCCGTCTTTCATACAGGGTGACTTACGATTAGAATTTCCACAGGGCCCATGAATCATATTAGACTTGACAATTTCATATAGCAGAGGATCCTTTTCAGGATCAGGTATTTCTGCACAGATAATTGCGTCTATTTGATCAGGCTTAATGGGATTCTCTAGCCTCGCTTTTGCCATTCCACAGAGTTCATATAGCATTGCACTTTTCCAAACAATGCACCTTTGGTTAATAATGACATTAAAGCTTTGACCTTTAGGTGAAAAACTCTCGCAATAATATCATGACGGTCGTGAGCCTTTTGTACTTCAAATAATACATTTTTTATATCCTTCCATTGGGGATTACAGGTTAATGTAAAAAATCGATGAGGACGACCATAATGTCGAACATACGTCATGGCATCCTGAGTTTTTTTCATATATCGCGCCGAGCCAGTAAACGAAGATGGTTTATATCATTTGACCGATCTGGGCAGGATCAGTATCTTGCCTACCAATAGCATCTTGAAGATGTATATAACTATCAGTTCTAAGGCGCGCTTGGCAGTTGCGAATAAAATTTAGTCTTTCGGTTTAAATTTTGGCATACATGTCAACCAAAAACTGACTGAAAAGGGAACGACAATAAAGCAAATGATTCGTTTCAGACTGTCGACACATACATACACAAACCATTTTTTTTCGATTTTTTTTTAAATTGGATCACATTGAGGTATGTCAATCGAATAGCCATCCTCTCCATAACAAAATAGCAATGGATACTGCAAAGCATCGTAAGAACGGTGTACTTCACTTATACGGTGCAATTGATTTTTATGACTCTCAATAATAATAGCTCGCTTCTCGAACAGCTGTCCGACTATGAGCAAGGCTACTTCGTTTACACGGGGTGCATTAAAACGGCCCCTTTGAGCACCAACTGGTGCTCTATCAGCGTGTATAATCATTTTAAAGTCTTTGCCATCTTTTGGCAGTTTGTCAAGAGCAATTTTAAAATCTTTAACGTATGAATTACTCTCGCGTAACATGGATTGTAAATCCTTTAAAAACGCAAGTCCACATCTGAAATATTTTTATATCTCAGTTGCGCTTTCTTGTCATCCTCACCAACAAAATATATTTGAAGAAACTGGGCTTCGCACTCTGGAGCTGGCAAAAGACTGCCAACTAAGTGATGAACTTGACCCTGCACTTTAAAGGTTGGCATAAAACCATTACTTACAATTCTTTTGCTACCAAATGAAGTCATTTGGAAGCAGCAATTGTATTTTCTAATAAGGTCCATAAAATGGCTATGGCTGCCATGGTCACCTAGTATGAGTCTCTCAAGTAGTTCAGATAAAGCTCTAAAAGAAGGAAGTTGTACTTTCCCATCTTTGCAGCACATACCTTTCGGTGCATCTTTCCATTTAAGAGCATCGCAGAATTCACAACTTTGATCCATCAGACCAAGTTGAATAACTTTGTCTGTGCTATAAGCCGTTTCAGAATCGTACATTAAGCCAGAGATTGCTTGATTTTCCATGGACGCAAGCGTCACTCTGCTCTTACCGTAGGTAAGTGCCTCATACCTTGCTTCAGCAGCTCGGTTCACCTCAGGATTCTGAGTCTGATATTTATCAGCTGCAGCTCGATGCACCTCAGGATTCGGAGTCTGATATTTATCAGCTGCAGCTCGATGCACCTCAGGATTCTGAGCCTGATTTTTCTTAGCTGCATCATTAAGCTCACCGCAATGCTTAGAGCGATACTTTTCAGATGCAAGTTTACGCTGCTTTTTTCTGGTTATATCAGAAAATCTAGCCCTTCTCTTAATAGCTCTTTTCTTTTCGCCTGTTTTAGATTCATTTTGAGGAGCAACATCTTTGTTAGGCAAGCTTTCAGTAGGAATGTAAACATCAAAATGCCCATTTGATAAGTCTCCTGTGAAGCGCAGTCTTTTCACAGCGTTTTCACTTCTACCAAAGTGTCCTAAAATGTTGCCATTTTGAAACACTTCAATAAAAAGTGCATATAGCTCTCCAGCTGCAAATAGCTCGCATGTGGTCCCATATGTGTTGGGTTGCATCATTTCGTGTTCATATAGTGCCGGTGTCATATAATTATTTCCTTCAGAATTGAAGGTGTACACAGAGAAATGATCCCATCGGTTAATAACATGCGATACTATTTCCTGGCGAATCGTATCGGCAAATTCTTGTGTGCCGTCTAAAATATACGAGATTGCTCTAAAGAGGCAAGCTCCGTCGCCTATTATAGGCACCACGGAAAACGGCAGCATTGCGCCATTTATATTAAGGTATTCATTTACCATGATTACAATTAGTTGGCTCAAAATGTATCAAGTCAGCAAATTCTGAGAATATTTTAAACAATATTCACTAATTTTGGAAAATATTAAGATCGTACTAAAACAATTTGTAGTACTGTCTATACAAGGTACAATCTTTAATATACTGTCTTTATATACCTTTCAAAAAATATACGTAATTTGCGAGTTTCTGCTTAGAGCAGAATTGTGATTTACAGCAACAACACCACAGTCCGATTACCACTCGCAAGGTATTCAGTAATTAATGCTTACAATTAGTTGGCTAAATATATTTCAGTCACCAATTTCTAACAATATTTAAAACAATATTGTAAAATTTTAATATCGTAATATGTAAATTTTACAAGTAAGTGTTACGATATGAAAGGAACAGTCTTTATTATTCTGTCTTGTACCCTTACTGACAGTAAAGAAAAGCCAAGAACAATTACTACTACTACTACTTATACTACTAAAGATACTACTAAAATAACTCTACTTACTAATACAGTCGAACTTCTATATAGCGAATCTCAAATGCACAAAAATAAACTTCGTTATATAGAAAAAATTCGTAGTATACATTTGTTTTTATATTGAACGAAATTGCAGTGTGCTATATAATAATGAATTCGCTATAAAGAAAACTTCGTTGTACAGAAGTTCGTAATAGAGGAGTTCGACTGTACTTATATTGGAAATTCAAACCAAATTTTACGATATTTTTTTCAGTCTTAATAGACTGAATGTTGTATTGAAGCCTTAAATATTTCAAGCATGCAAATATTATTGGCAACAAATACTTTAATTTGCGAATTTCTGTTCAAAACAGTATGGCAAAACAATAATTGGGGGGTATACTTGCGATTTACAACAACAAAAACACTTGGAGTCAGTAGTTGCAAAAGGATAAGTCCAATTACCACCCACTTCGGTCACAATAAATTTTTGACTGATTTGCAGAAGAATGCCGCCACGACACAGTTAAACACACACGCACATTTTATTTGAATTTTGATTGATTATTGTCAAAAATGAGCTTATTTGCAAATCTTAAAGATTTTGTTTTTTGCATTTATTATACTCTGTTTTTTTTTTTTTTTTTTAGATAAAATTGTTTGTTTATTTAGTTACCTTAATTCTAAATTTTACAACTTACTGTACCTATTTATAGTTACTTATATTGTAGGGGTAGAGTATTTCAAGGTTTTATTTTGTTGCATGTTTGGGTGAGTTTTAGTTTGTACTTAGATGTAAGGTTTTTAACTCTAAGAATACATATATTTATATAGTTATTAGGATTTTATTTATGTTTGTGTTACGTTGGTTTGATCAGTTATTTTGTGAATTCGTTAACTGTTTACCTAAAATCTAGTATGTTATTTAGTTAATTTTAGTTGGTAGAAGGTAGAAAGGGGGTTTTTTGGTTTAGTTTTGTCTTTCTAAGTATATGTATATATTCATGTAAGTGTACGTCTTGTTAGGGTTGTTGTTGCCATTCTCAGTCTTTGTGTGGGCTAGATTCTCCGATTAGCAAGGTCACCTGGGTGGATCCTTTGGAGTCTGCGTCTTGCCCTGATCCCCTTGATCCTTCGAGATCGAAGTAGGCGCCTGGCGAGGTTGTTGGGATGGGCGGCGACCTTGTCAAGGTAACTCGCAGCTTGTTGGTTAATGGTGTCGCCTACCATCGGGACGCCACACTCATTCTCGATGTCACGGTTACGGATAAACCACTCGGCTCCAGTGATTCGTCGGAGTATTTTAGCCTGAAATTCCCGGATTTTGTTCAGGTGTGTTTTTGCCGCTATTCCATACACCTGAACGCCGTACCTCCAGATCGGTGCCAAAATCACTTTGTATATCAGGACTTTGTTTCGCAGGGAGAGTTTGTTGTTCGCGTTGAGTAGCCAGCTCATTCTCTTCGCCTTGCTGTAGAGCCTGCCAGCAACTTCGGCGGCATGCTGCTTAAACGTAAGCCTTTTATCCAGAGTAACTCCGAGGTATTTATGGGCCGTTTTGTGTGGGAGGAGCTCTCCATGGAGGAAGACACCTGGGCTGCTGTCTTTCCTAAGTGTGTGCGTGACGGAAACACACTTTTCCGGGTTGATGGAAATGTTCCATCGACAGGCCCAGTTCTCGAATCTTTTCAGGTATTCCTGCAGCGCATCTGTAGCCGCGTAGACACAATTGTCACGAGCCATTACTGCAGTGTCGTCTGCAAAGGTTGCAATCAGGAGGTCGTGAGGCTCTTCAATCGGGATGTCCTTAGCGGTGGGCATATCTGCTGTAAACAGGCTGTATAGTGTAGGCCCCAGAACGCTGCCTTGAGGTACTCCTGCTCGAATCCCTCTCTTCTGGGATGCAAGGCCATCCTGGACAACTTTGAATGTCCTGTCAGATAGGAATGATCTGACGATCAGAAAGAGTTGGGGATTGAGCGTTCCCTTCAGCTTGGCTAGTAAGCCATCGTGCCAGACGCGGTCAAATGCCTGTTGGATATCCAAGTACGCTGCCACGACGTACTCCTTGGCGTGGTATCCTTCCAGGACGAAATTGACCACTCTGTGCAGCTGTTCTGGGGTTCCGTGGCCCAAGCGAAAGCCGAACTGGAACTTCGGAATGCTCCTTTTGACAGCTGGGGTCTCCAAAATCCTTCGCAATAGGCACCTCTCCAGCAGCTTGCCAAATGCTGGGAGGAGACTTATCGGCCTGTACGAATCCAGCTCATCCGGGGGCTTTCCAGATTTATGCAGCATAATAATGTTGGCATTCTTCCAAGCACTGGGAAAGTAGCTGAGGCGTAGGGCTGAGTTGAAGAGGAGCAACAGAAACAATATCGCTTTGCGAGGGAAGAGCTTTATTATTCTGTTGTCAACTCCATCTTCACCAGGTGCCTTGTTGCTCTTAAGCGAAGTGATTTCGCTCTTTACCTCTTCAAAAGTAATCGGCCGAACAGGCAGCGCCATTTGAAGAGGGACGTCCAGTGCTTCCTTGACCAGTTGGAGCCTATTGGTCGAGGCGGTGCAGAATGGCTGGAACCTTTCCTCAAGGTTTGAGGCAAAGGCTTCAGCTCGGTCCTGTGGGTGTTTAGCCCATGTGCCGTCAGGATGTCTGACCGGGAACTTCGGCTGCACTTGCCTTTTGTACCTTCTGGTGAGCTTCCAGAGAGCGTACTTGGAGTCCTCGTTCGGGGTGGCTTCCTCTAGGATCTTATCCGTGGCATCCTTCTTGATGGTGGCAAGCTTCTTTCTCACCCGATTGGCTATCCTCCTGTAGATCCTGTCGACGGCTGGGTCGCGGGTCCTGGCATACTCCCTCCGCAGTCGTTTTTTGAGGGCTATTAGGCCCTCCGCCTCTGGGGTCAGAACCAGGCTTCCTCGAGGTGTGTGTGCAGGAAGCGGGTTTTGAGGAGCAGCTTTTTCGGCAGCAGACTGGACTTTGCTCATGAACATGTCAATCGCATCGTCGACATCCTGAGGGGTCTGAACCTCCATGTTGAGGTGGAGGGAGTCACTCAGCTCGTCCTGGAAGCTACGCACGTCAGATCCTGGGAGCAGTATTCGGCTTCTGACTGTAGCTGTTTGAGGACTCAGACCCAACGTTGCCAGTACGGGGAGGTGGTCTGAAGAGAGCTCATACTCTTCATGAACCAAAAGAAGGTGGTCAGGCAGTCCTTTGTATAGGAAGAAATCCAAGCAGGTTGGCGTTCCTATACGATTGTACGGGTAGTACGTCGGCCTTCCAGTTGCCAGGACTTGTGTGGAGTCACCGCTTATAGCCTGGATCAGCGCTGTGCCACGTGGGTTGGCCCTAAAGTCGCCCCAGAGCCGGTGTTTGGCATTGAAGTCTCCGCCGATGATGAACTTCTGGCCAAGTTGACCAAGAATCACCTCAAAGCCAGACGAGCTCCATGGTAGTGTTGGCGGCAGGTAAGCGGCTCCCACGAGGATTTCGCCAAACGTAGTGGTCACCATAACAGTTGAGAGCTGGATGTAGTTGTTTGAGACCGGGTGGAGGTGGTAGTGAATTAGCTCCTGCTTCACTAAAACACAAGACCCACCCCTAGGCCGGCCTCCAGGGTGATCCGCTCGATAGCAAACGTATCCTTGCATGGCAAAATATGTTCCAGCGTGTAGAAAGGTCTCCGAGATGAGCATAATGTCTATGTCATGCTTATCCAGGAAGACCTTGAGCTCATTAGCGATGGGAATAACACTGCGAGCGTTCCAAGTTCCGAGGCGTAGGGAGTTTGCCATTATTTGGAGTTGTTGTGGCCCTTTGAGGCACGGAGCTCCCTAATCTCCTGAAGCAGCTCCGCGATGGTGGCTTGGAGGCCAGCAATTGTGTGCTGCATGGATAGGATCACTTGGGCTAGTGGTCCATCAAGGCCAGCGCTCCCAGGTAAGTTTGCAGGGTTGTAGTTTGGTAGGTAAGTACCATGGTGGGTTGAGCGACCCTGAGTTGCTCCCCGCTGTGGCGGGTGGGTATCCTGGTGAGTTGAGCGGCCTTGAGCTGCTCCTCGCTGGTCATCCGGGTGGGTGAGGTGGGTTGAGCGGCCCTGCGCTGCTCCCCCCTGGGGCTGGTTTGCAGGGATGGTTTGGCGCCTACCTCCTGTGCCATGCTGACCTCCTCGCGACGCATCTGCGTACGAGAGGCCTTGCTGCACGATCGAGGTAGGAATGTAAGCTTGGACGTTGCGCTGCGGGAGTGTGCGCTGTCCATTTCGGGTTACGGGGGCGATGTTGACGCCCGAGTATCGGTTCCTCATGCGTCTGAGGTATACTGGACATTTCTTGGACGATGCCATGTGTTTGCCGAAGCAGTTGGAGCACTCCAAGTCATCCACGGTCCTCGCCCGACAGGCATTGGAGTTAGTCCAGTGACCTTTTCCACACCTCTCTCATTTTGGCTGCTTCATGCAGTAATTTTTGGTGTGGTCGAATTCAAAACAGCGGAAGCACTGTCTCACGTCGGTGTTTACCCGTTTGAGCTCAACGGTGACCCTCTGGCGACCTACCATTTTGAGTGTGAGTGCCGCCATGTTGTTCTCCGCCTTCATGAGGTCAACGAACCACACGTTCTGTTTAGGGACGTCCTCGGAGGATTCAGGTACTTGGGTTGGTTAGCCCTGCCCTTGGGGTTATGCATGTTGACCACGGAGTGGCCCATACCGCCGAAAGCCGACAGGATTTGCTCACGAGGGGTGGACGAAGCCAAATTTCGCACCACAACTCGGAAGGTCCTGTCCTCTGGAAGGCAAAAGTGAGTGTACTGTATCTGCTTCACAGACAGTACAGCGGTGATCTTTCGGTGTGTCTCAGAGTCGTTCGGGAAGATCCGCAGATCATGATTCGGGGCCACTTTCAGTTCGTATGAATCCTGATCTGTTGCGGAATTAATTACGTTCTCTAGGGCCAGGCTGTCATCGACCCCAGGTACCGTAATTGGCCTTGGTTAGGCTGGTTTAGCTGCTTTTGCACTAGTCGGGGCTTGCTGTGGAGCTTGGGGGTCAGCCTCGTCCTGAATCCCTTCCATCTGGTTTTCCTCACCCTCTTTTAGATTCCAGGGCTGCAAATCGGTTGGAGTTAACTGGCACTTCTGAGCTTTGTCCTTTTTTCATATCCTTTTTGGGGATACGGCGTTGCGGCGTTTCTTGGCATGAATCTTTTGCCATGGAACTGCTGCTGGCACAAACTCGGGCATTTCCCGGGGGTCCCGGACTGGTGGCAAGGCTTTGGCAGTGCTGGTTGATTGCTCAGATTTATTGGCGGCTGGCGCTTGCGTTTTCTGAGTTGTTGTTGGGGCCGCTGCTTGGCTGGGTCCAGCTCTATTCGGGATGTGTTGCTCTATGATTGAGCTGATATAGCCGGTGCTATTTCCGTTTGTAGCTGCAGACAATCCAGAGTTGGAAGCTGAGCTAGCAAAACGGTAAAAGTTGTTGCTGGTTGTAGTGGTTAATGTAGCGGGCTGCTGCGTCAGCCCAGTATTGAACGCAGCTTGTAAATCCAACTCCATCTCCGAGCTCAGCGGGTATGTGAGTTCGTTTTCGGCAGCCGCCAATGTTCCCGGTGAGGAAAATTGGGGGGAAGACAGTTCCTGGTGTTTTTCACTGATTCCTTTATCCTCCATTTTTTCTTATTTCAGGCAAAAATAAGTAAAATGATGATTTTAAAGATGATTTTGGTTTGTTTGTTTTTGTTTGTTTAATTTTGCTTTTTTTCAAAAGCAAAATAACTCACACAAAATGTTTTTGATTTTAATTTAAATTGTTTTTAATTTAAATTTAAATTGATTTTGATTTTAATTTAAATTGTTTTTGGTTTTAATTTAAATTTTAATTTAAATTGTTTTTAATTTTATTTAAATTGTTTTGAAGTTGTCTTTTTTTTAAATTGTTTATATCGTGTCTCCACTGTATTTTGGCCAAAGCACAGCCCGAGCTGTTGCACAAGCTCGATGCTCCAAAACTCGAAGCTTAAAGCTCTAACGCTTGAGCTTTCAAAAATTGACAGCTTGGCGCGATCAGAGCTTACAAGCTTAAAGCTCGGAGCCTCGAGAAAGCGCGCACAAAAAGCACTCGCACTATAGGCCGATCAGAACGCGCCACGTTCACTCCACGTGAGCAAAACAACTCACTTACACACACACACACAGACGCGTTTGCTGATAAGCGCCCACGCTGGGTGCGCGCGCACAAGAAAACGTTTTGTTATCGCGACGCGCTGGGGGTAATTATCTCGCCCAATGGGCGAGATTGTTGTTGTTGAAACGTTTTGTTAATTAATTGTTTTGTTTTTGATGACTGATGCCGGCACCGCACTTTGGCAATGCCCACAGGTATTTTTAAACGGCGCAGGCGCCCGCTTTTTACTTAATTTGTTTATGTCGCACTAGAACTTTCGAAAAGCACGTCCGTTCGGTTTGGCTGTACTCTGTACCGTAGGTACATAGAGTATTATAAGTTTGTGCAAAAGTATGTAACATCCAGAAGTAAGCATCTCCGACCCCATAAAGTATATATATTCTTGATCAGCATCAACAGCCGAGTCGATATAGCCATGTCCGTCTGTCCGTCTGTCCGTCCGTCCGTCTGTCCGTCTGTCTGTTCGTATGAACGCACAGATCTCAGAGATGGTAAGAGATAGAGGTTTGACATGTATGGGACATATGCTTCTTATGTCTGCAGGCAGATCAAGTTTATTTTCAATTTTGGCCACGCCCCCTCCCGCCCCAGCAATTTAGAAAAAACGTCATATCTCCCACAGTTTTGAAGATAGATGGCTTGTTCCTTCTGGACATATTTAGTTATTAGGATAACTTATCGATCCGCCAAAGAAATGAAGAAGATCGGATGAACGGTTTTCGAGTTATGATCAAAAGACAAATTTTCTTGGTACAGAGTATGTTATAGCCGGGCTTGACCGACTTTCTTTCTTGTTTTCTTGGTACAGAGTATGTTATAGTCGGGCTTGACTGACTTTCTTTCTTGTTTTGTGTTATTATTATACCCTTGCAAAGGGTATTATAAGTTTGCCTAGAAGTTTGCAACGCATAGAAATATTCATTTCCGACCCCATAAGCTGTGTATATTCTTGATCAGGGTGACGAGCGGAGTCAAATGAGCTTTCTCAGTCCGTCTGTTCGTCTGTCTGTCTGTGTTTACGCGAACTAGACTCTCAATTTTAAAGCTATCTAGCTGAAATTTTGCTCAGTGTCTTCTTTTTGCTGCACATTACTAATACGTCGGAACCGACCGGATCGGATGACTATGTCTCATGGCTGCCATAGGAACAATCGGTCGGAAAACTTGTTTTAGTGAGAAAAACTTTTTTCTTTTCAATGGAAACGTCTCCAAACTTTGTAATCGTAAGTTTTCTTTGTTATTTTAAAATTCTACCAAGTTTCATTAAAATCGGACAACTATATGGTATATCTGCCATACAAAAGATAGGTCTGAAAAACAGTCTTAGTTAGAAAAACTTTTTTGATTTTAATGGAAGCATCCTGCAATATTGTATTTGTTTAAGGAAACTTCTGTCCAAATTTCAGCCTTCTATCTCTTACCGTTTAGGCTGTGCGATGATTGCCAATCAGTCAGTCATTCAGTCAGTGAGGACAAACTCATATATATATAGTGAGACTAGCATATAACCCGACGCGCTTCGCCGCTGTCATCATCAGGGTAGTCGTTATCATAATCATTATCTCTTTAGCTATCGCTATCGTTATCGCTATCGTTGTCTTTATCGTTTCGATATCGTTATGGTTATCGTTATCGTGATCGTTTACGTTATCGACATCGTTATCCTTATCATTATCGCTATCGTTATCGTTATCGTTATCAATATCGATATCGTTGTCGTTATCATTATCGTTATCGTTATCGTTATCGTTATCGCCATCGTTATCGTTAGCGTTATCGATATCGTTATCATTATGGTTTACGTTATCGTTATCGCTATCGGTATCCAACATCGGAAAATGAAATTTCAATTTAGTTCACTTACTATCCTTACAAACCGAATTTCAAGTCAATCGGATGAAAAATAGTTATTTAGCATGCAGAATTTTCCCTGAATTTTCCGACCGAACGGTCAAATTTTCCACCATCGGAAAATGACATCTCAATTTATTTCACTTACTATCCTTACAAACCGAGTTTCAAGTGAATCGGGTGAAAAATAGGTTTTTATACTCTGTACCGAAGGTACATAGAGTATTATAAGTTTGTGCAAAAGTATGTAACATCCAGAAGGAAGCATCTCCGACCCCATAAAGTATATATATTCTTGATCAGCATCAACAGCCGAGTCGATATAGCCATGTCCGTCTGTCCGTCCGTCCGTCTGTCCGTCTGTCCGTCTGTCTGTCCGTATGAACGCACAGATCTCAGAGATGGTAAGAGATAGAGGTTTGACATGTATGGGACATATGCTTCTTATGTCTGCAGGCAGATCAAGTTTATTTTCAATTTTGGCCACGCCCCCTCCCGCCCCCGCAATTTAGAAAAAACGTCATATCTCCCACAGTTTTGAAGATAGATGGCTTGTTCCTTCTGAACATAGTTAGTTATTAGGATAACTTATCGATCCGCCAAAGAAATGAAGAAGATCGGATGAACGGATTTCGAGTTATGATCAAAAGACAAATTTTCTTGGTACAGAGTATGTTATAGTCGGGCTTGACCGACTTTCTTTCTTGTTGCATATCGAATTTTCCGGGAATTTTCCTTGTGGGGGGATTTTCCGAAATCGGGAAAACACGTGTCCGATTATTTCGCATACTTTGCTTACAAACCGAGTTTCAAGTTAATCGGATGAAAAATAAAACGCTTTTCCCGGTGGAATTTTCCAAAACCCCGCCTTAGTACGCACTCTCACCACATAAGGAAACTTCTGTCCAAATTTCAGCCTTCTATCTCTTACCGTTTAGGCTGTGCGATGATTGCCAATCAGTCAGTCAGTCAGTCAGTCAGTCAGTCAGTCAGTCAGTCAGTGAGTCAGTCAGTCAGTCAGTCAGTGAGGACACACTCTTATATATAATATATAGAGAGATATACCTCACCGAGCGGGACATGAAGAAATGCGTGGAAATTGTGCGTGCCAGAAAAAGAGCAGAAAGGGTGCTACATGAAAACCACGATGCGGCAACAGCAGGGCACACGGGCACAAGGCGCACAATAGCAAGAGTGGCCGCAAGGTATTATTGGCCCGGAATGCAAAGGGACATTCGCAAGTATGTCGGGAGATGCGAAACATGCCAGAAATACAAATCGCACCAATTGCAAGCGGCTGGGAAGATGCTAACGCAGATCCCAGAAGAGCCGTGGGCAACGGTTTGAGCAGATTTCGTAGGGCCATTGCCTCGATCGAAGCATGGGAACTCTGTGTAACTAGTACTGATCGATCGATTTTCGAAATGGACAGAACTAGTAGCACTAAGAACGGCAACGGTGGTGGCCTTGCAGAAAGCGTTCAGGGAACGAATCTTGGCAAGGTTCGGAAGGTGCTAATAACAGACAACGGAGCACAGTTCGCGAGTAAGGCGTTTAATCGATTCTTGGAAGAGATGGGGGTATCTCACCAACTTACAGCGCCATATACTCTTCAAGAGAACCCAACGGAGCGAGCAAACAGGACGGTCAAGACTATGATAGCTCAGTTTGCAGGCTCCGATCAGAGAAGGTGGGATGAGCTACTACCGGAACTCACTTTAGTGAGTCCAGTGTGGCGGAATCAACAGGATACACACCTGCGTTTCTCGTACAAGGAAGGGAACCACGGTTGTAATGCCTTGTACGACAACAGCGATCTCGGAACAGGACACGCAAAAAGGGATGCAGGAGAAAACGCGAAGAAGTTAAAGGTGATTTTCGAGGTGGCAAGGAGAAATATGGAGAAGGCGGCACAGGATCAGGTGCGCCACTACAACCTGAAAAGACGCGCTTGGAAACCAGTGGTAGGCGACGAGGTATATGCCAAAACGCACCATCTCTCGAAGGCATCGGAAGGATTCGATAGAAGAAAATAACCGAAAAAGAATATAACTCAGGCTGAAAGGAAGAAAATCTGGAAAGGAAAAGGGTAAAATTAAGAGTCAGGGTCATTCAAATGATTACAGGGTATCGAGGAGTCGATCCCTAGAAATAGGAGAGAAATGCGGCGAAGAGAGCGGTTGCAGCTCCGGCCGTAGGAGGGAAAGAGCTGGCAATAGCAGCATCTACCGTTGCAGGGCTCTCTCACAAGAAAGCTCGCAAACAAACGGTATTATGGCGTGATCGCTGCGCAGCCGCGTGGAGACTGAGGCTTCGTGGAGGATGAAAGGCCAACGCTGGGTCTATTCAATTCGAGATGAAGCAGACACCAGCAACAACAGCAGCAAATGGTAGGGCGACCGAGGCACGCGGTGGCGTGGCCAGGCGGCGATTGGCCTAGGCGCCGGCCGGGGTGGCAGTCGGATCCCGCGGAGGCGGCTCCAGGTGCGCAGGCCCTCCGACATACTGGAGTTGGATGCATCGCCCATCCGGGAGGCGATCGAGCGATCGCCTCCAAGGTCCCCGGCTACGACCTGGGAATGGTCAACGCCGAGCACTGTCACCCCGGAGTGCAGTCCGGGGAGTTTCGGGGGGCCCCGTCGCCAGCGATCTGGCTGGCAAGGACCACGAACGGCAAAGAGGAGGAAAACAAAAAATAATAATAAATAAAAACACCACATATAACATTGAACAAAACAATTTTATTACACATATGCACAAAACACGCTTGGCGGGAGCCCGGGCGGGGTGATCACCTGCGCGACACACAAGTACCACCTGGTGGGCGGTAGCCAATCACACCGCACCAGAAGAGGCCGAACGGGCGACGAGCGTCGCCAGGTGAGCGAGCGCCACCAACACAAAACAGAAAAAAAACGCGACGAGCGTCGCCAGGTGAGCGAACGCCACCAACACCGCACAACAACACAGAAAAGAAAATATACAGATATAAATGTTGAATGTATATATATGGCGGCGGCATCAACAGCTTAGGCAACGGGCCAAGGGGGTGGGCAAAGGGTTAGTAGCGCCTTCACATATCAGGCCAATGGCTGTGGAAAAGAAAAAACAAAACAAAACAAAGGGAACGATGGCGAGAGGGAAGGGAACGGCAGGGGTACTTACCTGAGGGGGAAACCAGAAGAAGAAGAAGCAGAGGGACCGGATGAAGGAGCACCTGGGGGGAAAGAAGGGGAGAGAAATCAATAAATATTGGGGAAAGGAAACAATTTGGGAAAACTTATCCGTGGAGCACCATGGTCGGCGATCGGTATCGGAATCGATACCGATAGAGGGCAGCGTGGGTGGGAAATACCAAAAATATATCGGGAGCAAGGCTCACCCTAGCAGGGGAACGGTCTCACTGGCGGCAGCCTATCGGCCTATAATAGATAGAAAACGGCTACGGGATGGTATGACCAGAGTGGGGTATGGGAAAAAGGAGCGGGGAACTGTCCGGAGGGTGGCGCGAAAATTTAAATTGGGCGGGAACTTTAAATCTAAAAGTCGAGTAACGGCGGCTAAGGTACTTAGGGGGGAAAAGGTGTAGGGTTTTGTTGGCAACAAAAATTGCCGAAGAAAGGGGGCAGGGTGAGGAGTAACTCCTCACAGGCCGATGGATTGCAGGGTAGCCACGGCGAATCGGGGCAAGCTCTCTTGGAAGTGGTGAAGAGAGAGGAAGCGAGCTGTGGAGAGTTGGAGAGCAAGGGCCGTGGCCTGAGAGGCAAAAGACCTTGCTTCAACGGAACAGCAGCTGGAGGACGGCGGCGAGCGGGGATTGGCTGAGAGGCGCAAAGCTAACGGGATCGAAGGTTCGAAACGGCTGCGAATGGACGATTTGTGTTGCTAGGCAGCAGGAAAGCAGCGAAAGGTCCCGTTACAGCGACAGCAGCGAAAGGCCCCGATGGAGCAGCAGCAGCGAAAGGCCCCGGTACAGAGACAGCAGCCGAGGCAGATGAAGCCAGGCAGGCCCCGTTTGAAACATATAACGGTGTCTGGGATCACACAGGCCCTGCTTGGAGCAGCGGAACGGGGCCTGCGCCCCGGCTATAAAAGGAGCGGCTGCCCTGAAGACGGGACAGTCGGTGATTTACGAGTGCGCGGAGCGGAGTCAATAATTGTGAACCTAAGTGCGAGCGAACGGGAACCGAGAAGGCAGAGTGACGAAATCTTGCGGAAAGTCGAAGTGATTGACTCGACGTTAATTTGCAAAGAAGTCAACGATAGCCAGTGGGTAGTGCGAAAGTCCTGCGAGTTCGGAGCGAATTGCACGACGAAGGCAGACGGGCACTAGGAACTAAGCGAGGACTTCGAGTCGGTGTGTGAGCAAGCGCGAACGGGCGAGCGTAAAGATCTGAAGTGTGAAGTGAATTGTGAACTTAGACTAAGGCTTATTACTAAGTGATTTACACCAACCAAATATACCCTCAAGTACATTTTAATCGTTTGTCTTCATATTTCTGGCAATTCTTCAATAAATTTGTTGAAGCGATTTCAGAGCACCCCTGAGCTACGCCCAGCTGCAAAGGTTCGTTACAGGTTCACTATGTTTACTTCCGCTCCGCGCACTTGTAGATTACCGACTGTCCCGTCTTCAGGGCAGCCGCTCCTTTTAAGCTGGGCCGCAGGCCCCGTTCCGCTGCTCCAATCAGGGCCTGTGTGCTGGTAGCTCCGTTACCAGTCCCAAACGGGGCCTTCCGCTGCTGCTGCTGTCACCAGGCCTCTGGCTGCTGTAGTTCCAACGGGACTTCCGCTGTATCCGTGCTGCCTAGCAACACAACTTGCTCCCTCGCCGCCTTCTAGAACATTCGATCCCGTTCGCCTCTCCGCCAATCACAGCTCGCCGCGTCATCCCGCTCGCTGCTCGGTTGAAGCAGGGCCTTTGCTTCTCCAGCCACGGCCTTCTGCTCCCCAACTCTCCACTATCGTTTCCTCTCTTTCACCCTTCCAAGAGAGAGCTTTCCCCAATTCGCCGTGACTACCCTGCAATCATCGGCCTTTGAGGAATTACTCCTCACGCTCCCCCCTTTCTTCGGCAATTTTTGTTGCCAACAAAACATTCACCCTTTTCCCCCAAGTACCTTACCATCCCGTTCTCGACTTTTGAATTTCCCGCCCACTTTAAATTCTCGCGCCACTCCCCGGACAGTTCAACGCTCCTTTTTCCCTTACCCCACTCTGGTCACACCATCCCGTAGCCGTTTTCCTATCGATCCCGATAGGCTGCCGCCAGTGAGACCGTTCCCCTGCTAGGGTGACCCTTGCTATCGATATCGATTCCGATCGCTGACCGTGCTGCTCCACAGGTAAGTTTTTCCCAAATTGTTTCCTTTCCCCAATATTTATTGATTTCTCTCCCCCCAGGTGCTCCTTCTTCCGGTCCCTCTGCAGTTTTGTCTTCCGGTTTCCCCCTCAGGTAAGTACCCCTGCCTGTCGATCGATCTGGTCACACTGATCGTAAAGTTGAACTTTTTGTTGTGCTCCGCGAACAAATCAAAATAATTTTTATTAAAACCGCTGTGGTGCATTAATAGCGTAATTTTAACCACCAAACCAGCAGCTGGGGCCTCGACCCATGGGACAGCAAAGGGCTCAAAGATAGTTTGTAGCAGGGCCGTGGTGTATACCAGACCCGACCCAACCAAGGTCGGAACCGCGGATCAGGGCAAGGCGAATAGAATCCTAAAGCGTCTGGCAACCAACCCAATCGGGAAGGACCAGACGTCGAAGAAGGACTATGCCAAGTCCAGGAAGACATTGCCTGGGCGAGGGAAGTTCTTCCGAACTTCTCCATGGACATGACACCTCCCTGGCAGCAACCAACTGCGGGAAGCGACCAGCCGGCAAAGGTGAACCCACCAAATAAGCCAACTACTACGAAGAATGATCGGTCCATGGATAAGCAGCAACCGCTGTCATCCAAACGGCCGAAAACTCATGGAGCCCCTCTTCGGGTCTCCTTTGCCGAGATGGCAAAAATTAAAAAGATTGTGGGCGTTCTGGACGACAATAACCCACACGGCACAACACCCAAGCACCACTGGAAATGGATTGAGGCAGCTACAAGCCTTGTTGCCCTGGATGTGCTTCTGGGAAACCCAGGGGCACCTCCCAGCTGTTACAGCTTGGGATGGTTCCAGGGCAATATTCGGCTAGTAGCGTGTGAGGGCGAGAGATCGGTGGTTCTCTACAAGTCCGCCATTTCGAAGGTGGGTGAAGTATATCCTGGAGCGAAGCTGAGAGTTGTGGACGCCAAGGACATACCATCTTGTCCGAGGGCCAGGGCCTGGTTACCCGTACACCCTGCGGAACCAGAAAAAATATTTCAACTCATGAAAGTCATGAATCCTGGGGTACCCACCTGTAACTGGAAGGTTATCAAAGTGGAACGCTCAACCAGAGCAACCACTATGGTCACCTTCCAGGTTGATGACGAAACGGCCGAGCATTTAACCAAATGCGATGGAATCCTGAACTATGGGTTCCAAAAGGTGTTCATGAACGTGTCCAAGACCGACACATCAGAGCTAGTAAGCTTAGCTGCAAGCGTTGATGTCGAGGAGGAGGACCGTAGTGATGATGAGATTGAAGTAGAGCTTACCCCTCAACAAGAGGAACGGTCTGGCTACATCTCAGGTGGTTTAGACTATGGACCAGCCTTCGGGCGCCTATACACCGAGCAGGAGCTTCTCCAACCGGAGAATGCCGATGCCACGTTGACGGAGGAGAGATTCTCTGAAAATTATACGGGTGCTACAAATAAACCTGCACCACTCTAAAGCAGCAACCGCTGCACTTCTACTTCGTCTATCCCCGGGCGAAGTAGATATTGTGTTTGTCCAAGAGCCATGGATTTCTGGTGACAGAATCAATGGCTTGAGGACACCAAAATATAACCTTTTCCACACCAAGGGTAAGGAAAGTCTGAACATGTATTTTAACCAAAAAACATCTCAACACACTTCTACTTCCTCAGTTCAGTGATGGAGACATCACCACAGTCAGCCTGGAACTGGGGAGTTCGACAATCAGGATGGCCTCTTTTTATATGGCTCATGACACCGAGAGCCCTCCACCACCTACTTTATTCCGGGACCTAACCGGATACAGAACACAAACATACACAAGCCTCATCTTAGGAGGCGATGCCAACTCAAACCACACACTATGGGGCAGCACAGATATCAACGAGCGCGGTGAGTCACTGTACAATTACCTTTTACAGACAAATCTGCATATCGCTAATAAAGGAAACGACCCAACCTTAATTATAAAAAATCGAAAGGAGGTCTTGGATATTACCCTTATCTCTGAAGACCTCTATGATCAATTGGTTTCATGGAAGGTGCTGCCAGAGCACTCCTTCTCTGATCACAGATACATAGAGGTCCTTCTAACATACAAGTGTCCTTCACCCAAAAAGATACAGAAAACGAAAAAGACAAAATGGGAAGTACACAACAAACTTCTCTCACTAAAACTTGAACCGTCCCCACCATATACACCTAGGACGGGGAAACAGATAGACGATCTTGTCGATACGCTCACCAACGCGTATGCGGTCTCTTTTAATAGGGATTGCCCCTCTAGGTAAATAAAATCCACCTTTAAACCACCTTGGTGGTCTGCAGAGCTTGACAAGCTCCGGAAAGAGTGCAGACATGCATTCAACGTAGCCAAATATAACGATCAAACTACCGCTTGGGAGTTATATAAACAAAGGCTAAACACCTACAAGAAAGCTATTAGGAAGGATAAACGCTCCTCCTGGGCCAACTATTGTAGTAATACAGAACTCACTTCTGACGCATCTCGGCTCAGAAAGATCCTGGCAAGCTCACCAACACCGCCAGGACTTTTACAAAAAACAGACGGAACCTGGACCGACTCAAGCGAAGAATCTTTAGATCTTCTGCTAAGCACTCACTTTCCTGAGTGCTCCCTTAACCCAATAATCCAATTTAGGCCAACCGATCTTTCTACAAACCAAGTGAACACCATTGTCACTGAGGCCAGAATTAATAAAGGCAGTTCCTATTACTAAAAATAAAATAATTACTCCTACTAATCAAGTAGGAGTAAATAAATATGACCCGTAATATATTCCTCGTCCTACGTGCAGATAAATACAAATAAAAATTCTTTCGAACCATTTAAATCGCCTGGCCCAGATATCATATTTCCAGCCCAACTACAACACAGCATTGGGTACACAATGACTTGGCTTTACACAATCTATGAAAGCTGTCTAAAAATCAACTATATCCCCACCAGATGGAGAGAAACTAAAGTGGTATTCATACCGAAAGCTGGCAAAGCTTCACATGTGAAACCAAACGATTATAGGCCAATCAGCCTATCCTCATTTCTACTCAAAACTCTTGAGAGACTTATAGACGCACACCTGAGACCAATTATAAGTCCCTCTCATCTAGAAAGCACACAACATGCTTACAGCAAAGGTAGGTCCACCGAAACCACCCTGCACTCTCTGATCTCAAAGATTGAAAGATCTATTGAAATAAAAGATTATTCTCTAGAAGCATTTCTCGACATTGAGGGTGCCTTTAATAACATCCAACCCAAAGCCATCACCTCAGCCTTAACATATGTGGGAGTGGATGTACCGCTGGTAAGATTCATCGACCAATTGCTACCAGCAGGTCGGTGTATTCCGAGCTTGGCGGCGCATCTGCTCGCAAATATGTTAACAGAGGCACTCCGCAAGAAGGCGTTCTCTCTCCGCTACAATGGGTTGTAGCAGTTAACCGACTGCTGCGGCTCATGGAGGCGGAGGGACACGTAGTGGTGGATTATGCGGATGATATAGCCATTTTCAAATGTGGACTATTACCACAGATGTGGACTATTCTGCATGTGTGACCTCATGCAGAACGCACTGACTACACTTGCTCAGTGGACAATATCTTGCGGCAGAAGATACAAAATTCCTGATCTTATCCCCCCAAAAATCAATGGAGTAAGCCTTAAATTTGGAGACAATGCCAAATACTTGGGAGTCATTCCAGATAGGAAACTACTCTTGAATGACAACATAAACGAACGCATAAAAAAGACAACCATTGCCCTTTTCTCGTGCAAAAAGGCCATAGGCCGCAAATGGCGCTTCTCCCCTTCCATAGTACACTGGCTCTACACAGCCGTGGTCCGCCCCATAATACTCTACGGAGCACTAGTTTGGTGGCCAGCGCTTGAGAAACAATCGGTCCTCAACAATCTGAATAAAGTACAGAGAAGTGCGGAAATCTGTATTAGCGGCGCTCTCCGAACAACACCCACGGAAGCGCTAAATACTATTTTCCACCTACTTCCACTAGACCTTATATTAAAGCAACTGGCTGTAACAACAGCCCTTAGACTAAGAGAATCCGATGCCTGGAACGGGGGTAAGTCGGGACACTCAACAATACTCAATGACCAAACGAGTATACCGTCTGTATTCCAAGCCGACACGAGTGGGAAAACCTACCCCACAGCAGAGCCAATGCCATCAACATCTACACTGATGGCTCTAAGCTTGACGAAAAAGTAGGAGGGGGATTCTTCCCCACCAACCTAAACTTGAACTTATTCCGCCTTCCTGATCACTGTAGCGTGTACCAAGCGGAGGTGGTGGCCATCCAGGAAGCAGCCATCTACCTTAGCACACTACCAATCATAGAAGGAAACGTCTTCATAACGCTTACCGAATGCCATTCATCTCTAAATGAGATCGCACGAGAATTCAGTATACACCTTATGTGGGTGCCTGGACACCGCAACATAGAAGAAAATGAGTCTGCGGACAAACTGGCCAGAATAGGCACCACCATCGAGCTCCTTTCAGAGAAGAGCACGATAGGGATGCCTATGGCAACTTTTAAGCTCCACACAAAAGCTGAAACACGTCGTCTCGCTGCGGATAGGTGGAAAAACCTTTCTTCCTGTGCGGTAGCGAGGCTTACGTGGCCAACACTAAATCTAAAGCGTACCACCACGCTTTTACGCCACAGAAGGGAACATATATCGCTTCTGGTGGGAACCCTAACGGGTCACTGTCTTATCGGCAGACACGCTGCACGCCTAGGAGTCACTCACCATGACTTCTGCAGAAGCTGTAGGTACAAAGAAGAGGGGGAAACAGTACAACACCTCCTCTGTCATTGCCCCGTCCTGAGTAGAAGGAGACTTAGGACACTAGGTCAACCTCTCCTACTTAACCTATCGAAGACATCCGAGTTAGAGATTCCAGCTCTACTAAAATTCATTCTGTCCACACAATGGTTCAGTAACGAGGACCCACCTCATTAACAAAATGGGTTAACAGGGAACAAATATGGCATCGCAATTGGCCCAAAGAGGCCTAAGTGGGAGGGCGACTTGTCCCCAGTACCCCTGCCGTTCCCTTCCCCCACGCCATCGTTCTTATTGTTTTGTTTGCCTTTTTTTTCACAGCCATTGGCCTGATATGTGAAGGCGCTACTCCCCCTTTGCCCACCCCCTTGGCCCGTTGCCTAAGCTGATGCCGCCGCTGCCCCCTACCTGCCCATTAATTATTATATATATATTTTTTTGTTGTTTTGTATTCTGTGCCGTGTTGGTGGCGTTCGCTCACCTGACGACTCTCGTTGCGTGTTTTCCCTGTTTTCGTGTTGGTGGCGTCCGCTCACCCGGCGAAGCTCTGCTCGTGTGTTCCCCGTGTTTGTGTAATATGCCTAATAAAACTGTTTTGTTAAATGTTACATGTTAAATCTTGTGTTTTATTTGTTTTTTTTCGTTTTTTTTTTTTTCCTTCCTCATAAGCCGTCTGGGTTCCCTCAACCTCCCGGAACACCCACGAGCCCCCGCGTTCCCACTTGAGGCGATGCCAGATGGCACCGACCCACATCAGCTGCGCGCCTCGGCTTCGGGCTCCGCGTGCCGGCTGCGCCGCCACCTCTGCCCGCACCTCCGCTGGCCACTCCTCCACCTCCAGCTCTCTCCACCGGGTGTTCCGCTGGGCCTCCGCCCAGGAGGACTCCTGCCTCCATGTCGGCCCTGGAGCCTGCCAGACCCACGGCCTATTCTCCGCTGTATCCGCCGCTTCCTCCTCAGCCTCCGCCGTCGTCGCCGATGCAGCGCCTGTCGGCTCGGTCGCCGCCGGGCCGCCTCCTTCCGGCCCCCGAGGGAATCCTCGGGGATCCCGTGCGTTGGATGCCCGCTGCGCGTCCGGCTCCTCTTCCACCTCCTCAATCACGACGAATGAGCGTGACTCCTGCTCATCCGCCGACCCATAGCTGGCCGGCCTGCGCGGCGGCGAGCCCGGAGGTTCCCACCCTGCTGCGTGTCTGGTTGCTCCTCCTCCTCCGAATCTGCCAGCATGACCACCTCCGGGATTGGAGTCGGCGGCCGCGCTGGCCTCCATCCGTTCTCGGGGTCGTCCTGCTCCTCCTCGTACGGTACCCACCCACCTGCCTCCGCCTTCTCCGTCTCGTACGCCCACTCCCCGACAGGCGGCGCTACGCCGCAGCCGCTCTCGAGGCTGCAGGTCCCACATGCTCGCCGTCGACGCCTGAGGCGACGACCTCCCGGTCGACCCACGTATCGACGACGTGTCCAGGCTCAGCACGTCGTCCGCCGACTCGGGATTCGGCTGCCCCGTCGGCCCACGCCCAGAAACGGCAAACGCCGCCTGGCCACGCCTCCTCGCACACCTCTGCGCGCCTCACCTACTCTCTCCCGGTAGTTTATCGCTGTCGTCTTCATTTTGGAATAGACCGAGTTTCCTGCATTCGTGTAACATGAAGCCTCGGTCTCCACGCGGCTGCGCAGCGATCACGCCAGATTACCGTTTGTTCGCGAGCTTTCTTGCGCGAGAATCTCGCACCGGTTCCTGGCACTATCGCCGACCCTCTCTCACTCCTGGCCTCTCGCCTGGTCGCCTCCTCGATACCCTGTAAGCTTTCCTTTCCATTATCCCATGGCCTTATTTCGGCCCTATTTTTTTTCCTCAAAATCTGTTGGGGTTTGGTTATTTTAGGCTATTTTCCAATAGGTTTTTACAATCCCCTTCCTTCCGCGACTTCGTCTTTATAATGATTTGCCGGTTTTAACCCGCTAATATGTGCGGTTCTTAATTTCTGTTTTCCTTTCTCCCGTAATTCTCATATCACAGGAGACATGAAACCTATGATCTGATACGGACCCTCATACCTGGGTGCTAGTTTTGCAGCAAATCCCTCCGATGCCTTCGAGAGATGGTGCGTTTTGGCATAAGCCTCGTCGCCTACCGCTGGTTTCCAAACGCGTCTCCTCAAGTTATAATGCCGAGCCTGATCCTGAGCCGCCTTCTCCATATTTCTCCTTGCCACCTCGAAGATTTCCTGCAGCTTCTTCGCATTTTCTCCCGCATCCCTTCTCGCGTGACCTGTTCCGAGACTATTTGCATCGTACAAGGCATTAGGCAACCGTGGTTCCCTTCCTTGAACGAGGAACGCAGGTGTGTATCCTGTGGATTCCGCCACACTGGAATTGACTGCTAACGTGAGTTCCGGTAGCAGCTCATCCCAACTCTTCTGATCGGAGCCTGCAAATTGAGCTATCATTGTTTTCACTGTCCTGTTTGCTCGCTCCGTTGGGTTCTCTTGAGGAGTATATGGCGCTGTAAACTGATGGGATACCCCCATCTCTTCCAGAAATCGATTAAACGCCTTACTCGTGAACTGTGCCCCATTGTCTGTAATTAGCATCTTTGGTACTCCGAACCGTGCCAAGATTCGTTCCCGGAACGCTTTCTGCAAGGCCACCACCGTGCTACTTAGTGCTACTAGTTCTGTCCATTTTGAAAACCGATCGATCAGAACTAGTAACTCCGAGTTCCCATGCTTCGATCGAGGCAATGGTCCTACGAAATCTGCACAAACTGTTGCCCATGGCTCTTCTGGGATCTGCGTAAGCATCTTCCCAGCCGCTTGCAATTGGTGAAACTTGCATTTCTGGCATGTTTCGCATTTCCTTACATACTTCCAAATGTCCCTTTGCATTCCGGGCCAGTAATACCTCGCGGCAATTCTTGCTATTGTGCGCCTTGTGCCAGTATGCCCTGCCGTTGCTGCATCATGATTTTCATGTAGCACCCTTTTCTAATCCTTTTCCGGAACAAACAATTTCCACGCAGCTACTTCTTCATGTCCTGCTCAATGAGGAATGTGTCTATAAAAATTTCACGGTATCCCTCTATGTATTGTCTTAGTTGGCGGACTGCCCAAACTATCGCCAGGCACTCTTTCTCCGTCGCTGAGTAATTTTGCTCAGCTGCGTTGAGAGTTCTAGTGGTGTAGGAGATAACTCTCTCTCCTTCGTTTGATGACTGAGTTAATATCGCTCCCAAACTGTAGTTGCTCGCATCCGTTTGCAACACAAATTCCTTCTCGAAATCTGGGCACGCCAGTACTGGTGCAGACGTAAGTCTTGCTCGAACTTCCTCGAACGCAATCCGTCTTTCCTCCGTCCACTCCCATTTCACTCCCTTTTTAAGTAGGGCGTTTAATGGTTGTACCGTAGACGCGAAATCCGGGACAAATCGCCTGTACCACGACGCTACCCCCAGATACTGTCTTAATTCTCTAACGTTTGTGGGAGGTTGTTCTGCTATTGCTGCCACTTTGTCAGGGTCCGTTTTAATGCCTTCCTCAGTCACCATATGCCCCAACTACCTTAACTCCTTCTTGAAGAACTCGCACTTATCCGCATTTATTTTGAGGTTTGCTGCCGTCAATCTGTGAAATACCTCAGCCAGGTTTTCCATATACTCTTCCAGTGTCCGCCCTATCACAATGATATCGTCTAAATATGCGAACGCATGCGGCATCATTTCCGGACCAACTTCTTGGTCCAGGGCTCGTTGGAAAGTGGCTGGAGCTGAAGCGAGGCCGAACGGCATTACTGGCCACTGGAATAGCCCCCTTCCTGGAACCGTAAAGGCTGTACAGGATCTGCATGCGCGTGTCCTTGGGGTGCTATCCTTGCACATCTATGACAACCGTCATAAGGTGCCTGAAATTCTGTCCCGACTGTATTAGGAGAGCTGACTGCCATAAACCGCTACCTATTCGGTCTGCTTTCCTTCCTCAAATTATATCTGTCTCGCTCCAATTCCTCAAATTCGTCTGCGAACTTTATTAATTGAGTCAGCTTTTCGCACACAAATGGTCGTACGAACGCTCTTAAATCCGGTTGGCTGTTATTTAGTATTGTGCTTAACTGCCTAGCTGACTCTAATCGTAGTGGTCGCATTAATGTCTGCATCTCGACCATGTATACTTTGAATTTTTCAGACACCCCCTGTTTCCTTCTGTACACTTCGTCCTCCGCTTTTGTGAAGTAATCCCTGGGCAGAAAATACTCCTGGAAGCTCTCCAAAAACCCTGCCATTGCTGGTTATTTGCCACATACGACTTGAGAGCTATCCCTTTTAGTAACTCCGGCATTGTTCCCGGTAACCAATTTGGATTTATTCCGTATGTGTCTGCGGACCATTCCACTTGCTCAATATACTCTAATGGTTTGCCTTGTCCATTGAAACTTATGCCCCATTCTCTCACATGTTTGGCTACTTTTGAGTAGTCACTCCTTGGTGGTTGCTCTGACGACGTCCGTCCATCCTGGCTCTGTGAACTTCTCGCCGCCGCGGTTATACTGGGTATAGCCAGTTCTTCCAGCTCGAGGTCTTGCTCGGTTAGCTGTACTTGCTCCTTAGCTGGGCTGTTTCTGGCATGAAGTCTAGCCAATTCGTCGATCCTCAGACCCACGTTCATGTCTTTTTCCATACTTTGTGCCTATTCACCGAACTCTTTCCACTGTTCCACTCACTTCCAACCCAAATTCTTTAGCACATTTAATCAAATCCTCTTTTTTGAGGTTATAAACCCACGCTCGTACCATTTTAACGATGTTTTATTCTTCTTAATCTTTCAATACCACGTTGGGCGCCAGTTTATTTATTTATTTATTTATTAATCGTCGACAAAAAAGCTGTCAACAAATTTGATATCACGTTATAAAAAGGCTTATCAACTAGGATGCCTAACAAAGATAGCCTAACAAAATTACAAAATAAACTAATAGCGACTCCGACTCGGTGGGGGAATTTTATTTGCCTGTCCGGCCAGCTATGCCCCGATTCACAGCCTGTTGTAGTCAGAGACGCTATTAGAACTAACAAAAAAACATATAAAAATAAAGCGTGAAGAGGAGAAAGAAAAAAAAAATCGAATAGAAAAAGAATTAAAAAGTAAAAATAAGAAGAACAGAAAAGAAAACTTAACCTCTACTTATGTATGAACTAGAACCAAAAAAAAAAAAAAATAAAAATAGATTAATAAATATAAATATATATTTAAAAAGAGGTAAACTTAAAACATACACAGGCACAGTGAAAAGAAAAAAAATAAATATATATATATATAAAAAAAAAGAACAAACAATAAAAATTAAAAAATGTAATAAAATAAAATAATGAATAACCGAAAAGTCTCTGACCCGGTGGGGGATGGTTTATTAGCCAGTCCGGCAAGCTATGCCCCTATTCACAGCTGGGTGCGGTCAGAGACTTTCCCGGAGATAGGTGTAAAGGGACGTTTTTAGTGAGAAGAGAGAGAGATCTGTTGAGAGCAAGTGATAAAGATCATTATAGCTTTGACATAAGACCCGAAAACGATTGTGTTGGGCATAATCAGTTGTGCATCTAGACAAGATTAAAGTTAAATAGTTTCTAGTCGGTCTAGAAGGAACAGAGAAGTTAAGGTGACATAAGAGTTCAGAAGAATCTACATCACCGATAATTAGCTTATGCAGAAAAGAAACACCTAAGACTATCCTACGGTTAGCTAGCGAGGATAGATCAATAAGCAAGAGTCTGCTGGAGTACGATGGTAAACGAAAATTGGGGTCCCAATTTAAGCCCCGAAGGGCAAAAAGCTTGAATTGCTTCTGGACTGACTCTATACGATCAATATGCTTTTTATACTGCGGACACCATACGGACGAACAGTATTCAAGAGTGGGACGAACTAGAGCAGTGTAAAGTTTTGTGGTGTAGGGATCATTAAATTTCTTCGACCAACGTTTAATGAATCCAAGTACACCATTCGCTTTATTAATTATTGAAGTGATATGAGGATTGAAAGTCAATTTGGGGTCAAAAAGAATTCCAAGATCAACGACAGACGTTATACGTTGCAACGGTTCATTTCCAATCATATAGGAAACCAGCAAAGGTTTGCAACGGTGGAAAGTCATAAACATACACTTGGAGCAATTAAGATGTAAATGATTAACCAAGCACCAAGACCGCAAGGAGTTAAGATCATCTTGCAATCTGGTATAATGCATCGGGTCGTTAAAAGATAAAATAAGTTTTACGTCATCGGCATATATAAGTATCAGAGAATAGGATAAAATTGTGGGCAGATCATTTATGATGAGAGTAAAAAACAAAAGACCTAGGTGGCTACCTTGAGGTACACCAGAGGTTACAGAAACAGGTTTTGAAATATTGGAACGTAGCAGAACTTTTTAAGTTCTATCTTTTAGATATGACAAGACCCACAGCAGAAAAGGGGAGGGAAATCCTAGTCGATCGAGCTTAAAGAGGAGGAGATCATGGCTGACAGAGTCAAAGGCTTTACTGAAGTCAGTATAGATGACATCAGTTTGCTTTTTCTTAAGGAATCCATCATTACCCATAGAGCTAAATTCAAGCAAATTGGTCGTAGTTGACCGACGCTTTATAAACCATGCTGGAAAGGTGATAAAATCGACTTACAATAATGCTGCAATATTGAGGTTACAATCTCTTCAAATAATTTAGGGATAGCGGATAGCTTAGCAATGCCTCTGTAATTGGATATCTCGGATTTTCCACCCTTTTTAAGGAGAGGAATTATATAAGATTCTTTCCAAAGAGTTGGGAAGACTGAAGAATCAAGAGATAGATTAAAGAGTTTAAGCAAAGGTTTGCATAAAGAGCTAGAACACTCCTTGAGCACACAACTAGGAATGTTGTCAGGCCCAGGAGAGTAGGAAGATTTAAGTGATTTTAAAAATTAAAGTAGAGAGGTTTCGGATATAATGGGAGCACAGATTGAGTTGGAAGAAGAAATGTTATAAGGATAAGAAGTGTTAGCACATTGGACAGAGGAATAAGTTGATTGGAAGAAATCAGCGAATAAATCAACGGCAGCGGAATCATTGCTAGCCTTTTGGTCACCTAGAAAAAAAGAGGAAGGTAAAGACGAAGATCTACGTTTAGGGTTCACAAAACTATAGAATTGTTTAGGATCTTGTGCGAATTGGATTTTGCAACGGACCAGATATTTTTTATAGCACTCAGAGTTGAAAAGTGTAAAATTAGATTTTGCTATTGAGTATTTGGAATAGTCAATTGCAGAACCAGTTCTCTAATATTTTTTGAAGCATCTTGTCTTAATATTTATCAAATTTGAAAGTCTAGGACAGTACCAAGGGGGATTCAGTGACGCGGAGGTAGGAAGGCTATTAGGGATGCAGATATCTAAAAGAGAATTAATAGACTCATAGAAAAAGGTAAAAGCAAAATCGAAATCAACCGCATTGTTCAAAGGAGACCAGTCTGTTGCGCAAATAAGTTGATTTAGCAGAGTGAAGTTACCTTTGCGAAAACAACGAAGAGGTTTATTGGGGACTTTGGAAGATGGGGAGGTAGGTCCAGATACAGAAAACGAGATTTCAAGTGTAGGATGGTACGAATCTTCGGGGAGTGATAGAGGGGGAGACCTAGAGACTACAGCATTGGTACTATCAGCGACAAAAACAAGGTCTAGTAATTTGTTTAAATTCTTTTGTACAGGATTTATTTGAAAAAGAGACATGTCAAGCAGACAGTCTTAAAAATCATGCTGTTCTGATGGTACAAGATAAGAGAACCCATTGAGATTTGACCATGTGATGTTTGGTAAATTAAAATCACCTACAACAACCATTGAGTCAATATCTCGTAATTGGGTCAAAACATCTTTGATACAAGCTATATGGTGCATATAAACTTGAATATCGGATGAAGGTGGGATGTAAGAACAAGTAATAAATAAAGAAAATAAAGGAAACGATAACTTAACGGCAACGAATTCAACATCTACAGGTGTATTGACAATGATCAGTTCGGATCGGTGGCTGGACTTAACTGCAATCAGAACACATCCACCTCTGCGAGCCGGTCGATCATGTCGATAGATAAAAAATTCATTTGACAAGATTTCACAATCAGAAATGGAAGGATTTAACCAAGTCTCAGAAAATGCAATTATGTCAAATTCAAATGATGCACTATTCAATAATAACATAGAGAGCTTAGATATTAGACCTCTAACATTTTGATAGGCAATAAGGGGACAGATGGACGGAACTAGTTTTTTGAAACCCTGTTAGACGCTACATGTGAGGATAAACTATTTGAGGGCCTGAACTCATGCACAATCATACCTGGCAACCAAAATGATGGGTCACATATGATTGGAAAAGATTCAGGCGGAACACTAATTTTAAACGATGCGACGTCGCGAGGTTGGGAAAAGCTAAACTTTGAAACGGAAATTCTTGCTGAGCATTTGGTCTCAATATATGCGGCAATTAACTCGCAAGTAGTATGCGGAGACAACCTAGACACAAAAACTTGCTTGCGCGGTGCCACAACAGAAAGAAGAGAAGGTTGAGTAGGAATCGGAATAGAAACACTGCCAGCAGGTTCAGGCGACGGTATTGGCGACTGACCGAATCTACGATCAGAAGGTAAATTTAAAACGTTTCCAGCAGCTTGATTCAGGGAGGGGGAAAGAGACAAATCAAGCATATTTCCTGGCGAAGCGGACAATGATAATGTTGGAGTCATTTCATTACTTAAAGTGGACAATGGAACCGATGACGAAGGTTGCTTCGAATTGCCAGTCACGGGAGGTGGAACATCTAGAAATTGAGGCTCCAACCGACGTGCGGGTGGTGATTCGAATTTAAATTCGCTAAGCATCTCGAAACTGGCGTCAAACTCACTTGTGAGATGCTTGGATATTTTACGCAACTTATTAAATTTGTTTTTTAAGCCGGTAGCCATCCGCGAGAACTTAAACTGCTTTTCACTGCAGACAGGGCATGTCCAGCACAAAGTCCCGTTTTCCTTTTTAGGGGAGCAGACTTTGTCCAGTTCGCGCCCATTCAGTCCTGCGCATTTAATGAGCATAAGGTTCTCGCACAACCAACAGGCAACAAACCGAAGTTGGTCCGACTCATTTGCCTTTTCAAATGTGCAGGACTTTTTGCAGCATGACATATTGCACCAAATTTACCACAGGGTCTCAAGACTAAAGAGAAAGCAAAAGCAAATCAAATCAAAGAGCGTATCAATAGATCACTAGCAGAGCGGCGTTAGAAAACAAACGTTCTGAGCTTTGAGTGCAGAACAAGAAGCAACAACAAAGCTAAGTGGGAGCTACGCACAAAGAGAATAAGCACGGGCGAACACACACACAAACCTGTGTAAAGAGGGGGAACCGCCAAAAATCCAGCACTTGCTTAAGCAAAACAAAAACACAAACAAAATACACAGCACAGACGCCGCGATATTAAAATTTGATAAAACAATTATAAAAAGACGCACAACTCAAAAGCAAAGCACAAACCGACAGTGGGTTATACTTATGAGAATGTTTAAGTTGAAATTTGGAAATAATAGGCACGTTAAATAACACAAATAATATTTAATTGCGGAGCACAAAAAAGCACGTCAATCACTCAACAAGACTCACTCTCTGTTGTAACGAACCTTTGCAGCTGGGCGTAGCTCAGGGTGCTTGGGGATCGCTTCAACAAATTTGTATTGAAGAATTGCCAGAAATAAGAAGACAAACGTTTAAATGTACTTCAGTCCATATTTGAGTTGGTGTAAATCACTTATTAATATCACTTAGGCTTAGCTCACAATTCGCGTTACACTATAGGTCTTATCCTTTACGTTCGCCCTATCGCGCTTGCTCTCGCACCGATTCGAAGGACTCGCTCAGTTCCTAGTGCTCCTCTCTGCTTCGCAGTGCTAATCGCTTCGACCTTTCGCAGGATGCTACGCACTCCACACTGGCTTCCTCTGACCTTCTTGCAAATTGTCGTCGAGCTAGATCGCTTCGACTTCTCGCACTATTCGGTCTTTCGCCTTCTCGGCTCGCGTGTCTGCACTCGCACTTAGGTTCACTATGTTTACTTCCGCTCCGCTCACTTGTAGATTACCGACTGTCCCGTCTTCAGGGCAGCCGCTCCTTTTAAGCTGGGCCGCAGGCCCCGTTCCGCTGCTCCAATCAGGGCCTGTGTGCTGGTAGCTCCGTTACCAGTCCCAAACGGGACCTTCCGCTGCTGCTGCTGTCACCAGGCCTCTGGCTGCTGTAGTTCCAACGGGACTTCCGCTGCATCCGTGCTGCCTAGCAACACAACTTGCTCCCTCGCCGCCTTCTAGAACATTCGATCCCGTTCGCCTCTCCGCCAATCACAGCTCGCCGCGTCATCCCGCTCGCTGCTCGGTTGAAGCAGGACCTTTGCTTCTCCAGCCACGGCCTTCTGCTCCCCAACTCTCCACTATCGTTCCCTCTCTTTCACCCTTCCAAGAGAGAGCTTTCCCCAATTCGCCGTGACTACCCTGTAATCATCGGCCTGTTAATTCTCTAACGTTTGTGGGAGGTTGTTCTGCTATTGCTGCCACTTTGTCAGGGTCCGTTTTAATGCCTTCCTCAGTCACCATATGCCCCAACTACCTTAACTCCTTCTTGAAGAACTCGCACTTATCCGCATTTATTTTGAGGTTTGCTGCCGTCAATCTGTGAAATACCTCAGCCAGGTTTTCCATATACTCTTCCAGTGTCCGCCCTATCACAATGATATCGTCTAAATATGCGAACGCATGCGGCATCATTTCCGGACCAACTTCTTGGTCCAGGGCTCGTTGGAAAGTGGCTGGAGCTGAAGCGAGGCCGAACGGCATTACTGGCCACTGGAATAGCCCCCTTCCTGGAACCGTAAAGGCTGTACAGGATCTGCATGCGCGTGTCCTTGGGGTGCTATCCTTGCACATCTATGACAACCGTCATAAGGTGCCTGAAATTCTGTCCCGACTGTATTAGGAGAGCTGACTGCCATAAACCGCTACCTATTCGGTCTGCTTTCCTGCCTCAAATTATATCTGTCTCGCTCCAATTCCTCAAATTCGTCTGCGAACTTTATTAATTGAGTCAGCTTTTCGCACACAAATGGTCGTACGAACGCTCTTAAATCCGGTTGGCTGTTATTTAGTATTGTGCTTAACTGCCTAGCTGACTCTAATCGTAGTGGTCGCATTAATGTCTGCATCTCGACCATGTATACTTTGAATTTTTCAGACACCCCCTGTTTCCTTCTGTACACTTCGTCCTCCGCTTTTGTGAAGTAATCCCTGGGCAGAAAATACTCCTGGAAGCTCTCCAAAAACCCTGCCATTGCTGGTTATTTGCCACATACGACTTGAGAGCTATCCCTTTTAGTAACTCCGGCATTGTTCCCGGTAACCAATTTGGATTTATTCCGTATGTGTCTGCGGACCATTCCACTTGCTCAATATACTCTAATGGTTTGCCTTGTCCATTGAAACTTATGCCCCATTCTCTCACATGTTTGGCTACTTTTGAGTAGTCACTCCTTGGTGGTTGCTCTGACGACGTCCGTCCATCCTGGCTCTGTGAACTTCTCGCCGCCGCGGTTATACTGGGTATAGCCAGTTCTTCCAGCTCGAGGTCTTGCTCGGTTAGCTGTACTTGCTCCTTAGCTGGGCTGTTTCTGGCATGAAGTCTAGCCAATTCGTCGATCCTCAGACCCACGTTCATGTCTTTTTCCATACTTTGTGCCTATTCACCGAACTCTTTCCACTGTTCCACTCACTTCCAACCCAAATTCTTTAGCACATTTAATCAAATCCTCTTTTTTGAGGTTATAAACCCACGCTCGTACCATTTTAACGATGTTTTATTCTTCTTAATCTTTCAATACCACGTTGGGCGCCAGTTTATTTATTTATTTATTTATTAATCGTCGACAAAAAAGCTGTCACACAAATTTGACATCACGTTATAAAAAGGCTTATCAACTAGGATGCCTAACAAAGATAGCCTAACAAAATTACAAAATAAACTAATAGCGACTCCGACTCGGTGGGGGAATTTTATTTGCCTGTCCGGCCAGCTATGCCCCGATTCACAGCCTGTTGTAGTCAGAGACGCTATTAGAACTAACAAAAACATATAAAAATAAAGCGTGAAGAGGAGAAAGAAAAAAAAAACCAAATAGAAAAAGAATTAAAAAGTAAAAATAAGAAGAACAGAAAAGAAAACTTAACCTCTACTTATGTATGAACAAGGAACCAAAAAAAATAAAAATAATAATAAATTAATAAATATAAATATATATATAAAAAGAGGTAAACTTAAAACATACACAGGAACAGTGAAAAGGAAAAAAAAATATATATATATAAAAAAAAAGAACAAACAATAAAAATTAAAAAATGTAATAAAATAAAATAATAAATAACCGAAAAGTCTCTGACCCGGTGGGGGATGATTTATTAGCCAGTCCGGCAAGCTATGCCCCTATTCACAGCTGGGTGCGGTCAGAGACTTTCCCGGAGATAGGTGTAAAGGGACGTTTTTAGTGAGAAGAGAGAGAGATCTGTTGAGAGCAAGTGATAAAGATCATTATAGTTTTGACATAAGACCCGAAAACGATTGTGTTGGGCATAATCAGTTGTGCATCTAGACAAGATTAAAGGTAAATAGTTTCTAGTCGGTCTAGAAGGAACAGAGAAGTTAAGGCGACATAAGAGTTCAGAAGAATCTACATCACCGATAATTAGCTTATGCAGAAAAGAAACACCTAAGACTGTCCTACGGTTAGCTAGCGAGGGTAGGTCAATAAGCAAGAGTCTGCTGGAGTACGATGGTAAACGAAGATTGGGGTCCCAATTTAAGCCTCGAAGGGCAAAAAGCAAGAATTGCTTCTGGACTGACTCAATACGATCAATATGCTTTTTATACTGCGGACACCATACGGACGAACAGTATTCAAGAGTGGGACGGACTAGAGCAGTGTAAAGGAGTTTTGTGGTGTAGGGATCATTAAACTCCTTTGACCAACGTTTAATGAATCCAAGTACACCATTCGCTTTGTTAACAATAGTGGAGATATAGTGATTGAAAGTCAATTTGGGGTCAAACAGAATTCCAAGATCAACGATAGACGAAATACGTTGCAACGGTTCATTTCCAATCATATAGGAAACCAGCAAAGGTTTGCAACGGTGGAAAGTCATAAACATACACTTGGAGCAATTAAGATGTAAATGATTAACCAAGCACCAAGACCGCAAGGAGTTAAGATCATCTTGCAATCTGGTATAATGCATCGGGTCGTTAAAAGATAACATAAGTTTTACGTCATCGGCATACATAAGTATCCGAGAATAGGATAATATTGTGGGGAGATCATTTATGAAGAGAGTAAAAAACAAAGGACCTAGGTGGCTACCTTGAGGTACACCAGAGGTTACAGAAACAGGTTTTGAAATATTGGAACGTAGCAGAACTTTTTGAGTTCTATCTTTTAGATATGACGAGACCCACAGCAGAAAAGGAGAGGTAAATCCAAGTCGATCGAGCTTAAAGAGGAGGAGATCATGGCTGACAGAGTCAAAGGCTTTACTGAAGTCAGTATAGATGACATCAGTTTGCTTTTTCTTAAGGAATCCATCATTAACCAAAGAGCTAAATTCAAGCAAATTGGTCGTAGTTGACCGACGCTTTATAAAACCATGCTGGAAAGGTGATAAAATCGACTTACAATAATGCTGCAATGTTGCGGTTACAATCTCTTCAAATAATTTAGGGATAGCGGATAGCTTAGCAATGCCTCTGTAATTGGATATCTCGGATTTTCCACCCTTTTTATGGAGAGGAATTATATAAGATTCTTTCCAAAGAGTTGGGAAGACTGAAGAATCAAGAGATAGATTAAAGAGTTTAAGCAAAGGTTTGCATAAAGATCTAGAACACTCCTTGAGCACCCAACTAGGAATGTTGTCAGGCCCAGGAGAGTAGGAAGATTTAAGTGATTTTAAAAATGAAAGTAGAGAGGTTTCGGATATAATGGGAGCACAGATTGAGTTGGAAGAAGAAATGTTATAAGGATAAGAAGTGTTAGCACATTGGACAGAGGAATAAGTTGATTGGAAGAAATCAGCGAATAAATCAACGGCAGCGGAATCATTGCTAGCCTTTTGGTCACCTAGAAAAAAGAGGAAGGTAAAGACGAAGATCTACGTTTAGAGTTCACAAAACTATAGAATTGTTTAGGATCTTGTGCGAATTGGATTTTGCAACGGACCAGATATTTTTTATAGCACTCAGAGTTGAAAAGTGTAAAATTAGATTTTGCTATTGAGTATTTGGAATAGTCAATTGCAGAACCAGTTCTCTTATACTTTTTGAAGCATCTTGTCTTAATATTTTTCAAATTTGAAAGTCTAGGACAGTACCAAGGGGGATTCAGTGACGCGGAGGTAGGAAGGCTATTAGGGATGCAGATATCTAAAAGAGAATTAATAGACTCATAGAAAAAGGTAAAAGCAAAATCGAAATCAACCGCATTGTTCAAAGGAGACCAGTCTGTTGCGCAAATAAGTTGATTTAGCAGAGTGAAGTTACCTTTGCGAAAACAACGACGAGGTTTATTGGGGACTTTGGAAGATGGGGAGGTAGGTCCAGATACAGAAAACGAGATTTCAAGTGTAGGATGGTACGAATCTTCGGGGAGTGATAGAGGGGGAGACCTAGAGACTACAGCATTGGTACTATCAGCGACAAAAACAAGGTCTAGTAATTTGTTTAAATTGTTTTGTACAGGATTTATTTGAAAAAGAGACATGTCAAGCAGACAGTCTAAAAAATCATGCTGTACTGATGGTACAAGATAAGACGACCCATTGAGATTTGACCATGTGATGTTTGGTAAATTAAAATCACCTACAACAACCATTGAGTCAATATCTCGTAATTGGGTCAAAACATCTTTGATACAAGCTATATGGTGCATATAAACTTGAATATCGGATGAAGGTGGGATGTAAGAACAAGTAATAAATAAAGAAAATAAAGGAAACGATACCTTAACGGCAACGAATTCAACATCTACAGGTGTATTGACAATGATCAGTTCGGATCGGTGGCTGGACTTAACTGCAATCAGAACACCTCCACCTCTGCGAGCCGGTCGATCATGTCGATAGATAAAAAATTCATTTGACAAGATTTCACAATCAGAAATGGAAGGATTTAACCAAGTCTCTGAAAATGCAATTATGTCAAATTCAAATGATGCACTATTCAAAAATAACATAGAGAGCTTAGATATAAGACCTCTAACATTTTGATAGGCAATAAGGGGACAGATGGACGGAACTAGTTTTTTGAAACCCTGTTAGACGCTACATGTGAGGTATAAACTATTGATGCACTGTTGGCCTGAACTCATGCACAATCATACCTGGCAACCAAAATGATGGGTCACATATGATTGGAAAAGATTCAGGCGGAACACTAATTTTAAACGATGCGACGTCGCGAGGTTGGGAAAAGCTAAACTTTGAAACGGAAATTCTTGCTGAGCATTTGGTCTCAATATATGCGGCAATTAACTCGCAAGTAGTATGCGGAGACAACCTAGACACAAAAACTTGCTTGCGCGGTGCCACAACAGAAAGAAGAGAAGGTTGAGTAGGAATCGGAATAGAAACACTGCCAGCAGGTTCAGGCGACGGTATTGGCGACTGACCGAATCTACGATCAGAAGGTAAATTTAAAACGTTTCCAGCAGCTTGATTCAGGGAGGGGGAAAGAGACAAATCAAGCATATTTCCTGGCGAAGCGGACAATGATAATGTTGGAGTCATTTCATTACTTAAAGTGGACAATGGAACCGATGACGAAGGTTGCTTCGAATTGCCAGTCACGGGAGGTGGAACATCTAGAAATTGAGGCTCCAACCGACGTGCGGGTGGTGATTCGAATTTAAATTCGCTAAGCATCTCGAAACTGGCGTCAAACTCACTTGTGAGATGCTTGGATATTTTACGCAACTTATTAAATTTGTTTTTTAAGCCGGTAGCCATCCGCGAGAACTTAAACTGCTTTTCACTGCAGACAGGGCATGTCCAGCACAAAGTCCCGTTTTCCTTTTTAGGGGAGCAGACTTTGTCCAGTTCGCGCCCATTCAGTCCTGCGCATTTAATGAGCATAAGGTTCTCGCACAACCAACAAGCAACAAACCGAAGTTGGTCCGACTCATTTGCCTTTTCAAATGTGCAGGACTTTTTGCAGCATGACATATTGCACCAAATTTACCACAGGGTCTCAAGACTAAAGAGAAAGCAAAAGCAAATCAAATCAAAGAGCGTATCAATAGATCACTAGCAGAGCGGCGTTAGAAAACAAACGTTCTGAGCTTTGAGTGCAGAACAAGAAGCAACAACAAAGCTAAGTGGGAGCTACGCACAAAGAGAATAAGCACGGGCGAACACACACACAAACCTGTGTAAAGAGGGGGAACCGCCAAAAATCCAGCACTTGCTTAAGCAAAACAAAAACACAAACAAAATACACAGCACAGACGCCGCGATATTAAAATTTGATAAAACAATTATAAAAAGACGCACAACTCAAAAGCAAAGCACAAACCGACAGTGGGTTATACTTATGAGAATGTTTAAGTTGAAATTTGGAAATAATAGGCACGTTAAATAACACAAATAATATTTAATTGCGGAGCACAAAAAAGCACGTCAATCACTCAACAAGACTCACTCTCTGTTGTAACGAACCTTTGCAGCTGGGCGTAGCTCAGGGTGCTTGGGGATCGCTTCAACAAATTTGTATTGAAGAATTGCCAGAAATAAGAAGACAATCGTTTAAATGTACTTCAGTCCATATTTGAGTTGGTGTAAATCACTTATTAATATCACTTAGGCTTAGCTCACAATTCGCGTTACACTATAGGTCTTATCCTTTACGTTCGCCCTATCGCGCTTGCTCTCGCACCGATTCGAAGGACTCGCTCAGTTCCTAGTGCTCCTCTCTGCTTCGCAGTGCTAATCGCTTCGACCTTTCGCAGGATGCTACGCACTCCACACTGGCTTCCTCTGACCTTCTTGCAAATTGTCGTCGAGCTAGATCGCTTCGACTTCTCGCACTATTCGGTCTTTCGCCTTCTCGGCTCGCGTGTCTGCACTCGCACTTAGGTTCACTATGTTTACTTCCGCTCCGCTCACTTGTAGATTACCGACTGTCCCGTCTTCAGGGCAGCCGCTCCTTTTAAGCTGGGCCGCAGGCCCCGTTCCGCTGCTCCAATCAGGGCCTGTGTGCTGGTAGCTCCGTTACCAGTCCCAAACGGGACCTTCCGCTGCTGCTGCTGTCACCAGGCCTCTGGCTGCTGTAGTTCCAACGGGACTTCCGCTGCATCCGTGCTGCCTAGCAACACAACTTGCTCCCTCGCCGCCTTCTAGAACATTCGATCCCGTTCGCCTCTCCGCCAATCACAGCTCGCCGCGTCATCCCGCTCGCTGCTCGGTTGAAGCAGGACCTTTGCTTCTCCAGCCACGGCCTTCTGCTCCCCAACTCTCCACTATCGTTCCCTCTCTTTCACCCTTCCAAGAGAGAGCTTTCCCCAATTCGCCGTGACTACCCTGTAATCATCGGCCTGTAAGGAATTACTTCTCACAAACCTCGTAGTAGTCGGGTGGGGATGTCCAACAGCAAATGCAAGAGGACTAGCGCTTCCCGAAACATTTGCAAGCCTCGACATAGAGCTGCTGAACACTGGGCTAGAGCAGACATTCGAAAAAGCTTGAAGGAAGTCCATAGCTGACCTTAGTTTGGCAAGCTCTAGCCTAATATGTTGCACGAACTGGGAAGTTAGCAGTATTTATACCGCCAGCGACTATAAAGCTATCACCTGCACCGTGAGATAGGGTCTTACTCCTAAAATGAGCCCTAGGGCCCCCACTTGTCTATAAAAAATAGACACCATGGACGAGGAAATGGTGTCGATGCTATTGGAGGAGCTCCCACTTCAAGGAACTGCAACAGAAATGGCAAATCAAATGGCGAACCACATGGAGGCAATCTGCGACGCCTCTATGGTCAGGAAGAGGAAATCACCCTACCACCGCAGCCCAACATATTGGTGGACCCCAGTTATAGCGGAAGCCAGAACTACATGCAACCAAGCCAGGCGGAGCTACCAACGATCTCGGGGCGCAACAGACTTCTCTATGCTTCGGGTAATATTCAGAGAAAAGCGACGAGTGCTTAAACGTCTGATTAAAGATAGCAATCGAAATTGTTTTGCAAAAATCTGCGACGACCTGGACCAAAACCCCACTTGGCTTTGCGAACAGGCTTGTCACTAAGAAGCTGAAAGCATGTGGGCAACCACCCCCAACCCGCCCGCAGCAAATGGAAAATATTGTTGAGACCCTCTTCCCACAGCAAGATCTTACCCAGAGAGTAGACGTATCGCTTCCACCCACTGAAGCAAGTGAGGTAACAGTAGAAAAAGAAGCCCAAAGGAACCCAGATGCCTTTGTCATGCTATATAACACATGCCTCAAGGAAGGAACTTTCCCGAGAAGGTGGAAGACGCAACGATTGGTGCTTAACCCGAAGGGAGATAAGGCAATAGACTAGCCAGCATCCTACAGGCCGCTCTGTATGTTGGACACAACTGGGAAGCTTCTAGATTGCATTATCCACACGAGGATAGGAGCTGCAGTGGAGAGCTACCTATCTCTGATACAATTTGGCTTCCGAAAGAAACGATGTACCATAGATGCGGTAAGCAAGCTATGCGACACAGCCATGCAACTGAAGGGGACTGTATGGCAACAAAGAATACTGCCTAGTAGCGACACTCGACATAAAGAATGCTTTTAACATAGCCAAATGGAGCTGCATACTGAGTGCCCTTGAGAATGCTAAAGTCCCAGCATACCTCAACAATATCGTGGCCGACTACTTCAACGACAGAGTGCTGCTCTATAATACCGACCTTGGCTCTGCAAGATACGCAATATCTGGAGGAGTTCCACAAGGATCCGTACTAGGGCCATTATTATGGAACTTAATGTACGATGGCGTACTGAAGTTGCATCTTCCACAAGGGGCGAACCTTATTGGATACGCGGACGATATTACCCTAATCGTCGTGGGGAAGCATTTGGCGAATACCGTGCGTACCTGCACGCTACTAAAGGGTGATTTTTTAAGAGCTATAGGAAAGTTAAAAAAAAAAACACAAAATTCAGAAAAATGCATGAAATCTTTTTTTGAATCGATAGTACGGTCCATATAATTTAATGTTTAAAGATTATTTATATCATGCAAATGTTGACCGTGACTGCCCCTCAAATGGTCCATCCGCTTAGTGCAATTCTGGCATACTCTTTCCAACATTTCGGCCGGTATCTCATGAATAAATGCTTCAATGTTGTCTTCCAATGCTTCGATTTTGGAGTGAATATCAGCCAGAAGCATTGCAAGAGCTACCAATGCATCCAGAAAAAGTCCCAGTTTGGTGCGGTTTATGGGCTGGTGGCATCATTGGACCGTACTTCTTCAAAAATGATGCGAATCGTAACGTAACTGTGAATGGTGAGCGCTACCGTGAGATGGACTTATGGAGAGGCGAGTTCGGTGAACATTTTATTTCACGTTTGGGACCGGTCAATTGGCCGCCTAGATCGATGCGATTTAGCGCCTTTAGACTATTTTTTGTGGGGCTATGTTAAGGCTCATGTCTATACAGACAAGCCCGCTTCAATTGACGCATTGGAAGACTACTTTGGACTAAGCGGATGGACTATTTGAGGCACAGTCACGGTCAACATTTGCATGAAATAATCTTCAAACATTAAATTATATGGACCGTACTATCGATTCAAATAAAAATTTTATGCGATTTTCTGAATTTTATGTGTTTTTTTTTTAACTTTCCTATAGCTCTTAAAAATCACCCTTTATAACCTAACGGGCATACCTGAGATACCTGGGAGTGACAATCGACCATCGGCTTAGCTTTAAGCAGCACCTCATAGATGCGAGCAACAGGGCTAGCCAGACAGCAGCATCGCTGGCATGGATTATGGCCAACACCGGAGGGCCAAAGTAACCGATTCGAAAATTTCTGGCAAGCGTAGTGAGTTCCACTCTACTATACGCAGCACCAGTATGGGCAGCGGCAACCGCACATAGCTCATACATCCACACTGCCAACACGGTAAGGCGACTATGTGCCCTACGAGAGAGCTGCGCATTCCGCACCGTCTCTCACGATGCAGCATTGGTCATAGCTGGCATCATCCTACTAGACCTGATGGAACAGGAAGCAGCTGAGATCAGGCCTCGAGCAATAGCTGGCCCATTGGCGGACTGCAGAGACGCGTTGCGCAGGCAAACTATGCTGCACTTGCAGAACCGGTGTGAAAATATCACAAACGGACGCTGGTCCTTTAGCCTGATTCCAGACCTACGAAGACGGCTTGACGGAAGACATGGTCATATAGACTACTACTTGTCGCAACTCTTGACGGGATATGGGTGCTTCAGATTCAATTTGCTGTACTTACTGTGTGAGCACCGGGGCAATTGAAGACGCAGAACACGTATTTTTTGTCTGGCCGTTGTACAATAATGAAAGAAGAGACCTAAGCATCAGGGTGGGGAGGACACCAGCCGTTTGTAACCTGGTAGACATCATGCTCGCGTCGGAAAAAAAAAATTGGTCTGCAGTATGCAATATGGCCTCCTTAATACTCAAACGACTGAGCAGCGCTGAAAGACAGCGCAACGGTTTAAATTCAAGGAGAGAATCCTAGAAGAACCTTGGGCATTCCCCCCGGCGAAGTAATACCTAACGGTGGTTTCGCAGGGAATCGGGAGGGGGGTGGAATGTTTAGTGGGTGAGCTGACGCAAGTCCCACACTTCGTACACCAGTTCTTGGAGCTGATTAGGCTTTCAACGCTTTAAACAACCATCATTAATACAAAAAACAAAAAAAAAAACAAAAAAAATTCTTACTCATACTTACTCATACTCAAACTGATACTCATACTCATACTCACTCATACACATACCCACTCATACTCATACTCACTCATACTCATATTCACTCATCTCTAGTTCGGATGTCTCCGAGAGATTGAGTACAAGAGGTTTATCTAGTGTCCTAAGTCTCCGTCTACTCAGGGCGGGGCAATGACAGAGGAGGTGATGTACTGTTTTCTCCTCTTCTTCATATCTGCAGCTTCTGCTGAAATCATGGTGAGTGACGCCTAGTCGTGGCAGTGACCCGTTAAGGCTTCCACCAGAAGCGATATGCGTTCCCTTCTGTGGCGTAAAAGCGTTGTTGTACGCTTTGGGTGTAGAGTTTGCCACGTAAGTCTCGCTACCGCACAGGAAGAAATAATTTTACTCAGTATGTAATGGTATACCCATTTGGTTAACAAGTATGTTGGAGTGTCTCGAATATTTGAATAACAAATCAATAATAAATTTTAAATAAACATCACAAAAATTGTGAATTAACAATTATACTAGGATTTTTATTTTAATATTTGTATTGTTTTTTTAACTCAGGCATTTATTATCCGATCCTTTTGAAAATCTGAGCTCGATATCTTAAAAATTGTGGGAGTTATTCAATATTTTTTTATTGCGGTTTGAAACAAACTTGATCTGCCTACAGACAATACTAGCTTACGTATAAAATTTGGTTGCTCTAGCTCTTCTAGTCTCTGAGATCTAGGTGTTCATACAGACGGACGGACGGACGGACGGACGGACAGACGGACATGGCTATATCGACTCGGCTGTTGATGCTGATGAAGAATATATATACTTTATGATATCGGAGATGCTTCCTTCTGCCTGTTACATACATTTGCACGACTTTAGTATACCCTTTTTACTCTACGAGTAACGGGTATAAAAATATATATAATATATTTATTCCATTAATATGATTAATTTAAGTGTTAATTCCAGCAGCGTCATTATGCCAAGTGTGAGGAACGGTGTTCCCCACAAAGAGCAGAGCATGCAGAGGGGAAGTGGAAGTGAGGGGAAATGCGGCGAATTCAGGAGAACGGCGAATTCAACAGTAAGGGGAAATGGATGGGAGGCCACGGAAAGTAGCAGCACGACGCTATGGGTCGGTGTGGGTATTAGCGGAAAGGCCGTTAGGTGCAAATGGGTGACCGGTCGGTGCACTCGCACTTGCGAGACGAAAGGGCGATCATGCAGATGGACCAATGACAGGAGAGCGACTCGGCCTGCGAGCGCTGTTGCTAGGCAGCGAGAAGTACCGTTGGGAAGCGGCGAGCCTCGAATGTTCTAGAAGGCGACAGGAGACAGCAGCAGACAGCCCAGGAGGGCTATTTAAGACGTCGCTTTCAGAAGGAAATCAATGAGTGTGAACCGGAATTAAAACGAGTGCGAATCGAATACGCGAGTCTGAAGTGCGAGCAACGGAAAGCGACGGAACAACGTGGAACATAGTGGCGTGATCCTTTGCGGAAAGATCAGAGCAGGAAGCTGAGCGCAAGCGTAGACTGTGGGCTGAACGTACGGTCAGCGAGAACAGTGAGCGATAAGCCAGCGTATCCTGCGGGTCCTTGAAAGGACAATAGTAGGGAAGAACGTGGAGTGTTGTGCGATTAAGGAGGCCGGCGAGTGAGCGATTGCTCTGTGAGGCACGGCGTATCCTTAGCCAACTATACCCTGCGAGAATAGCGAAACAGCTAGTTAGGAGGCGGACCTTGCGACGTGGCAAGGATACCTCAGGTAGGATCAACCATTATAAATCGAAGATTAAGGTAGTGATATCGAATAAAATAAAGTGAACCAGACGCCTGGTGCATCCTAGCATAAACCACACTGTGTTGTTATTGCAAGTCCAATATAAATTTGTTGGAACGAATCTCGACAGCCCTGAGCAAAGCCTGCACAGGTATACGGGTCAGAAGAGCTCGTTACAACTGGCGCCCAACGTGGTCTTGTCAATAACATCACAGAAAGGTTATAAATAAGTAAATAAAGTGCAAAATGGGGCGGTCATGGATTTACCACCTTAGAAAGGAGGATTTGATCCAACACGCGGAAGAATTCGGGATCGAACTAGAAGGCAACATGGACAACATGAGGAAACAATTCGGTGATTGGATAACGAAGAACGAAAACTCCGCAGAATGGAGGGAAAGGATCAAAGCAATGTCGGAAGTATACGGTAAGTCACCACTACCAAAAACAGTAGCATCTCTAATAACACCAAAAATGGACATAAATATGGAAGAGCTGTCAATTCCGTCCATGGCAGGGATGAAACAAGCAGAAGAAGACACAGAACAGCGGAAACCAAAAGTAGGGCCGAAAAGACAGACAATTGATACAAGCGAATATGCAAAGGTAGCCAAACAAGTCAGAGAGTGGGCATTTAGATTCGACGGTACTGCAAAACCATTGGAGTTTATAGAACAAGTGGAATGGTCAGCAGAAATGTACGGACTTTGTAGCATATCACCAATACGGCAAAATATGCAAACTCTCGAGCAGATGAAGGGTTGTCCATTGGCGATGCACGCGCTGGCTCCGGCTTTCGGTTAGTCGGCCATTGGGGAGGGTTCAATAATAATCGCATAGACTAGTGCTCGCTGGCTTATTTGGATAATTATTAAAAGTTCGCGTGCGGGTTTAACCAATATGGGGGCACACAGAAAAATAGGTATAGACAAGACAGACAAATAAAGCAGTAACAGAAAAGAAAGATGAGAAGATAGCACCTATTGGTATACATTAGTATTAATTGCACTCGACTGCGCAGATGGATATGCAGCCTCGTTGCCCACCCCACCTTGACCACCTTCCATACCTAGAACAATTGATGTAGGTGACCCCTTCTAAAAGCCGACAACGACCTTTACCTCACCCTTCTCTTAGGCGGCATGGCTCCGGAATTCAACGCACTTTAGCACTTCATTTTTACCATCAGTTTATTATTACTAAACAAAATTAACCCAAAAATATACATATTAAAGCCTACTAAAATTCAGTAAAGTTCAACATGGATTGATTTAAAAAGAAAACCTACACTGCTAATTTAAAATGCATCTAAAAATAATACCTACAGTGTTTGAAAGACAAAAACTAATTTAAATGAATTTAAAAATTAAATTAACCTGTTAATTATGGACAATTACAATTAATTATTATAGATGATTTGAATTGAAAATTAAAATTTTAATTTAAAAATGGTTGGCATGAAAACATATTCAATGTTCCGCTTTAGCACAAAACTTTTCGTTTGTTGGCCAGCGTTTATTTGCTGCTTATGCACAGCTGATCTTAGGCATTGGCTTAAATGGCCACACAAACGTTACTCAGCGACTTCTCTCTTAAAAATTTTCTCTTTACGTTAAACCCCAAACAAAAAAAATTAATTTGAAGACATTTATAAGGAAATGGGGGTGGGTGCAGTCAAAAATATATATAAAAATCAAAAAGAGAACATATTCACTCACGTATTTGTCCGCTCCAACTCCAAAAGCGCTTTTGTGTGTGGGCTGCTGTAATACCGCTGTTTTAAGAGAAAATATCCCTTTTGATTGCTGGACCACAAATTAGGAACAAAGAAAAAAAATTAGAAAAATAATATCATGCATACATGAACCGGGAGTTGGGTACTCTCTTTCTTGCTATCACTTTTTCTTTTCACTTCATTTCAGTTCTTTTCATATTCTTTACTTCATTTCAATTCTTCTTTTTCTTTCTTTCGTTTCTTTACTTTTTGAGAGCAGAAAGCAAAAGGGAGCAACCAAACCAACGGTTCACACACAAAAAAAAAGTGTTTAAAAGGGAGGCGCTAAAAAAAATTAGAATAGGGCAAAATTCCCTCACTCACTTGAATTCTGCTTTTTCAGCCAACAAAAAAAATACATATGTGAATATCATTAACGGAGTTAGGTAACTTAAAGAAAAGTATGAGGCGGCTCTGCTGACGGCTTGAGCGATGCTAAAAAAAACGATTTGGATGGCCGTCAGCTTCTCGCACTTTCGGCTTTTCTGATTCTCGACTAGACTTTTCGCGCCCAGGCTGGGATTTTCCGGGGTCGGGTCGAAGAGCGGCTTGACGTCGATGTCGCGCGATCGGCCTGCTCACGTGCACTAAATTGGTGCGCTATGGCCACTGCTGGTCCACGCAGAGGTTTGTCGTCTCCTTTTTGGCTTGTCTTTGGGCGGCCGTCGAGAGTAAGGCGTAGAGAGCCACTGGATACGCTCTTACTGGCAGGGGGCTTCTCTTAAGGCGCACGAGCCAATTAATTCCCACGGCAATAGCAAAAAAAAACCTTCTCCCTAGGTGAACTGGGGATCGCTCTAGGCAAATGCCCTCTTCTCTTAAAAATGAAACTAGCAAGCCAAAACAATTTCCTCCAAGTTGCAGCTGGGCGATGCCTTAAAATTGGGCCTCAATATAAAACGCCAAATCTGCAAAAATGGGTTGGCAAACAACAAAAAAAAACTTTCTAACCTTTCTTCTGATCACACTTATTTTTTCTGGGTGACTTACCCTACGGATCTGGCGCAGGTATATTTTAGATTATTTCCTTTTTTCCAAATGGGCTGGCAGATATTTTGGGGTATAATCTGGCACACGCGAATGATTGAATACACTTGTACACTTGTACTTTTAAGTTGCAAGGCGTAGGCACTTGGAAATAAACTTTCAGCTTATGTTGGCACGTCTGTCTCTGCTCACATCAAATTTGGAAAGAAATGGCCAAGCTGCTGGTGTCGCCCACGACACTTTTTAACAGCGATAGAAGAAAGTCGCCATCTTACCCTTGACTCTGTTAGCCACTTTCCCCACTCGTGATCAGCTGACATGTGTTACGTAAACAACCCTAGTCATTCCTGCCACACAGAAAACTCGGCCTGCTTTTAGGCTAATTCTAATATTCTGCAAAAATTATTTTTGACCCAAGCTGCACTACAAACTCCCCCCGGCCAAAATCACACTTTGGGGCTGAAGACATTCGACCTAAAGGGTGATACCAGCTTGGGGAAACAAGTTACTGTTTTATGTCTTTGGCGTGGTATTTCCCAATTACTTTGCCCTGGAGATCCTCCAGCTCATAATAACAACTGCCAAGTTTACGTTTTATGCGAGCTTTGACGAAATTGGGGGCCAATTTAGCATTAAATCCTTTGCTAAAATTACTCTGCTGAAAATTGCGGCGAAATACCTCTTGCCCAACAACAAACGATACCTGCCGACTGCGCAGGTTATAATTCCTCTCATTTCGCTCATGTTGGACTCGCATTGCCTCCTTGGCTGAAGTGCGCAACAGCTCAAATGAGTCCTCTCTGGAAAATTCTACCGTTCTGTCTTCCAGCAGTTCCAAGTTCCTTAACAACTTGTAAGTAGACCCATCCGTAATCATTTGCTGACCAAACGCAAGCCGATACGGACTGGCTCTTACTGCAGAATGTATTGAGGATCGAAGAGCACAACATATATTGCTGAGATTTTCATCCCAATTCAATTGATCTGGGTGAATGTAGGCTCTTATGGCTGCAATGACGGATCTATTGACCCTTTCCGACGCATTTGCTTGTGGGGCATGGACGGCTGTATACGCATGTTGGACTTTATACTCTTGCAGCAAGGCGTTAAATTTGTTTGATTTGAATTGTACACCGTTGTCGGACACCACCACTTCTGGCACTCCAAAACAATGAAACAACTCGTTTTCAATAAAGGGTAGAATTGCTTCAGTTGTAAATTTCTTTACAGGTTTTAGAAATGGGAATTTACTAAAGTGATCAAGAACAATAAAGATGCCAATGTTTCCCGATCGACTTCGCGGATAGGGCCCCAAATAATCAATGTATAATTTTTGGAAGAACCGATTGGTTTCTCCAGATTTTCCGAGGGGCGGTCTTAACGTACGGTTCGGATGCTTAGTGCATTTACACACCTCGCAGCTGTTCACAAATGCTTTTACGTCTGCAACCAAATTAGGCCAATAATAATATCGACGTAATTTCTCAAGCGTTTTATTAATGCCACAATGAGCCGATAATGAATGCTCATGCGCAAGCTTCAATGCATTTTCTATAAGTTCTTTTGGAAGCCATAACTTCCAACACTGGTCATCCGCAATTTTCTCGCCAGTCGCATGCTCGGCTCTCCGATATATAAACTTTTCTATGACTTTTACGTCCGGCATGTGAGACTGGTTTTCCGATACTTTGGACTTTAGTGACTGGTACTCGGATGAATCGAAATGCTCTGAGCTTAAATCCACTATCATTTCAGAAGTCACTGCCGCCAATTCTGGGGCAAAAACACGAGAAAGGGCATCAGGCACAATGTTTTGGCTGCCTTTTCGATGCTGAATAGTGAACGTATACCCTTGCAGCTTTAAGGCCCATCGGGCTAAACGACTACTTAAGTCAGATTGAGACATCAACCATTTCAGTGAGGCGTGATCGGTGATCACTGTAAACTGTTGTCCCTCAACATAGGCTCTGAACTTCTTGATGCTTAACAAGGCTGCTAAGCATTCTTTCTCTGTTACAGAGTAGTTGCGCTGACATTGGTTCAGCTTGCGCGACATAAATGCAATCGGGATTTCATCTCCTTCCGCATTAATTTGCATAAGCACACCTCCAACTCCTGTATGGCTTGCATCACAATGGATGAAAAATGGGGTATCGAAATTCGGAGTGTGCAATACCGGAGCTTTGCACATTTCAGATTTAAGGGCTACAAATGCTTGCTCAGCTGACTCGGACCAAATGAACTGCCGTTTTTGTTTAAGGGTATCGGTCAAGGGCGAAGCGATACTGGCATAATTTCGAATGAATTTGTGATACCAACCTGTCATGCCAAGAAATCGGCGCAGTTGTTTCACTGATCGCGGAGCTGGATACTCGCTGATAGCAGCGATTTTATCAGCATCCATGCGAATCGTTCCATGACCGACGATATGCCCAAGATAGTGTACTTCCTGTACACAAAACTTACTTTTCTCCACATTAAGAGTTAAGCCCGCTTGTGACAGTTTCGAAGCCAGTTCGTTTAAGACATAAAGATGACGTTCGAACGTCTCAGATATTATTAATAAATCATCCAAATAGATGAAAACCTCGTTTTTGAGAGAGGCCGGAATAATTTTGTCCATGAGCTTAGACATTGTTGCGGGGGCATTCGTTAACCCAAAGGGCATAACCGTGAACTGGTATAAAGGCCTACCAGGCACAGTGAAGGCTGTTTTGTCCCTTGAACTTTGATCTAAAGAGATCTGCCAGTAGGCATCCTTAAGATCCAAGCTAGAAATAAATTCCGCCTTCGGGAGACGACTAAGTATGCCATCAATAAGAGGCAACGGATAAGCATCCTTTCGAGTCGACTCGTTTACTTTACGGCTGTCCAAACAAAGCCGAACTTTGCCAGGTTTGCGCACAAGCACTACTGGCGAAGACCATGCACTTTCCGACTCTTCGATTACTCCAAGAGCGAGCATGCGATCCAGTTCTTCATACATTAGCTTTTCAATTGCTGGTGAAACAGCATAATGTCTCTGCTTGATGGGCTTGGAGTGTCCCACATCAATGGCATGAGAGAGCAAAGTCGTTTTTCCTAAGCCTTTTTCAGCAAATGATGGAAAGCACTTTATAGTATGAGCTAATTGTTCTTGCTGCTCCGCAGACAGAGGTCTAAATTTATCCTTTTCTAACGCCTCAATACTAGCAATATTGGTTTGCAAAGACAAACCATCTGGCAATATACCAAACTCCACCCAAAAGTCTATTCCTAAATATAACGGTTGGACTAATGATGGCACTATATAAAAGGTAATTGCTTTATTTTGATTTCTATAGCCTATATTCGTTCGGACTTTTCCAATAATAGCTTGCGTTTTACCATCGGCAGTACGCACATTAGACGACATGGACTTGTATTGAATTTGATCTTCTAAAAGTTTCTTTGCAAAACTACCACCGATACAGCTTATGGATGCCCCAGTATCCAATAAGGCTGTCATTGATTGGCCAAACAAGTTGACCTCAGCATAAGGTCTCAAATCATGCGCGACAATCGCAGAAACTAACGCTCTACTTTCAGCCTTTTGTCTATTAATATATTCCTTGCGACGGACCCGAGACCGACTGAGTCTACTACTGGGCATTTTAGTGATCACTTGATCGATAGGGGTATTTTTGACGCGATTGTGCAATAGTAAGTCTGGGGGATTGGATAAGTCAGGGATATATTTAATGACAGTACTAGAAGCATCTTCTAGTCTGTGTTGGTCGCTTTGGATGCGACTTGTTTGCGTGCACTTGTCAATGGTGCACGGGACAGTCCGTTTTTTGGACAACATTTCAGGCAAGTTGGCTTATATGTCTCTGGCTGGCCACAGCCATAGCAAAAGACACGGCGATCCGCTACACAATCCTGGTACCTGTGACCAATTTTGCGGCAGTTCCAGCAAGACAAATTAATAGCAGCCACCTCGAGTTCAGTGTCTTCCGCCTCAACTTCAGACTGTATAGCAACTTCATGCACCATTCGGCGAGGAGCTGGACGCGGCTTATACATCTGCGGCTTCAGTACTGTTTGAACAAACACTTCTCGTGTTCTGACCACATGACGGAGATGGGCTAAAGAAGTTATCTTTTCATAAAGAAGCTCATGCTGGATTTCGGGCAATAAATTGGAACGCAAAGATTCCAAAAGTGAAGCTTCTGTCAATGGGACAGACAATTTATCTGCTAACAGAATGATCGACTCATAAAACTCATCATACGATTCGTTCTCTTTCTGCTTACGCCGGTCAATTGCAGCTCGAATGTTGACGTCCGTACGCTCGTCCTTAAACTGTGCTCGCAAGGCAGTGCACAGGTCAGGCCAACGAATTGTTGTCACCCTTTTATGGTAGCGCCAGAACCAGTCATTCGCACTACCTTCATATAAATTACTAGCGTAACCAGACAATACGTCATAATTCCCATTTAACGTTTGCCAGGTTAGTGCTTCTACACGGTAGATGAAGTCATCTACCGACATGGCAGATTTTCCTGAAAACTTTAGCCTCCAATTGCCAATAATTTGGCTAATGCGATCAGGGCGTAAGTCAGCATTAATAGAGGTAGACCTAAAGCCAGTGTTGTTCCCAGCACTGCTAGTAGTAGGTATGGGAACATCTAAAAGATTTTGTTCGTTCGGCAGCTGATCAGTTGCTCTTGACACTGGTGGCGTATGAGCAACGTAAGGCGCTTGTGGTAATGGTGCCGATTGCGGTTCGCGTTGCACGATAGCTGACAATAGGGTTTGAAAACCTGTAGCAATAGCTCGACTCAACGCTTCAGTTTGCCTATCTGATACGGCCGTCATTGTGGCAGTTATTGTTTCCTGCATTTCACTAACAGTTGGCGAGTCCACAGCGGCTCTTTCATCATGCTGCTGATGGGTTGCAGCCATATCAACCTGCGGTTCTAACTGAGCTCCTTTAGCGTTTTTTCTGGTATTCACGGGCATGACTGCTGGTAGTGAGGCTGCAACTATTGTAGGTTGCTCCAAACTGGTATCAGCAGCCAAGCTTGACGAGGATCCGTGCAAGGATAGTTTGCAAACGGGGCAAATCTTTTTGCTTCCCACTCTATTGTTAAAACACAGCCTATGGAACGTGTGTCCGCAGCTCGTTGTCAACAACTGAGCAGAAATTTCGATAGTTGTTAAACAAATATAACACTCGATGCTTAAATTTTCCACCAAGGACAGATTTTCACAACTGTGATGTAAATTGGGCATTGCCAGTCAGAAATTCAACCTGAACTCAATCCAAAGAAACTATAAAACCAGAAACTGAATGATTTAACTAAATCGAGATAACCAAAAAAAATTATATTTTCATAAAAAAAAATTCCGGAGACCATGCACGCTTCAAGTAAGGGTCATGGTAATCTGTTTAATGTGCGACATACTAAAACGTATACTAATAAGGTCTTAGATTGCTTTTTGCATTCAGACAATACTAGTAACTTTCCCAAGTCGGACGGAGGGCCATAGTTCACAACCATTTGAACCCAATTCCAGAAACAACTTTGACAAATTCCAGCATTGGTGAGTACGTAGCTTAGAACAAGAGATTATAGATCACTAGAGAAAGATAGAAAGAGAGAGAGAGAGAGAGAGAGTTGGGGAGAGAAGGTGAGGATAGCTCTAGATACTGGTGTCCTCTTAATTTGAAAATATGACTTATTCCAAGGTACATTTGCTACCTCAACCTGGGAGTGTGGAAAAGAGTTTTGCAAATTATCATATTAAGCGACGGTGTTAAGACTATTTCGAAGTCAAAACTCTTCCAGAGCACTTTGATATTTGCAACAGCTGTAGTTTTTAGGAAAACTAGGTATTAAAGCTATTTTGAAGCTTTTATTATGCCAATAGTATTCCAATTTACAGAACAACTCCAGAAACAAATAAAAATCTGAAGAAAAAAAATCTTTCAGCTTGTCTTATCAAGTCACGGTGTTAAGATTAATTTGAAATCACAATATTTCCAGTGCACTTGACAATATTAAATGACTTGTAGCTTTTGCTGATGCTGGGTTATACAGCTATGAATGCCTACATAACACTCCAAACTACAGACTGACAAAAGAATAGAGGAAAGACATGACTAGAAGTAAAAGACATATGTATCACCCGATACTGGTTACCATGTCAGATGATTTCGACATGTAAAAATGGTTTAAAAGAATGCGGGGCTTGCCGTAAAATTGGCAATAATTAGAAGAAGTTTAAAAATTGCTCAAAAACAGGCCCCTAAAGTTGGGCGCCAAATAATTATATAAATAATATTAATAACTGTAGCATATCACCAATACGGCAAAATATGCAAACTCTCGAGCAGATGAAGGGTTGTCCATTGGCGATGCACGCGCTGGCTCCGGCTTTCGGTTAGTCGGCCATTGGGGAGGGTTCAATAATAATCGCATAGACTAGTGCTCGCTGGCTTATTTGGATAATTATTAAAAGTTCGCGTGCGGGTTTAACCAATATGGGGGCACACAGAAAAATAGGTATAGACAAGACAGACAAATAAAGCAGTAACAGAAAAGAAAGATGAGAAGATAGCACCTATTGGTATACATTATTATTAATTGCACTCGACTGCGCAGATGGATATGCAGCCTCGTTGCCCACCCCACCTTGACCACCTTCCATACCTATAAAACGCCAAATCTGCAAAAATGGGTTGGCAAACAACAAAAAAAAACTTTCTAACCTTTCTTCTGATCACACTTATTTTTTCTGGGTGACTTACCCTACGGATCTGGCGCAGGTATATTTTAGATTATTTCCTTTTTTCCAAATGGACTGGCAGATATTTTGGCACACGCGAATGATTGAATACACTTGTACACTTGTACTTTTAAGTTGCAAGGCGTAGGCACTTGGAAATAAACTTTCAGCTTATGTTGGCACGTCTGTCTCTGCTCACATCAAATTTGGAAAGAAATGGCCAAGCTGCTGGTGTCGCCCACGACACTTTTTAACAGCGATAGAAGAAAGTTGCCATCTTACCCTTGACTCTGTTAGCCACTTTCCCCACTCGTGATCAGCTGACATGTGTTACTTAAACAACCCTAGTCATTCCTGCCACACAGAAAACTCGGCCTGCTTTTAGGCTAATTCTAATATTCTGCAAAAATTATTTTTGACCCAAGCTGCACTACAACTTAATCTAGACATGATTCCTCGAGCCATGCCAGAGCTCCTAAAAGATAAAGCCCTAAAATGGTATTTAGCAAACTACAAAAACTGGAAAAAATGGTCTGAATTTGTGGAAAGCTTTAAAGCATATTTTCTTCCGAGAGGCTACTTCAACAAATTAGCCGAAAAAGTTCGACAAAGAAAACAGCAGTGGAACGAGGAATTTAAAGATTTCATGTTGGAAATGCAAACATTAATGCGTCCCCTACAATGCAGTGAAACTGAACAACTAGAGATAATCGGGGAAAACTGCATACCGGACCTACGAGCATTCGTACGCCCGCACAGGGTAAGGAGCCTAGACACACTGATGCAATTGGCAGATGAGTTCGAGGCACTGGAAAGGGATAGGGAGGCCTTCAGACAAGAAAACAGAAAGGAGCAGGCCAAAGCGATTCCATTGGCTATGCCACGAAGAGCGATCGGGAAAGAAGCTTGCCGGAGGTGTCAAGAAAACGAAAGACACTGGGTCAATCGGGGTCCGCCAGGGCAACCAAGTACAGGACCAACGAGTAACGGAAACGAAAATTTCGTACACAATCCAACACAGGCTTGCCGCAGATGCGGAGAATCAGGCCACTGGGCATGAGAGTGTCAAAATCGACGAATACTATTCTGCTGGCAATGCGGAAGGGTTGGCGTACGCACATGGGAGTTCTGCAAGCAAGCGGGAAACGCTCCACGACCTCAGCCTCCGAGGGGCGAGCAGAGGTCGTCCGAGTCTGCCTCTCAAAACTAGTGGGAAACTTTCAAGAAGAAGAAAACCAGTTGTCGGCATGGGTAGTGATTGGGGAGAAGCGAGTAAAAGCCACAATCGACACAGGGGCAACAGAAAGTTTCGTAAGCCAAGAATTATGCGGCAGATTGAAAAATAAAGGGGTCATAAAACAAACAAAGAAACAAGTACGACTGGCAGACGGTAGAAACACGGAAATTGGTACCCAACTGACCATAAACATTAAGTTTGGCACTCAATGCACAACTATCGATTTGATGGTATTGCCAGGAGTGATCGATCAGTTGGTATTGGGATGGAATTTCCTGAAAGGATTAGGGGCAGAAATCGCGTGCGCAGGTCACGTAGCATTTATTCCGGCGCGAAGTCGCAGGGGTGGATGGTTGGAGGAAAAAATGTCAGTGGCAGTGGAAATAAAAACAAAACCAAAAGAAGAAGAAAGAATCGAGAAATTCCTCGAAAGAGAATTGGCAGAATTGGCCCAACTAAAAGGTACGTCAAACATAGCAGAACACAGAATCACCATGAAGGACAATAGACCGGTCAAACAAAGGTACTATCCGAAAAACCCGAAAATGCAAGAAGAAATAAACAAGAAGGTGGACGAGCTACTAGAAATGGGATGCATCGAACAGTCGAACAGCCCATACAGTTCTCCCGTAGTCATGGTGAAGAAAAAGAAGACCGGCAAATGGAGATTCTGTGTAGACTTCAGAACGGTCAATGAGAAATCAAGAAAAGATGCATACCCTATGCCCAGGATTAACTACATCTTAGATCAATTGAAAGAAGCATGCTATATAAGCAGTTTGGATCTAAAGGATGGTTACTGGCAGATCCCACTCGAGGTAGACAGTCGACCAATGACGGCGTTCACAGTCCCGGGAAAAGGATTATTCCAGTGGAAAGTAATGCCATTCGGTTTACACTCGGCATCCGCCACATTCCAGAGGGCGTTGGATCAAGTCATCGGACCGGAAATGATGCCACACGCATTTGCATACCAAGATGACATAATCGTGATAGGGCGTACGCTGGACGAACATATGGAAAATTTAAAAGAAGTCTTCCGAAGGTTAAGAAGCGCAAACCTACGCATAAACCCAGAAAAGTGTCAATTCTTTAGGAAGGAGTTACAATATTTGGGTCACCGAATAACGGGTGAAGGCATATGTACAGATCCAGAAAAGGAGGCGGCGATCGCCGAACTAAAACCACCAACCAACATAAAGGAACTACGACAGTATCTAGGCGTGGCATCGTGGTATCGAAGATTCGTACCAGATTTTGCAACAATGGTACAACCATTAAATTCCTTATTGAAGAAAAAGACTAAATGGGTATGGACGGAAGACCACCAGAAGGCATTCGAAAGTGTAAAATCAAAACTCACCGCAGATCCAGTGCTGACATGTCCAGATTTTGAACGTATGTTCATATTACAGACCGATGCCAGTGACTATGGTATCGGGGCAGTACTAACTCAAGAGACCAAGGAAGGGGAAAAAGTCATATCATACTCCAGCAGAACGCTAAACCAAGCAGAAAAAAACTATTCAGCTACAGAGAAAGAGTGCTTGGCGATAGTATGGGCAATTAGAAGACTAAAACCGTACCTAGAAGGATACCATTTCAGAGTAGTAACAGATCACATGGCATTGAAGTGGCTAAATAGCATAGAGAGCCCATCAGGAAGAATAGCCAGGTGGGCATTGGAGCTACAACAATATGATTTTGAAATTGCGTACAGAAAGGGCCAACAGAATGTTGTAGCAGATGCACTATCAAGACAACCGCTAGAAACGTGCAGAAGAGCTAAAGAAGGTGAACCGGGGGAAAATCGGAAAGAGAGCAATAATTGTGAATGGATACAGGAAATGACGAAAAAGGTGCAGAATAATCCACAGAAATTCCCAGACTACCTGTCAGAAAGTGGAGAACTGTACCGTCATATTCCTCATCGGGCAGGGAACGAAGACGTGGTTTCGTGGAAACTATGTGTTCCCTCAGGATCAAGAAGGAGAGTACTAGAGGAAAACCACGATGAGGCTGCGGCGGGTCATACAGGGTCGAGAAGAACAATCGCAAGGATTGCGGCGAGATATTATTGGCCAGGAATGCATAGAGATGTACGAAGGCACGTAAACAAGTGCGAAACATGTCAGAGGTATAAACCAAGCCAACTCCAAGCAGCGGGGAAAATGCTTACTCAGGTCCCAGAAGAACCATGGGCAACAGTGTGTGCGGACTTCGTGGGTCCACTACCAAGATCAAAACACGGCAATACGATGTTATTGGTCATGATAGATCGTTTTTCCAAATGGACGGAACTGGTCCCATTGAGGAAAGCAACGGCAGAGTCGTTAAAGAAGGCATTTAAAGAAAGAATAATATCAAGGTTTGGGGTGCCGAAAGTCGTAATAACGGACAATGGGGTACAATTTACAAGCCGGATATTCAAAAGGTTCCTGGAGGACATGGGGGCAAAACAACAATTTACAGCCCCGTATACCCCACAGAGAACCCAACCGAACGTGCAAATCGCACTGTAAAAACAATGATAGCGCAGT
>JAWNNO010006575.1:0-80137 GCA_035044985.1 Lordiphosa fenestrarum
AAAGCCTTCTTAATAGCTGGAGATACCGTACATGTCGGTCCAAGCTCAAAAAAGTTAGCTTCGAATATCGGTATCAGTGCAGCTTGGCCAGTTCTCCTCACTACTTCCGAATGGGGAAGCGCACAGGGCTTATCAGTAGTGAACCCTTGCCAAGGTGTGCCCACTGTTAAGCGAATTTTTCGAAAACGTATGGATTAATTTTGATCAGATTTTGAGGAAATGTGCTTGAATATGTGCCCTTTTAAGTGACATATCGTTCATGTCGGTCCGGACTCTGTGAGCGGAGTATTTAAGAATGTTTTGACAACTTTTGCTCGATGAGAAGGTGATTTTTCAACTTCAGTTTTTTAACACCTGCAATGCATAGATTCGCCCACAAGATAATTTAAACAAAAGCTTATGAAATTCTTAGCAATTTTGCATTTAAAGTTTTTTAATTTGATCACTTAATAAGGTAGAAATTCAAAAACAAAAAATGCTTCAGTGTTCAACACTCCATCATTCCAAATTCGACTCTATCTCATCGACGCTTTTTTGACGGACATCTAGCGTCGTTCTTTTATGTGCGTCAAGATAGCGTCTCTTTTTTTTAGCGTCGAATTGGATTGGTGGAGTCGGGAACCAAAATTGTTTTTTTTACTTTTTAGTTTTCTCATTAACTACTCAAAATTTTGAACCAAATTAAATTGCACAATGTTAAGAACAACATAGACTAGTGTTTTAATTTAAGTTTGGGTGGATTTGAGAATTTCAGGTATTCGATAAATCAAGCTAAAAAATCGCACATTCACAAAAGGCTAAATATCTCCACTCTCAGAGGTGGTGCACTGTTGAGTTTCAACACATTAGAAGCGCACCGTCGAAGAGAGCAAGACGGTCTAAAAGGAATAATTCTTTGCAGGAAGGAACTATTCTTCAATAGAAAACTTTATTTACTTCAGGTGTGGTCTAATAGTCCCTCAAGCAACATAAACAGAGTATAATTAAATTCGCAGCAGTCAAAAACAATTTTTTCAGATGTCCAGATTCCAAAGGTACTCCTAGTGGAAATTGATAGCGTTGTGATTGGCAGACTAGAGATTCGCACCGAGATTCGGGCATAGATCAAACTTCAATAGGATATACAGCCATGCTTCCATTTTCGCTTTCGCAAAAACTTTGCGATTTGATCACCAAATCGAAAAAGTTGGTGCTCCGACATTCGGAAATCGCAAAGTTTTGCCGTTTTTAAACCGGCGACATCTCAGTCCGTGAAATGAAAAGTAAATGCAAAATATTTTATTCAGTTCTTGAATCTTTTTATTTGTCTTACGGACTCATCCACTCAATTCGCATTGAGGCAATATTTTAAACAATTTATTTAATAGAGATACTCATAATTGAGCGTGATGGAAAACTGCTCACAATAACAACAATTTGCGATTTAGCCATGGTATATATCGATATATGACTGTCGATAGCATGACTAGTGGCGCTCATCAGCTGTTTTTGTTATGTGAAATGACACAAAACAAGTTGGGAATGGAACATTATCGATGACACAAACTGGCGAATTTCGGAGCGCTCTAAACTAAAATCGTACGAATTTGCTGAAATCGCAATTCGAAAAAATCAGTGAAAACCGGAGCATGGCTGATAATATATATATTTGGCATAACCAGCCCCAAATGGCTAAGCCAAGCTTTCATTAATCTCTTAATTGTGTGCTTTTAATTTTAGCAAAGGGAAAGGGTTTTAACACTCTTAACCGTATGTTTAGTTCACAGGGTCGAAACCACACTACCCACTACACCACAACCAACTCGCATGGCGGAAGCTCAAAAAATCTTTTTAATTCAATTGCTCGCATTCAAATGTTACATAAATACCGAGTACTTGCACATACATGTACCACGTAGTTGGTAGCTGTTGCGAACACTGCCTTCGCTCCCCCATTCAAGTAGAGAAATATTTTAAGTTAATGCTTTTACTTTAAAATAGCGGCTCTGACTATTTTTTTGCGGTTTGTCGGGAAGGGGAGACCATATCGAAATCTAAAACAAAATTGAAGTGGTTGCAAATCTACCTAAATGGATAAATTTGCTATTCGGGTTCGTTGTGTTCATGCGAGCAAACGACAGGGCTATATTTAATGAACATGGATTAACCGTACAACCCCTTTTTATTCTACAAATTAGACCTGTTCTCCGAACGATCCTTGGCAGTTAGAAATATAAAAGAAATAATACAGCCAATTGCTTAGTTTAAGGACACCTAGTCGGGATTTAGACTGCTCTTACACGGTGAAGCAAAGTTTATGAAGTATTTGAAAAAGCATTCGATTCTAGGAGAGAAGTGTATTGGTCGCTTGCTACTCTGCACCTCTTTCCTACAAGCAAGAGCTATTGGAAAAACTTCATGAATATTCAAGAGAAACTTGCGTGATCTTTTACAAGAAGGCTAAAAATGTCACCTCGCCAACTTATAAATCTTAATAGTGTAAACTCCGACTTAGATGGAATATGCATATGAAGCTGAGCTGATTGATTTGGAGGGACGGAATTGTCTCAGTTTCCCTGCCCTCTTTGTATTTCTTTAGAACCCCTTGACACAGACTTTTTGCTCAACTTAGCTTCTATCAGCAAATTTCTTGTTTCCAAAAAAGGTATGGACTCTGATGTGATTTTTCTTATGTCTTCGTCTGGTTCTCCTTGTAGCTGGCTCTAAAAGACGGCATTAGAGGACGTGCTGAGCTCCAAGCCAAGATGAGCTTCTCTCAATTTCTTGACTTGTACACTTCAACTTTTTGCACAAGAAAATGGCAGGCAGAATGTTTTTGCAAACGACTTGCAAAACTACAAATTTATGTTATTCTTTTGAAATGCGAGTATATTAAGTTTGTGCAAAAGTATGTAACAGCCAGATAGAAAAATATCCGGTCCCAAAAAGTATAAATATTTATTCTTGATCAGCATCCACAGACTAGTCGAGATAGCCATGTCCGTCTGTCTGTCCGTATGAACGCACAGATTTTAGAGATGGTAAGAGATAGACGATTGACGTGTATGGGACAAAGACTTCAAGTATCAAAGTATATTTTCAATTTTGGCCACGCCCCCTCCCGACCCCGCAATTTGGAAAATTATCTCATATCTCCCACAGTTTTAAAGATAGATGGTTCGTACCTTCTAGACATATTTAGTTATCAGGATGGTGAATATCGGATGAACGGTTGTCGAGTTATTATCAAAAGACTGTTCGCGGCTGCAGCGCAGTAGCAGCGGTGCTTCCAGCTTCAGGTGAAATGGTTCCAAATATCGCTGTGCTTTCTGGTCAAAGACTTTCTGAATAAAACAACGGACGAGACTGCCACCCTTAAAGACTGCTTAACACAGAGTGGCCATAGAGTCACGAACTAATTGAACAGACACTGTTCTAGTTACTGAACAACTTTTTGAACAACTCTCTGAACTAGTCACAGAGCAAGGGAGACAGAACAAGAGCAGCTGAACAACTCTGACTGAACAACTCACAGAACAAGAGCAACTGAACATGTTCACTTGCTCAGTTTAGAGAACAACTCAATGTTGTTCACTCACCCATGAACAGCCCAATTCTAATTCACACTGAATCTAAAATTGAACGTCACGACATGAGACCTCAGCTTAAAGCTTTTCCGTAAACAAAGCTTCAGTTCCTTTTTGGAATCTGCTGTTGTATCAAGTGGAGAGAAACTTTGATTAGGAATGGTTTAGCTAGGGAGCGCCACTGTCTGATGAATGTCTATGGAGCGATTTCGGTAGAGGGCGCCACCACCCGGTGCTTGTCTTGGCTTAGGCCCAGTTTCTTAAAACCAACTACAGTTTTCTTCCGCACCCATGTTTCCAACCATGTCAGTCATTTGATTTTTATACCCTGTTCCCATTGAAAATGGGAAAAGGGGGATCATGAAGTTGTGCGAATGTATGTAACAGGGAGAAGGAAAATTTTCCGACCCCATAAAGTATATATATTCTTGATCAGCATGAACAGCCGAGTCGATATAGCCATGTCCGTCTGTCCGTCCGTCCGTCTGTCCGTCTGTCCGTCTGTCTGTCTGTATGAACGCGTCGATCTCAGAGACTATAAGAGATAGAACCACAAATTTTTGCACGAAGGTATATTTATGCTGTACGCAGATTAAGTTTGTTTCAGATTTGAAAAATTCCACCCCGTCCCCCTTTTATCCCCAAAAAACCTAGACCTCCTCTATAAATCCAAGACCTAAAAAGCCGTCAGATCCACAATTTTAGTTAGTCTAACAAGTTAGAGCCTCGTGGTTTAGTATACATCAAGCTAGGCTCAATATCTATCTATTCTGAAAAGAACAATCAGATCGGACCAAAAACACCGGAGTTATAAGCGAAACAGTTGAGCTGATAAAAGCAGCCCCCCAGTTGTTGATCAGGACTAGAAAAGTATTGCCTACATTTAGGATGACATATTCAAAAATTCAAAAACAAATAAATGAAAATAAATGAACAGGGTATTTTGTGGTCGGGAAACTCGACTGCAGCGCCCTTACTTGTTTCCATAGAGGTTTAATCGATATCGATCAAATCCACTCGTCCGTCCGTATGAAAACCTAGATTCCAGAGACTAGAAGAGCTAAAGCAGCCAAATTTTGACGTAGAATCCAATTGTCCGTGCGCAGATTAAATTTGTTTCAAATTTCGGACACGCGCCCGCAATAAAAAATGTTGAATATCTCCTAAATTTTTTGAGATATCGAGCTCAGATTTTGCAGTTTAGTGTATGCGGCCCATATCTTTTCATAAAGATCAGATAATAAATGGCAGAGTTAAAAAAACGACTTTAACTTACGCTCTCGTTCGGATAAAGTTTTATTTGGCTTCTTCGAACATGGGGGTAGCAGTCAGCGATCACTTCGTGGATTTTTTCCCTTGGCGTTATGCAGGGCCACTTCTAGCTCTGCTTCTATGGATCTGGCTGAGCCAAATAAATGTGTGCCAGAATATAGATCGTTAATGAACTTATTTTTTTGCGAAATGTACTCTTCGCGGAAACTTTCGTCCTTGGAATGCTTAGACCAGATTTTTGCAAATTCGTTTGATTATCGTAAGGATCAATTAATAATCCATGTTCTGACATAATACAGAAGACTCCGGGGTACACCAACCAGCATGTCGAACCATACTTTTTTGATGTGAGAATTTGAAGACTCTCCCGTTTAGCTAGTTTTACACGGTATTAAAAGTAAGCATATGCTTTTTTGTAATTTAGCAGAGAGGATGGTTTATTCTAGCGTATTGCTAAATTTGCAGCAGTTCTGATGGACCTTGTTATTTTAGCCTCCTCAAGTTGAATGTTTGAAGAACTTTGGTATTGTGTATGTTCTTTCATGTATGTTCAAACTGCTTAAAAGATATTCCAGTTGGCTAGCTTTGTCCTATTACTTGGGAGAAAATTCTGAGCTTGGGCCTTAGGAAGGTTCTTTATGAGGGTGTTGATAGGGAGGTGGTCGCTTTGATTGTAGTTGTTTTGACTGTTTTGCTTGTTGTGGTATTGTTATTTGTGTTTTCTACGACTACGGCAGGGCTTGCAGGGCAATGTGGTTTAGGAAGAGAACAGATAGCGAGGTCGGCTTCTTGCGGATGTAAAGTCAAAATGGTTTTCGGAATTCAACTTTTCCTTGAGATCCTCGGTCAGCTCATCAACAACGGGACCACGTTGATCAGAACCAAACAACAATACACTAACTTGAAGCAGTCGGATTGATTAAGATGTTCAGACAATTTACCTAGCATCGGCGTCAAATTGACTCGTTCAATCTGCCCATTAGCTTGAGGTGCGGCGGTGGCGACTTTTCTATGCTCAATATTACGATCGGCGAAGAATTCAACGAATTCGAAAGATGTAAAGCAGGTACCACGGTCGGATATTACTCTACGGGGGCGTCTATAATACTCAAAATATTTCTTCAGGGAATCAATTGCTTAATAATATTGTTCTCGTACAGAACCTTTTTACTGTCTCTGACCGCGTCGCTACCTAATTCACCACCTATGCTTAATCCGTCATCGCTTGTCACGGCAGCGCAAACATTTTGCAGTTCCATTAACGAATTCGTACACGCTTCACTCTCTTTCGGGGATGCATTACCTGTTCACAAATTGATCAGAACCTTTACCAGATACATAATTAGCTTATTTTAACAAACTGGGATGAACAGAAAGATTCATAAACAAAGGCAACACTTTTATTTTCAATATTTAGGCCAGATTTGTGTTCAATTTGTCTTAAGCTTCTCCAAAGTTTCCTACCAAAAATCTTATAAACATCTCTACAAATCAGTAGCGGTGTCGGCAAAATTAAGTCGGGGATAACATCATGCAGCATCAGTTTTGGCGGTAACTGTAATGCGGAATAAATTTAAAAATAGCGGCTAGCGGGATTTATAGAGATTTTCGAAGCCAAATTGGCGTAATTTTATGTATACGATGCCACACTTGAATACTTTGTATTATTTTTTCCATTTGAATGGCAAAAACACATCAGTAAGCCAAAAGAGCGTTAAATTTTATATATTTTTATACCCTTGAAGAGGGTATATTGAAATTGTCCAGATGTTTGTAACGCTTAGAAGGACCACATAAAGCTTATATATTCTTGATCAGTATGACGAGCTGAGTCGATATAGCCATGTCCGTCCGTCTGTTTCTAAGCAATTTCCTCCGTCAGTTTGAAAGCAATCGCGACCAAACTTTGCACGAAGTCTTGTAGTACAAATACGCTGCACAAGTATCAAAACCGGCCGGATCGGATGACTATAGCATATAGCTGCCTTAGGAATGGTCGGTCAAAAAACTAGTTTTAGTGAAAAAAAGGTTTTGTTTTCAAAGCAAACGCCTTCTTATTTTGTATTTTTATACCCGTTACTTGTAGAGTAAAAATTGTATACTAAAGTCGTGCAAATGTATGTAGCAGGCAGAAGGATGCAACTCCGATATCATAAAGTATATATTCTTCATCAGCATCAACAGCCGAGTCGATATAGCCATGTCCGTCTGTCCGTCCGTCCGTCTGTCCGTCTGTCCGTCCGTCCGTCCGTCCGTCTGTCTGTATGAACACCTAAATCTCAGAGACTAGAAGAGCTAGAGCAACCAAATTTTAGATGTAAGATAGTGTTGTCTGCAGGCAGATCAAGTTTGTTTCAAATTTTGGCCAAGCCTCCTCCCGCCCCCGCAATAAAAAATGTTCAATATCTCCTACAATTTGTAAGCTATCAAGTTCAGATTTTGCAGTATAGTGCATGTGGCCAATATGCAAAATCTCGCTAATGTTCATAAAGATCGGATAATAAATGGCAGAGTTAAAAAAACGTTGCATACTTATCTAATTATTATCACTAATTGCCTTGAGTAACGTGTATTTCGAAGTCGGGCGGGGCCGACTTTAACTTACGCTCTCGTTTGGTTTGCTATGCTTTCCCATTATTCCACCAAATTTGGTCGCATTCGGACATCTATATAGTTTGGGGCCCAATGTCCACTACTTGTTTGCATATTTTGTCGTATTGAGAGGCTTCACAACTCTTTCCAAAACGTTGGATTGATACACTTTCCCAGTAGTTTTGATGCCTTTTTCAAAAAAATTAGTTTGCCTGCGGGCATTGCTCACGCACTGGAAGACAATGCTTTCGATTTTGCTTTTGTTTCAATGCAAATCGCCGGTGTGTCTCTTGAATTTGCTGAGTCCCAAGTTACATGAGCAAAAGCGACATACTGTCCTTTCGGATGATTAAGTCACTAGACATGATTTTCATAATTTCGATCAATTTGATCTTTTACGTCTTTGATAACTTGTGGCGTTCGTACATTGCGTGGACTGCCGGACTTTATCAATCAGTATCCTCAAATAACTTCAGTCTGTTGATGCAGTAACACAGCGAAGATGTCACTTGTCGAATGGCCGACAAGTTGAAGTGGATGCGTTGAATGGTTCTCGAGAACGAGTGTGTTCAATACGAGTACCAATACAATTGCGACTACTAGGTACCCAGCGGCGCAAATCGACATTACATAATGGATTACTCCTTCATTACTACGCCTTCAGTATGTCGGAAATAGTCCCTTACATTCTTTCTTACATTGCCATAAGCATGGCCGCTTTGTAGACGGGGATGCGCACACAAAAATATTTGCAAAAAAATAAAGAATTTGGTCATCTCCTGACCTAGCGGCATTTGCGATAATTTCAATATGGGGTGTCACAGAAACCCTTTCCAACCTAGTTTCAGCTCCTAGTTAACACAGAAGTCTCTTTGGGCTTTTCAAACCTCTCGGTGATTTTGGCAAGCCAACCAAAGCTAGTACGCAAACCAACCAAATCCAATTCTCAAACCATCGAAAGCTTTCATGGACACAGAATATGTTTCAAGGGTTGTCAAATATAGCTGAATGTAGGGCGGGAAATAATTTTTTTAAAGTTTATCATTGTAATTTAAAGATAATGATTTGAAATTCCTCTAAAACTTAAACGTAAAATTGCCCTCTGAAAATTCACCGTCTGCTTTCTGATAAGTGGCCTCACGTAACAAACGAGCACATAAGTCCTGGCCAGCATTATTTGGCTATTTGTACAAGTAATCAAATTCTACCCGGTTTGGCGGCCAGATAAGAACTTATTGTCTTGCTCGATTTAACTTACACAATACTTCCGCCTTTCCTTTAGTCAAATTAATTTAATTGTGTTATAAAACTAAAATATTTAATTTCTTTACAATAAAACGAGAGCGGAAGTTGAAGTCGGCCTTGCCCGACTACAATATACCCGTTACTGAGGGAAATTTAGTGTTTAATAATCTTCCTTATGCTAATTAACAGAGCATTAACATTAATTTGAATATTTCAACATTATGTAAGCAAATAGCGCATGCGGCTGAGATAAGTACGCAACGTTTTTATAATCTGTATAACTAGCGGCTGCTATTCAAAAATTTTTTTGTAAAAAGGTTGGAATTTTTGCCATAAAATAGCCATTTGTGTTCAAAGTCTTTTCCGATAGTAGTTTTGTCAAGTTTTATCCAAACAAAAAAAACGGGAGCGTAAGTTAAAGTCGGCACTGATCGACTTCGAAATACCCGTTACTCAGGGCAATTAGTGCTAAAAAACCTCATTCGGCTTAGACAAGTTTGCAACGATTTGTTAACTCTGACATTTATTATCTGATCTTTATGAAAATTTGTGAGATTGGCCACATACACTACACTGCAAAATCTGATCTCGATATCTAAAAATATGTAGGAGATTTTTTGATTGCGAGGGCGGTAGGGGGAGTGGCCAAAATTTGAAACAATATTTATCTGCGTGCAGACAATACTAGTCTACATTTAAAATTTGGTGGCTCTATCTCTTCTAGTCTCTAAAATCTAGGTGTTCATACAGACAGACGGACAAGGCTATATCGACTCGGCTGTTGATGCAGATCAAGAATATATCGAACCCTAGACGCGACAATAACGTAATCGCCAAAAAGCAAATTTTACAGGAGAGAGTTTTTTTAGTTTTTCTTGAAACATACATGGTGGATTTTGTTAAAACATTAACTTTAGTCTATATCACTGTTCGACAAAATCAAACTTTTGGAAGAAACCCGGTATGAGACCCTTAAATTCTGATAAAAGGCGCTTCTGTAGGCATCGCCTTATACCCAGTTTCTCAACTGTGCCCTAGGATCGCGTTCTATGGGTACTCTTGTACTAGCAACACACAGCGACAACAATTTTAACTAAGTTATTAATGGTTCAGACCAAAAATCTACAAAATTCAGCAAACACAGACAGGGACACTAGGAACGTAATATCAAAAAATCAGTACCTTCAGTACCTTTCCATTTCTGGTCCCATTTTCATAAATACTCAAATTGTAATATGCGTATTTTCTCTCATAAAATAATGTAATGTTCTTACTGTGGGGAGTATTTAATACTTATTGAAGATCGAAGCTTGCACATAGAATCAAATTATTTTCTTTTCCCTTCTTCTGATCATTTAAAAAAGTACTTATAACTTTGTCTTTGTCTCTTAAATGTGATTCAAACTCTTACACTTAAACAATTAAAGCCAAATATGTGAAATGTGAATGTGAAATATGCGCTCAAGTTTGGTAAGGATTATGCTTTTTATACCCTGCACCCATTAAAAATGAATAAAAAGGGAACATGATGTTGTTCAAGAGTATGTAACGGGGAGAATGAAAGATTTCCGATCTCATAAAATATACGTATTTTTGATCAGCATCAACAGCCGAGTCGATGTAGTCTCTTCCGGGTAATTAGGAGGAGCGTCTTTTGCTAGTATGATTAACGCGGAATGCCTGGAATGCTGGGATAGCTTATTTAAAATCGACATCGCTAAAGTTGCTTAAATGGCGTAAATAAGCCGTCTATGGAGCCAGTGCTTAAAAGTCAACTAAAATGGCGCAAGTCCGCCAGATAGGTTACATGGAAACTAAATATATAAAATAATAGTCAAAGTCGAGTGAACTTTGGTAAGCCGTCTTGGAGGTTCAAAATATGCATACAAGCCAAGTCTATTTATATCAATATCAATTAGATGTTATTGCCACAATATAGACCTTGTTAAAAAGATAGATCTATCAACCGGAACTAGAGTTAACCGCCACAATGTTACCCACATAGCTCACTGATGGTAATTATATTAGGTTTGTTGTTCCCAAAATGATTTCACATCGACTTATTCAATTCGGTGATTTATTAAAAAAAAACCCCTCCCACTTCTCACAAAATGCCACCACACACCTGCCACTCAATCTCAATCACATTAAAGTCCCTAAGCGGATGGCAATCAATTCTTGGCTTTTACTTCTTTCGCAAATGCGAACGAAAATCCGCAATTGAGCAAGCCACGGGATTGCGATAGCCACAAGCAACAATGCTAAAGTGGGTGCAAAAACAACAACAGAAAAAATATAAAACAAAACAAAATTGATTTTCTTAATTGAATGAACAATTTCAACAGCAGCAGCGGCAGCGGCGAACGCCAGTCCACAACAAAACTGACCTTGAAAGCTTTGCCAGGTGTTGGGTGCAAAATTATGCCCACAATCGAGGTGGAAAGTTAGTGTCGAGTCTAACTTGCATTGCGTTGCGTTGCGGAAGGGCTTGGCCCGGGCGGGAGCTGGTAACGGCGCTTAATTGAGTTGCAATCTTGAGGGTGTTCGTTCGCCTTAGTTTTCCCCACCCCCACTCCAGTCACTTGCCGGTTCTTCTGCTGGCCTGGGCGTGGTGTGGCTTGATTTCAATTTCATTTTCATTGGAATTTTGCACAATGTCCAAAACCAGTTTTTAAGCCTTTCCTTGTTTGCCGCATAGAATCGAACCCGTGTTTCAGTCCAAAACTGAAACTTGTTTGCATGGAAACTGCAACTTGTGCCGAGTCGAAAGTCGGTTGTGTAATACGGCGTTGAGGGGGCGTTCGAAACGCTTCAGGTGTTTAGATAAATCTAAGCAAAATTCAATTGTATTCCTGGAGCCAAACAAAAGACTCGAGACACAAACCTTGTTCAATACTTTTTATATTGCTTACGTCCTATCTAAAGTTTCTACAAATTGCTTAAGTGTCCCAGGGCCCAGGCCAAACGAGTTTCTTTCGTTTTGATCAACATCTTCGAACCGCTCACACTTATCAGTTTATTACTTTTGCTTTACATTTAGGGAGTAGAATTAGAATTGGAAAGCTCCTAACCATACGTATATAGGAAGTACAGTTCATAGGTTACAAATTGGCTCTTATACATATCACAAAAGAGTCTCGATGAAGGGGGGAGGAAGTATCGGAAGAGCAGGTGGAGAAGTAGAGAAAGATTCGGAATGGAGGACATGCAACTGGAAATCAATCTATAAATATCTCTCTCCTCAGCTTAGACCTTGTTGAAGGAGTAGGTGAAGCCGTCGGGCGTACGGTTCAGCGAGAGCTTGCCCGGCGGCGAGAAACGGTGAGGATTGGGTGTGGTGGTTGGGTAGTAGGCGGCCTGCTGGGGCTGGTACTGCTGCTGAGGTTGCGGTTGATGATAGGTGGGCTGAGGAGCCGGGGCCGGTGTGTACGCTGGCTGCGGAGCCGGACGATACTGGGGCTGGGGCGCAGGCTGATGGTATGTCTGTTGGTTCTGTCCAAAAGAGGGATCGTTGTAGCGAGGGTCGTAGGAACCGTCATCGTAGTCATTGCTGCGGAACGCGGGCTGGTGCTGAGGGGCAGGTGCCTGGTATGCCTGAGGCTGGTACTGCGGCTGTGGCTGGTAGCCCGCTGTGGGCACAGGCTGAGGTGGCGCTGGCGGAGCTTGAGGCAAGTGATCACCGGAGGCTTGGAAACTATTGGGAAATTGTCAAATGGTGGACTTCAACCGGTGGTCGATTACTCACCCATTCTTGCCAGCCGTATAGGAAATGGTGCGTCTCTGGCCCGAGGGATCGACATAGCTGTAGCTTCCGTGACGTGTGCCATCGGAATCTGTCTCCTCTTTGAAGTTGATGCCATCCTCCTGTTCGTAGGCAGCGCCGAATTTGCCATCGCCTGACAAATAGCGCTGCTCACTGATTATGGCCGCCGTCTTGGGGTCCTGGTGATAACCCTGGCTGGCAGCCAAGGCCACCAAAGTGGTCAGGGCAAGCTATTGGAGATTCGGTTCAGATTAAAGTGCACACTTTCATTTCATGGCTAGCCACTCACAAAGCGAAACATTCTGTTGTGGGGGAATTGGATATCCTTGATAAGCTACAACGTAAACTGCACACTCTACTTGAGAATCACTCGCGCCTTTACGTTCCCAGTCCGTTAGTCAAGGAAGTTTTCTTAGGTTAGTTTCGCAAGGGACTTCGACCGACGTCAGCGGATTTTTTCAATAAACTGCCTTCCGCAACGGCGCCGCCCAAGCTTTTTATAGTGACCAGCCCCGGTTGGGAAAACCTTGGAACTGCCTCACTGCGGCGAGACTCTCGGGCCCGCCTAGGCAGTCGGAGCCGTTGCTGTTGTTGTGCTGGTATTATTAACCAGCAACAATAACAAGAATTGAGCTAAGTGCTCCAATAAGTCAACGTGGTGGCTGCTGGGGTTGGCAAGTCGTTTTACCAGTTTTGTACTCTTTCGCTTTCAGCGTCTACTTTTGCTTTCTACGCCCGAGACTTGAACTATTTTTTAATTATCTGCACACCTTAGTTTTAGCTACTTTTCAAGTGTTCGCTAAACACACCGAACGAAATTTGAAAAACCAACAATTAGTTCTGGCCTCTGCATGATGCAATTTCCATGGCAATCTTTTAATTTGGCCAATAAACTTGCTCCACATAGCGTCAATTGTTGCACATGACCAAACCCAAAAAAGTGCAAAAAATCACAAATCAATATTGCAAGGCGTTGGAAATTTGCTTTAAGCAAGCAAGTCGAAATATCAATGCTCTTTGGGAAATCATTAGGTAAATGCATAGGTACTCACATCGACAGAATATTCTGCAAGCAGAATGTAGCCCTTTCACAAAACATCAAACGGACCACTGTAATTTGGTTAAAGCGATGTTTTGAACAACGGTAAGACCAAGCGCTCCAGTCTTTTTTCAAGCAAATTCGGTTGAACAAAGACAACCCGAGATATCAGGGACTAAAGCAATCCCGAATTTCCTCAAACCAAGTTACTTTATAGATTGACTTGAGATTTTTAGATCCCGTAATTACAGTCATCATCTTTCCTTTAGCTCGGAAGAGCTTGAATTTATACGCAAATGGGATCAAATAAAGAAGTCCCGATTTTGCCGATATTACACAGTAAGACCAAATCAAACTTTTGGAAAAAACCCGGGATGAGACCCTTAAATTCTGATAGAATGGACTTCTGTAAGCATCACCTCATACTCAGTTTCACAACTGTACCCTAGGTTAGGGTTCTATGGATACTTTTGTTCTAGCAACACACAGCGACATCAATTTAAACTTAGGTGTTAATGGTTTAAGATGAAAATCTACAAAATTCAGCAAAAACACAGACAGTGTCATTAGAAACGTAATATCAAAAAATCGCGTTATCGTACAATTGGTTAAGATACCTCCAGAAGAGGTCAAACCTAAAGTCTTGAATATCTTTAAAGCCGTGCGGTAGATTCTCATTGAGAACTAAATTTATGATGGCATAATGGGTTATTGCATGTCCCTAAGAGATGGTATTCGTCAGTTAAAAAACCGCGCGATGGAGTACCATTTTAAGATTCACCCATAAACCACTCCATATATTCCATAAGCTTTATCCATAATAATTTAAATAAGTAACTGAGAGTCAGTTATCATAATACGTAATCCACTCTTTGCATTCACTAAAATTGACGCACTAATTGAAGGTATTCCAAATGAGTTGGTAGTCAGCAAACTAAGAGCCAATTGTTTTGTTGTTCGTAATATTATTAAGCATAGCATAGTTTAAAGAGCATTTATCGTGATCATTTTGTTGTGTATAAGCATGGTAGATAAAATTTAGGAATTGTGATTATCACTAGGGCCAACAAGGTCCAGTATATGGATGAGATTTGGTGGGGGACCTATACGTATATTATAGTTTTGACATTATCGAAAAGTAATGTTTAATTCGTATTTTGTTGACAACTGGACCAAATCTGAGAGCGCCGACCAACACACTGCAAGCTTTATATTAACTCTGTGTAAACTCTTCTCTGCCAAATGTAAGAAGTATTCTGTTGTCAAATTTAAATTGTGGTATTAGCTCTCGCATCTACCGGGATTGCTGCAATACTGTTGAAAGCTTCCGATAAATCAGCAAATCAATAAACCTCCTATTCGTTACATTTCAAAGCAATGAGAGATGGCCAGAAGTTATATGGGATATGGCGCACAATCGATCTGCGATAGATCGATCCGCTTTGCTGGCGTGATGCTACAGTTGGAGGGTGATTTCCGGCAAACACTTTCCATGATTCCGAAATCAACAGAGGCTGATGAATTTAACGAATGACTCAAGTCATCGTGATGATACTTGAAAACTTTTCCATTGAGTATGAGCCACAGAAGATTTCTTCAAAGAACTTCTGTGAATCCGCCTGCCATGTGCAAGCTAAATTCATCAAAAGATGAACTCTTCAATAAACATTGTTGAGGTCAAGGACATGAATTGGGCGATTTAAAATTTAATTCCAGGAGATTGGCATTCATACTAATGGGTCGATAGCTTTAAAAACGAAGACCAAGGCTTTCATTATCCAGTAAAGTTCTTCAACTCTTTGGAATTAACTAGCATGCAATCAATTTGATTAAGGCAAGAACATGGGAAAATAATGCCCAATACCTTAAATTTCTCTGACTTCAACTGATTTGCAATTTCAGTTACAAACAGTAACAATAAATCTGGCATTTGCGATGACCACACACCAGTCACAAGGGCAGTCGCTGGAAGTTTGCGGCAGAGATCTGGAAATGTCGTACTACAAGTGGCGTGTTCCCGAGTTGGGAAAACGACAACACCAAATGTTGTGTGTCGTTTAGCCTTAAATTGCATACAATCGCTGTTCTATTCTTTTTTCTAAATTTCCGTCATTTGATAACGATATCTGATCTTAAAAAAAAAAACAAATTACAGATCAACGAAGTTAGCGAGGACAACTAGATGGTCTATCATGGAGATTTGATAGATGGCAATTGTAGACGGGTGAAACGGGGCCGAACTTAAGGGGTCGTTACAACGCGCGTCGGGCTTCAGCTAGTGCACATATATGTTTTTACAATGAGGCCATTTTTTTTATTTATTTAAGTTTAAAACGTTAAACTTATAATGAAAGACATAGAAGCAGGTAGATGAACAAGTGACTTAATACTGGGCTTTGAATCTGCAAGCTCCACACCATTGCCATTTTAGCAAACTTGTATTTTTCATTAGATTTTCTCTACGTAATTAACTCTTCAGAGTTTGACGTATTTCCATATCGTATCTTAACGGCTGTTGTTGATCTAAGCAACGGGTTACAAATGACTTCTGAATCACGCAGAGTGTCGTGTGTATCAATTTGCATGGATTAACAAAATTAAATTTATCTCGAGATCCAGCAACGTTTAGCTACATCCAGATGAGTAACGTTTTGACATAATTTATTCCCCATAATCAAGTCATTCTGGCCACTCTTGGCTAGGGTATAGTCATTGCAAGGCAGAACCTCTCGAAAAGTTTGACGAACGCTGCCCGCCCGCTGCCATAAATCCGATTGGGATTAAGAAATTTTGCCAGTTGTAAGTAGGTACTCGCCAATCAGCGAGGGAGAGGCAGTGTTTCTTGTGTTTCTTGTGTTGCTGTTGAACATTTACTATCATTAAATGTATTTGCATTCTGCATATGCATTTAAATGTTGATTTATATCTGGATCGGACTTTGTGGCGTGGCCAGGCGCTTGGCAACAAAGCAACCAAGACATGCTGCAATGTCTTTGACTTGTTGACTTTGTGCCCGGCTTCAATTATTTATTGTGTTTGAAAAGTTGTCGGTGGAAGGCATTGTTTGGGCTTGTTTATGGACAACATCTGGCCGGGGAGACTGTGGATCGATCTGTGCCGCAGCCACCCACACTCGGATCCACAATGCTTGCATAATTTATGGCATGTGGAGACGGCCACGTGTATGGGAGAGTAATTACAGCGAAAGACAAACACGTTTAGGCATTTGTCTACTTACACGGCTGTGAAGCGGTTTTCAATATTTTAATGAGCCATGTCCGCCCAACCCGAAATCGCTTGTGTGGCACAAAGCAGCCGCATGCGGTCGCAAAACTAGGAACACTTCTCATTTACACCATTTGCCCTTTTCGCTAGTCGCCATCAGCCTCATCACGGGCATTATTATGGCTGTTTGTGTGACCAAAAACAGTAAACGCCCTCTCACAGCGGGAGCTGGAAAGTGGTCGCGGACGAGGAGAAGGAGGAGGGAAATTAAATCAGTTGTCAAACAAGAACAGCAGCAAATGGCGTCTACCTCGGCATTTGCGGGATTAGCTTGAGGGTGCAAACGCATTTGGGCTGGGGAGGGTTGATGCCGCTTCGAAAAACTATTGCAAAAGTTTCTTCGGGCTGCCTTTTTGATTTCGAGGCGTTTGCCTGATGCTGATGCGACGATACTGCCACCGAGGGCGACTCGGCCCGAACATTTTTGATTGTGTGAGCAACGTATGGATGCTTATTTTGATGCTTTCACTTTCGGCGAGTTAATCACAATCACAAAAACGATAATGAGGGTTGAGGGTTGCATGCAAAATATGCCGACAACCGTGCACATACAGTGGGATGTCGGAGGAGTGAACCATCCCGGACGAAATGTAATGCGAAATGAAAGTCATTTCCAGCGACAGCTCACCGTACTGCCCTTTGCTTGGCGTATCATCTCTCTTAATTTTGCGTTGTCTCTCAATTATTTCAGCTGCTGCCTCGACCTACCACCATAGAACATAATGGAAGGAGGGCAGGCCAAACAATTGCGATTATTTGTAATTTAAGATGCAGTCGAGCGTTCTTTTGAAATCGAGGCGAGTCAACTTCGGTGTCGACTCTTGTTCGACGAAAATTTAATGCTAAATGCTTATCAGCTCTATGCCATCTTCATCGTCCAGAAGTCAAACTGAAACTCGCTAAACTTGTTGAGAAACACGATATGTACGAGCGTGCATAGACTGCGATCTGAATGGATAAGCCTGGATTGGAGGGGGGAAGATGGTGACTTGATAGTCTGACCCCTCCGCACACATCGGCAGTGATTTCGTCAAAAGTCAGGCAGACAGTTTTCAATACCGAGTTTCCTCAATGTGTAACCCGAGCCGGGAGAGAGTTATGGTCCATGTAAGTGCTCGCTAATTGCGCATCTGCTGAAATTTTTAGCGATTCATTTTCAGTCGCTGACTTTGACTCGGCTTAGCCTTGCCCGCACTTGCCAACGCTTTGGTGGACGCATAACTAACGTGGTTATAGTGTCACTGGACCAGTTTCCATACGCACACACGCACACAAAATCAAGGTCAAATAGCTGGGACCTGGGTTGCAGTCGCATTGCGTGTTGCGGAGACAAAACCAGTTCCCAGGCGCATGCGTAGCGGTTTGGCACTGCAGACTTCCGCGTTTGGGGGATTGGTTGGGGGCGTTGTCTGTGATGTAAAATGACGTCAAATCTTGATGTCGTCATGGCAAAAATGAAAGTGAGAGGTTCCCACTTGTTAAGCTAATGATTCATGGATTGCACTTGGATATGTCGAGTTGATAGCCAACTTACAGACTTCTTGAGCTGTCGGCGATTTTGCTGGCAATTGACTCCTTGTCCTTCAGCTGCTACAGTTGGCCTTTTTGGAAAGTTGTTTAGCAGCCCCGAAATGGTGACCTTGCCAGAGCAGACAGTCCGTTGAACCTTTTACAAGATAAACGGGATCTTGCTAGTTCCTGTTGCCCGCGCTTGTGATACTGCTTGCCCTCGTCGCACTGCTTGACGACCGATCAGTTGTGGGAGCAGCCAGAAAGGCTTCAATTCAAATTCATATCTGTTTGAGAGCGTTTGTTATAAATATTGGCCGAGTTAACGGGGTATTGCTGGTTGGAAGACTGTTTTTGGGCCTTTTAAAAAAAAAATCTTATTTGAAAACGGTAATAGTTATTCAAATTCTGTTTTTTTTTTATTGTATTAAGAACATATTGAATTAAATAAAAAATAATTTTTTTCCTTTGTACGAGGGCTGTTCAAAAAGTTGTCGGCCTTCGAAGTTGGACGTCGAAAAAAAAGGTATGCTGCTGGCGGCATGGATAGCTCCACTTTGGGTCATCCGAAATGGAAAAAGTAAACGGCGTTAGATTCAGTACAGATGTAATTCTGGCCCCTACCTCAATCATAATTTTGCGATTTTTTTTACAAAACGGCGGAAATTTAAAAATTAAAAATCGATTTTGGGCCTTTTTTATTGTAGCTTAGTGTAAAAAAAAAATGGTAAACAAATTTTACAAAATTATGTTTGAGCTAGGGGCCAGAATGGTGACAATTCTGCATCGATTGCACTTTGCTTCATCAAAATCGGTTCAAAACTACGGGCGCAATCACCGCCGCCAGCTCGAAAAACGTGGTTTCGAGATAAACGAGTTTAAAGTTTGAAGTTGTTTTTTTTGCATCCAAAAAAATTGAAATGAAAAATTTTAGTATGCAGTTTTAGAAATTCGACAATTCTCCGTCGATCGTCGATCAAAATCGGATTCATAGAACTGGAGAAAAGTGACTTCGAAGTTCAAAAACGTGATTTTGAAGACACTCAAAGAAAATTTTAGGCAATAAAACATTTTTTTTTGTGAAATAATGACATATATAAGTTTGCAATGCCAGCGAACGCTAATCTGCAAAGAACGCGTTGAAAGAAATTCGGTGGTTGCTTCAAACCGTTGCATTCAAAAAGTAGCCAAACTAAGCAAATCGCATTTTGGCGAAAACATGTCCCTTAAGGAACACTAACATTGGAAAAAAAGAGATGTTTTCTTACTGAGACCCATTATTAGACCGATCGGTCCTATGACAGATATACGATATAGCTATCCGATATTGAACAAATTTTGTAAATACCTTTAAAAGCATATACCATTCATAATGGCTGAGTTTAGGAGCGCTAGCATACCAAACGAACAACTTTTCCTATCGAAGACCCATTTAATCTGCAGATTTTGACAAAACTTTGTAGAATTAGATGAAAGCATAAATATTAAACAAAGAAAAACTAAATCCGTCCCAAGTGTTCCGAAATAATGACTTTTTGTTGGCTACTGTCTGCGAAGAGTTGTTATACCCTTGCAGAGGATATATTGAAATTGTCCAGATGTTTGTAAGGCATAGAAGGAAGCATTTCCGACCACATAAAGCGTATATATTCTTGATCAGCATGACGAGCTGAGTCGATTTAGCCATGTCCTTCTGTCCGTTTGTTTCTATGCAATCTCCTCCGTCAGTTTTAAAGCTATCGCGACCAAACTTTGCACGAAGTCTTTTGGTCCAAATACGCTGCACATTTGTCGGAACCGGCGGGATCAAATGACTATAACATATAGCTGCCATAGGAACGATCGGTCAAAAAAGTACTAGTTGTAGTGAAAAAAACTTTTTTGTTTTTAATTTAATCGTCTCCAAACTCCGTTTTGAATAGTTTTTAATGCTTCTCCATTATTCTGCCAAATTTGGTCGAAATCGGACTTCTATATAGTATAGCTGTCATACAAAAGTAGAGTCGGAAAAGTAGTCTTATTGAGAAAAACTTGTTTGTTTTCAGTGGATATGTCCTTCAAATTAGTTAGAAAACGTACTGCAAGGGTATACAAATTTCGGCCGAGCCGAAGTTAACTTTCCTATATTTTGAGTAACAATTTAGTCACAACTTCGAGTCTATTGAAAACTAGAAAGAAAGTCGGTCAAGCCCGACTATAGCATACTCTGTACCACCGAAATTATACGCGCAGCATAATTTTTGATGCTGCAGTAGCAGCTGAAAGCAGCGCTGCTGCTGCGCTGCAGCAGCGAACAGTCTTCTGATCATAACTCGACAACCGTTCATCTTCGATAATTTATCCTGATTACTAAATAAGTCCAGAAGCAACGAACCAACTATCTTTAAAACTGTGGGAGATATGACTTTTTTCTAAAAAGCGGGGGCTGGAGGGGGCATGGCCAAAATTGAAAATAAACTTGATCTGCCTGCAGACATAAGAAGCATGTCGCACACATTTCAGATCTCTGGCTTTTCCCTTCCTATGATGATCCAAATCATACCTCTTCTCCAGAAAATGGAAGTAAGCTCTTTTTACAATTTGTTTGATTTGTATTACTGTACCTATATAAATCATAAATATATTGGGCCTGAAACCAATATCTTTTTTTTGACTTACACGGATCTTCAAATAGTTAAATTTTAGCTTAATATTTCCCAATCGCTTGACAGCCTGAGACCAAACATTGGGATTGAATATTAATGTATATAAAGGGTGATTTTTGAAGAGCTATAGGAAAGTTTAAAAAAAAAACACATAAAATTCACAAAAATGCATGAAATCTTTATTTGAATCGATAGTACGGTCCATATAATTTAATGTTTGAAGATTATTTCATGCAAATGTTGACCGTGACAGCGCCTCAAATGGTCCATCCGTCTAGTCCAATTTTGGCATACTCTTTCCAACATTTCGGCCGGTATCTCACGAATAAATGCTTCAATATTATCTTTCAATGCGTCAATTGAAGCGGGCTTGTCTGTATAGACATGAGCTTTAACATAGCCCCACAAAAAATAGTATAAAGGCGTTAAATCGCACGATCTAGGCGGCCAATTGTCCGGTTCCGAATGTGAAATAAAATGTTCACCGAACTCGCCTCTCAATAAGTCCATTGTTGCGCGCGCTGTGTGGCATGTGGCACCGTCTTGTTGAAACCACATGTCATGCAAGTCAAGCTCTTGCATTTTGGGCAAAAAAAAGTTGGACATCATCCCACGGTAGCACTCACCATTCACAGTTACTTTACGATTCGCATCATTTTTGAAGAAGTACGGTCCCATGATACCACCAGCCCATAAACCGCACCAAAATGTGCCTTTTTCTGGATGCATTGGTAGCTCTTGCACTGCTTCTGGCTGATATTCACTCCCAAATCGACAATTCTGCTTATTTACGTACCCATTGAGCCAAAAATGAGCTTCGTCCCTGAACACAATTTTTCGCGCGATGAACTTTCTTAACAGAGCACGCATTTTGATAATAAAGACGATTCATGGTTAAATTATAGACCAAACTGAAGATGTTTGACAGTGAAACAAAACACGAATCGTGCGTGAGCTGTTTAAACCAGTGTTGCCAACCCGATCCACTAAAAAGATAATAGACAAAAAATTACCCTTTAGAACCAGACTTTTGCACTTATTCTACTGTTAACACGGTTTCTATTTGATTCAAGGACAGGTCAAAAATGGTCTCTATCTGATCGATCTGTTAATTGTGTCTAATTAAAATCTAAGAAGTTTACTCTAGCCGCACCACATTTGGCACTGCTAAAAGCTCCTTTAATCTTATTGTGAGCGGACTAAATGAATAGTTTAAGGTCGTTCGCTTCGCTTGCTCCAAAAACAAAGTTGTCAAAAACTTGACAAAATGATTCATTAATTGAACGCTCATTACACTTTAGTTACTCAAACAGACAAAATACTATTAAAAAAGATTACGACTTCCATGTATAATCGCATTTTCAATGTCAGCGGATTTTGTGTGCGACATGCAAACAAGTGAACGATTAATTGCACTGACAGCGGCGACAAATCAGAATCAGCCAAACAATTCCGTGTAAATGGCCGTCGAATGCTGCTGCGGGTAATTGAACACCATTGTGCCGAACCCAAAGCTGGAACTGGAGCTAAGGCGAGAGCTGACAGCGACAATGTCAAGCGTCAAAGTGCAAGAATTTGACGGGCAAATATAAAAACGAGCAGCAGTGAACGGGACGGTACACACAAACAACTAGCCACATCCATATGAATGGGCGGCTGAGGTTCCGCTCTGAAGCCGGCTCTGTGACTTGGCAATAAATTGTTATCCAAAATAAAATACCAATGCCCACTTGACGCGCGCACTTGTAATCGATTTGATATTTAGACCTCACCGCAAGTGTTTATTTCGGTCTCTTTTTGGCTTTTGTTTTGCCTTATTTTCACAGGTGATTAGTCGGTGGCGACGGCGGCAGCTCAAAGTGCTTAATTAGCCTACCGTTGTTGCGGCAGTTGCCAGTCAACCGAAAAATTATACACTCAAGAAAATGCCTGAAAACTAAAGGAACGGGTAGAGTAGAGTAGATTTTAGCACCAGAGGCTAAGACGGGTTTTACACGGTGGAGTAAACTTCATGAAGATCTTGAAACAGCTTTTGTGTGTGAACTCTGAACCAAAGGTTTACCCTGTGTATATTAAGTTTGTACAGAAGTACGGCTGCTGCATGCCAGGAGGAAGCATCGCCGACCCCACAAGCTACATGTATATATTCTAGATCTAAGTCGATGTTCGTCTGTCTGGCAGTCTGTCCGTATGAACGCATAGGTCTAAGAGATGGTATGGGACAAAAGCTCTATATCATACTAAATGTATTTATTATTTTTGCCACGCCAGTTCTATGGATAGAAGTTTCGTCTCTTTTGTTCATATTTAGTAATCAAGATTATTTATCGACCCTGCAAAGGATTGGCAAAGATCGGATTAATGATGGGCAGGTTATGAGCAAATAAATGATTGGTGCAGCAGCACATAAGCAGCGCTGCTTTCAGCTGCTACTGTAGGTTTTAAAATCTTCAATCAACTCTTTCTCCCAGTGTACCTTCAAGACTCAGGCTCCAAAAATTGGCATGCGGTAATGATATGCCAATCACAAATTAAGTAGCATGTAGAGCGAGGCAGCTCATTGAATTCGTTTAAAGTAGAATTAGCAAAAATAATTATGAAATCGAACATTTGAAATTGTTAGCTAATTGTGGCAAACGGAATGGAATGCTTGCTTTGTGCATTTGGCGGACTTGAAGGAAAAAATGTTGTAACATTCTTAATGCCAACTGCGCCTAATCGCATCCTCATTACATGAAATTGTCGCAATTTTGAGTCAAAGTAAATTTGTTTACTTCCACGCTAATCCTGAGCCTGACTGACACAACAACAGGCCAATTAACTGCACTGCATTTTTTGTTTGGGAAAATCAAAAAGTAAATAAATCAACAAGAATAGAGCAGAGGACTCTGGGAATGGCCGGGCAACTTGTTTGGCCCTGTGCCGTTAATACTTCCTGGGCCTGCGCAACATTGTTCAACAGTAGCCACAGCCAGCTTCAGTTTTGACAGCCATCGACAGTTGGCAACAACTCAACTTTGGGTTCCTTTTCGCTCCCAAACAATGGCTGCGGTTGATTTTTAGTCCTCAGTCTTGTTCTTCGCATTTTTCTCCCGGCAATTATTTAGCAATTTCTTTTCTTTGCGTTCCTTTTTGCCAGAAAATGCATTACATTCTCTCTGTTTGCGAGCTGGATTATTTTGGTCATTGCCATGTTCTCACATCTTGCCTGTTTCTCGTGGCTTTTGTGCCCGCATCCTCATTGTTCTGCTGGCCTATGAAAATATTTATGCATGCCTGGGTATTGAAAACACAATTAAAAGGTTTTTCGAAACTAATTGGTTTCAATTATTTCGGGCTTTGAGCAGACACCAAACAGATCTGTTCGATATTTGAGAGAGATGCGAGCAGACTCGTGGCTCATGGCTTCGTTTTTGGTACAGGATGCGGCAACTGCATTGCGCGATTTAACAGCTCATTGGAGTAGAGTTAATTGGCTGGGATGAACGAAAGATGTCCGCACAGTGATATGCGCCAATGTTGTGATAGATTTTCTTTTGAAGGAAAGTGTAGGTTCAATTGCTGTTTTTTGAACCAATCAATAAAATAGAGCAGTGCTCTTACAAGCTTAAAAAGTGCAGAGAAGCTCGGCAAAGTTTTGTAATGCGTGGGAAGAATGTGGGGTAAAGTTTGTTTTCGAATTGAAATTGTGTAACATCATTGTCGTTGAAGTTGCTTGACGATTTGGGTCCACTTGACTTTGAGCAGTAAGTTTTCGAGAAACATTCTTGAGCCGATCCGGTAAGCAAAGATACATTTGACTGGATATTTGGTTGCTTGGATGGGCTAATTGTGTTGCAGAATAAAAGTGGAAGATATTTAATTACTATATTGAAACATGAGGAGAATCCGTTTCGACTTGGAGTGTCCACCATCAGTTTGATTGAGGTACTATACAGTTAAATACAGGGTTGTCCATATTCGACGGACCCATCTGGCAACGCCATAACTTTTGACAGAGATGTCAGATCGCTTAATGACATACCGCGTTTGAAGCGTCAGTCCAAGCAGATTTTTACCATGGAACAATACACGCCACGCGAGCGCTCTGAAATAGTTGAAATTTACATTCAACAGAACAAGTCAATTGTGAAAACTCAACGTGCTTTTAAAAAATTAAAAAATGTGAATAAGAAAACCGTAAATAAGCAAAATTGCCGTATTTACGCCACTGAAAATCCTCAGGAGATTCAAGAAGTGCCTCTTCATGACGAAAAAGTCACAGTTTGGTGCGGCGTTAGCGCGAAAACGGTCATTGGGCCGTTTTTCTTCCAAAATGAAAATGGCCATGCTGTTACCATCAACCAGGAGCGTTATCGCGACATGATGACCAATTTTGTGATGCCAATTATTCGTCGAAAGCGTATGAGGCAGTTCTGGTTTCAACAAGACGACGCTCCACCGCACACAAGTCGCATAACAATCGATTTTCTGAAGAAATTGTTTCCGGGCCGTTTGATGTCGAAAAGTGGTGATTTGGACTGGCCACCGCGTTCGCCCGATTTGACGCCGCCTGACTTCTTCTTGTGGGGATATTTGAAGTCAAAGGTTTACGTTAACAAGCCAAGGACCGTAGAAGAGCTCAAGGACAACATTCGTGAAGAAATAGCCGCTATTCCGGCCGAAATGTTGGCGAAAACGATGGAAAATGCTGCAAAAAGGGCACAATACGCCATCAACGCCAGAGGCGGCCATTTGAGAGATATCATATTCAAAAATTGATGTAAACAAATCTACTTGGAACAAATTAAATGATTAAGATTGCCAACCGCCAAATTTTTATTTTTTTCTTTGATTTTTTTAAAAAAAACATGGGTCCGTCGAATATGGGCAACCCTGTACATTTTTATTTTAAATATTTTTTGGGATTAGTCGAAAAAACATTGTTAAAGCTAAGTTTTGTTTATTCGATTATTTATACTGTGTAAAATAAAGTTTTTATCCCATTTATCTGTTAGCATCTCCGAGATCTTTTGTTCATACGGACACGGCTACATCGACTCGGCTGATTGATGCTGTTACACAAACTTAATATACTCTGTGTACCTTTGATAAAGAGTATACAAATCTGTAAAATAAGGTCTCCTCTATACAAACCGAGTTAAGTTGTTTTTCATAAGTGTTCAAAGAATTTCATGCAATTTATACCTTAATTTTAGGCCAAATAGGACATAAAGCTGAACGAATGTTATGACCTAAAATTTAGGACCCCAATTCTAGAACAGTTTTGGTCATTAGGCAAACTTTTTTTTGTGTGTAGTCGTAGATTTTTTAAAATTATCGATCAAAGATGCGCTGTCTGTAGCCCCGCGACGTTGACACATAATTGGACAGCGGTTCCTATGTTTTACTGCTCAGTATTTCTAGTATCTTAGTGTTACCCAACGATACTCTTCCACAATGCTTGAATTTTATTTCTTAAGGAATGGTATACATCATTTAAGTTCCCCTCTGTTGCACATTGAACAGTTTGTTTTATTCTCCGAGATGTAGGTTTAAAATGAAGTCTCATACACTCGCTCCTTACCAAATAGCATTCTTTTTTTGATCGCCTTCTGATTATGGCATCATTAGAATAGGTAAGGCTGCCTAGACTGAGCTCCAGCTCTTTGAATTCAAGTCTTTCCGTAATGGCTTCTGTTTTAGCTCTAAATTTGCTTTTAGTCGAATGATCAAGCATATTCATAATCCTCTTTTTCGCCAATCATCAGTTCTGTGGGTGCTCGATAAGTTCAGCGTCTCATTATGCTTTACTGCTAATGCAGGTCAGATCTCAAAGCACACTTTTCACTGTCGTATGGCGACTATATATTGCCTATATATTAATACATATAAACATAGCTATAGCAATGGCTTCTAAACACTCTCGCATTGACCCACTCTCTGAATAGGTAAATAGTCACTGCACTATTGTCGTTGTATACATTTGTATATGGACTCTCTGACTGGCTATTTTAACTAATACGGAAACCAAAACATTAAGTCTGAGTTCCAGCCCGTGTAATGTAGAGCAGTTTAAAAAGAAACTGCACACACTTAAGTGAATATATACCCCAGTGTGAGCTTTTGATCAAGCCATACAATGTACCGTTAAAAAACTTGATCGATTCTGAAGAATTTTGCATTTTTCACTTTCACTGCTTTGAGCTTTCAAGATCCATCGAATCGAAGAGCAAGTACGAAAACAAATTGTGCACAGTTACTGTACTGAAAATGTAATTTCGTACACAAAATTAGCTAAACACTTTAAAGTTAGTTCAAATAGCGTTAAAAACATTATAATTAAGTTCGGGGAGACAAGCTGAAAATCGGGAGCAAAAAAGGTGCACATAATTCAAAGTCTGAACAATCGGTCTTAACCTTAATTAACAAAAATAAATCGATGTCGGTTCGAGATTTGTCAAAAAAAAAACGAGCACAAGCGTGTCAATGATACAAAGAATGAAGCAAAGGAATAACCTAAAGACATACAAAAAACAAAAAGCTTAAAAACGAGAAAGCTAAGCTAACTTCGTCTGTGCCGAAGTTTTTATACCCTTGCAAGTGCTCGCTTAAATATTTTCAAAAAATACTCGTTTTCCCATTTTCAGACCGATCGTTCGTATGGGAGCTATATGATATAGTCATCCAATTTGGCCAAAAATTTTTAAAATTATGTAAAAGCATGTGAAACAAACAAATACAGGATTTTTGCCGAGTTTCCAGGATCCTACCATTAAAAACAAAAAAGTTTTTCTATTAAAGACTGTTTTTCAGACCTATCCTTTGTATGGCAACTATACCATATAGCTGTCCGATTTTAATTTAACTTAGTAGCATTATAAAAAAACATAGAAAACCTACGATTGCAAAGTTTGGAGACGTTTCCATTGAACAGAAAAAAGTTTTTCTCACTAAAACTAGTTTTCCGACCGATTGTTCCTATGGGAGCTATGAGATATAGTCATCCGATCCGGTCGGTTCCGACATATTAGTGGTGTGCAGCAAAAAGAAGACTCTGTGCAAAATTTCAGCTCGATAGCTTTAAAACTGACGGACTAGTTCGCGTAGAAACAGACAGACAGACAGACTGACGGACAAAGCTCAATCGACTCAGCTCGTCACCCTGATCAAGAATATATACAGTTTATGGGGTCGAAAATGAATATTTGTATGCGTTGGGAATGGAAAAAAAATAGATGAGGGCAAGTCGGAAAGTCGCCAAAGCAGGTGTGCAAAGCCTAATAAGGGGGTCAAACCAAAAATTCGCGCAAAAATAAGGGGTTGACTTTTTTCCATAATATTTAGTGTATTTGTATAGTTTATGAATAGATATTTAATTTGTGAAAAGATAAAATACTATAACATTTTCTACGAATCGAAGGTTTTCTTACTGACTTAATTATTAACAAACATAAATCATTTCGGGACCAAGCGAGTCAGTTTGCTTCCGCGGTTGCCCTCAATAACCAAGTGCCAAGTGAAAATGTAATTTTACAAAACATCGTATGTATGTGTACAAACATAAGATAATGCACACATATGCGCAATCACTTAAAACAGCGATTAAATGCTCTCACTTCCATTATTGAAATGTCTTGAAAGAAAATGATCTACCATTTCCTGGAAATCAAAACTTTCTAAAATTCCTGTAGACCGAACAACAACGGACCTGTCAAATTAGAGAGGCAAATTTCATCAAATGTACAGAATTATAGAAAAGCAAGTCATTTTTGGCAGTTTACCGTAAATTCGTTATTACGGCAGGCATTGGCTAAAGGATTTCGATTTCGACATTTGTAAAATATATCCCACATAAATTTGGATTTTTGGAAATGCGTTAAAGCTTGTTGATTAAAACTCAACTCTATGGGACTATTGCTATTGATGAACATTTCAATAGCGATGAGATTTGGTGAACAGAAACGCTAAGTTTAAGTGATTTTTCGTTATTTTTTCATACGGTAATAAATCATCAAAAGTATTTTTCGTCTCTAATAGCCCGCGCTATTCTTGTCACTTGGCATATACTTAGTCCTTCTAGATACGTTCAAAGTCCGAACGTTTGTACGAAAATCTCCAGAGATTTCATCCTTAATATTTTAAACACCGAAATGGAACTGGATATTTTGATTCGGTTATGGTCTACCAAAATAAAATCCATTTCGGTATCATTTCGGTAAAAGCATTATAATTTTAATTGATTAAAGTAGTTTATTTTTTCAAGAACACCTTTCCAACTTCATGCCCACTGTTCATTTTCGATAAACAGAAAAAAACCGTTCAAGCACATGACCATTTGGTAATTCACGTCATATCTTTCTCTATGTAGTGTCTAACCAAATTAGGTAAGTCGTCTTGGGAGCTAAAGTACGCGTTAGTTCAATTGCTTTAAAATGAGCTAAGATGATGCCTGCTAAGGTATAAGGCAAAGAATATTTAAAATGTATACCAAACAAGTAAGGGCGCTGCAGTCGAGTTTCCCGACCACAAAATACCCTGTTCATTTATTTTCATTTATTTGTTTTTGAATTTTTGAAGATGTCATCCTAAATGTAGGCAATACTTTTCTAGTCCTGATCAACAACTGGGGGGCTGCTTTTATCAGCTCAACTGTTTCGCTTATAACTCCGGTGTTTTTGGTCCGATCTGATTGTACTTTTCAGAATAGATAGATATTGAGCCTAGCTTGATGTATACTAAACCACGAGGCTCTAAAATTGTGGATCTGACGGCTTTTTAGGTCTTGGATTTATAGAGGAGGTCTAGGTTTTTTGGGGATAAAAGGGGGACGGGGTGGAATTTTTCAAATCTGAAACAAACTTGATCTGCGCACAGCATAAATCTACCTTCGTGCAAAAATTTGTGGCTCTATCTCTTATAGTCTCTGAGATCGACGCGTTCATACAGACAGACAGACGGACAGACGGACAGACGGACGGACGGACAGACGGACAGACGGACGGACGGACGGACGGACAGACGGACAGACGGACGGACGGACGGACGGACAGACGGACAGACGGACAGACGGACATGGCTATATCGACTCGGCTGTTCATGCTGATCAAGAATATATATACTTTATGGGGTCGGAAAATTTTCCTTCTCCCTGTTACATACATTCGCACAACTTCATGATCCCCCTTTTCCCATTTTCAATGGGAACAGGGTATAAAAATAGTTTTTGGGACTAATGTGCAGGGGAAGTCTATCTACCTAGTTAAAAAGAGTCCCATTGAAATCCGGAATGCATTCTCCATGATTTATCACCGATACCGGAGAGCCACAATAAACAACCCAGAAGCCTTGTGACTTAGTATGAGCATTACGAAATGAGTACGTTCGTGGAATTTGCATATATGTGTCAGTCGAATTTGGCTAATTGTGGAATATCGAAGTCTTTAACAATTGGGCGATGGGCCAAGACAAGATTATCTTGACCTCTTGGCCAATGATGCATTGAAAAATTTCCACCATAGAGGAGGTATTTATATCTCAGCTGGCGCCAATAGCTGGTGAAGGTAATCGGTTGAGTAAGAATATTATTTATGTTTTCTCCAGATTGATTGGTATTTCCCTACTCGTTCAATATCTGTACACAATTATTGGTGATATTCGCTAGAGTATTTTTTCGATCTCTCCCAGTCGAACTTTTCATCATTAAAAAGGTACTTTCTCATGCTTACTTTTCACGTGATAAGGTATGCTAAAAACTTGAGCCTTCCGCTTCGTTTTGCAATGGAAACGCCGAATAACTCAGGGGTTTCAACCGTTTCCGTTTAGGTGACGTCATCAGCCTTCGGGTTCTTTACTTTCTTAGTACTCCAGATGTACTTACTTTGTATATCGTAGAAGGGAAGACATGAGACGTTCGCTGACTAACCCCTGAGTTTTTCATGTTTCATTTACAGATATGAAATTTCAGACTTTTAGCCTTACAAATACCTGAGAAAATAAGGTGAGAGTTGGACATGCTATATTAAGTACCAATTTCTTGCAAAAATTATCACTATTTGACTGAAATTTTATGACACTAGATGTACTGATTTTACTCAACACATAATGCTAAAGTCCGAATGGGATGCAGTGAACACCATGCATTGAACTACTCGATGATAAACTCAGCTTCCACCTTCACAACTTTAAACTCCTTCCCATTTACATACTCTATGATTTTTTTAACCTCATTGTTTATCTCACGCCTCATAAATAGCCAAAACTGACAATTAACCACAACAAAACGCAAATTATGTCATAAGCATTTTCATGTTGATGGTTCTTATTTCCCATGCTACGAATTATGACAATAATGTGACAATTTACAAAGGGCAGCTACAAATCGCGGGGTGCACACAAACGGGGAATGAGATAGAAAATAGCAAAGTGTGAAAGGGAGGGGAACGTTCGAGTGCCACCCCTAAGACTACGAAAACCAGTTGAAACAGTTGCATTGGGTCAGCGCTCATCACCAGTACGCGTCCAGCAGTCAGTCAGGCACTCACACTCATTAAAATTAAACAAGCCAGCGCACAAAATGTTGTCGTGGATCCCATAACTTTTTACATACCCTTCTATCAATGTTACTCCTCATTTTTATCCAGAGCTGAGGCAACTCCGTATGCATTCCGCATAGAGGTAGAGCATTGGGATGTTGCCGCTGTTCACGTGACATTGTCACATTTTAATTGCCAGCCCCCGCCCTAAGGTCGCTTTTTCTGTCCGTGTCATGGGCCGCCGCTTTCGTTACGTGGGCTTAACCGTTTTGTCAACGGCCCTCAAGTGTGATCCGTATGGTAAACAGAACCGGGGCATCGTTTTTTAAGCAGCTCAGTAGCGCGGCACGCGCTTCCTCGACACCCCACGCACAGTGGTACCTGCTCATTGAAAATGGCAAATAAAGCGTGATTTTATGGCAGTTTTCGAATTTGATTTGAAATAAATGCATAAAACTCCGGATATACAAGAAAGAAAGTCGGTCAATTGTGATGCTGCAGTAGCAGCTGCGCTGCAGCAGCGAACAGTCTTTTGATTATAACTCGACAACCGCTCAACCGATCTTCCCCTTTCCTTCAGCGGATCGATAAATAATGTTGATTTGGTACAAACCATCTATCTTTGAAACTGTAAGAGATATGGCGTTTCTTTCAAGTTGCGGGGGCTGAAGGGGGCGTGGCATAAATTTAAAATAAACTTTATCTGCCTGCAAGTATAAGAAATTATTGTCCCATACATGTCAAACAACTATCTCTTACCATCTCTGAGATCTGTGCGTTCATACGAACAGACAGACGGACATTGCTAAATCGACTCGGCTTTTGATGCTGATCAAGAAAATATATACTTTATGGGGTCGGAGATGCTTCCTTCTGGCTGTTACATACTTTTTCACAAAATTATAATACTTTGTGTACTCCGGTAAAGAGAATAAAAATGCATAAAACTCTACAGTGAGCATTTAAAGCTGTTAACTGTTGACTGTTTTTAAACGTGAAATATACTCTTCACCGAATTCGCCCCTCAATTGAGCCATTGTTGTGTGGCATGTCGCAGTTCTTGCAATGCTTCTGGCTGCACTTCACACCAAATACGACAATTTAGTTGGCTCTACTCCCAGTAAGTCCGAACAATTTTTCTTTCTTAATTTAATAAACTGAGGCAGGTGGTGTGTTGTTCAAGGCGATGTCTCTGCTGACTTGGAGCTGGAAGCGGACCTCGACTTGGAATTGGACCAGAAATTGGACTTGAAATTAGAACTGGAATTGGATCTGGACCTCTGGTCGTGGACTGGATCTTGGACCCTGGACCTCAAATTTTTTTTGAGTTTAAAATAGGGATGCCGGATATTTCAAAAATATCTATATCGATATTTTTGACGATATTGAAAAAGTATCATTTCGATATAAATATTTTAGAGCAAAAAATATCGATAATATCGATATTTTCGATATTTTCACAAAATGAGTCTAAATGGCTAAGTGTCTTTACTATAAGCTGGTCTATTGAGGTAATTAAGATGTCATTTGACGCATAATAGGGGAACTACATTTTTACAAAATAGATTAATTGTATTTTTATAAGTTTAACAAAAGATATGTATTTTATTTCATTTACAACAAAAAAGTTTTGGAATCTTATTCATGATACATTCTGATGGGATTGAGGGAAGACGCTTAACTTAAAAAGTAAACATATTTTTATGTTTTAAAACATTTTTTTGCTCTCCAAAAAACCACAAGAAACAGTTGAATGCAGCAGTGTGACCGAACGCTGGAAGCAAAATATCGCCGAAAAAAATCGCCATAAAATATTCGATATGCGATATATCGCCTCAAAAAAATATTCGATAATGATATATCGTTTTTTTGGAAAAAAATATTGGTGTTCGATACTTCGATATTATTTCCGGCATCCCTAGTTTAAAATGTTCTCAAAAACTGAACATTTCAACTCACATCAAGATTTTGCGTTCCCAAAAAAAAGTTCTCGAAGTGAGATATTGTTCTTGAAGTGAGAAAATCCGGTCATGATTAGTTTTTGACATCGAATGTTCTCACTGTGAGTCCAATGTTCTTGGTTTTTCCCCTCTGTGTAACTAAGACTGTTTTTCAGACCTATCTTTTTTGTATGGAAGCTATACCATATAGTTGTCCGATTTCAATAAAACTTGGTAGAAATATAAAAAAACATAGAAAACCTACGATTACAAAGTTCGGAGACGTTTCCATTGTTCCACAGTTTTCATACTAAAACTAGTTTTCCGACCGGTTGTTCCTATGGGAGCTATGAGATATAGTCATCCGATCCGGTCGGTTCCGACATACTAGTAGTGTGCAGCAAAAATAAGACTCTGAGCAAAATTTCATATTGATAGCTTTAAAACTGAGAGACTAGTTCGCGTAGAAACAGACAGACAGACAGACGGACAGACGGACGGACGGACGGACGGACAAAGCTCAATCGACTCAGCTCGTCACCCTGATCAAGAATATATATAGTTTTTGGGGTCGGAAATGAATATTTCTATGCGTTGTAAACTTCTGGGCAAAATTATAATACCCTTTGCAAGGGTATAAAAAGTGGATCTTCAGCCAACTTTGCCAGCGCCCATTCACCAAAAGATAGCCGCTGTGGTAGGTCGTGTGGATTCAACTCTTGAACCAGCTGTATTTTGATAGGTTCTATACCCAAATCATTCCGCTAAATGTTCCACGTAGTGGTGCAACAGAGGCCCAAGAGGATTCGATAATTCAGGGTCTTTAATAATACTGGCGCATACATCTGCGATATTTTCCTCTGTCCGCACTCTCCATATGCGTGTTGGTGATTTAATGGAAAATTTGGTGCGAAATTTTGTCACAAGATTCCGAATGGCCGCCTCAGAAGGTCGCCCTGACTGACCATAAAATGGAAGAAGTGCAGAAGTGCATTAAATTCAATAATCTTTAAGCGTTATTCGCTTGTAAGTCGATTCTTGGTTCAATTATAGACCAAACTAAACATGTTTGACAGTAACATGTGACACGCAAACAGCTAAACTGCCACCTGAAATCACCCTTTACTATGGTTATGGAATAGTACATCTAGGATTTCGAGACGAAAAGTTGCAAAAAATCTTTGTAAACGTCAAGTGTTGGTATCTCTTACAATATCAAAATGATTTATTAAATAAAGAAGAGACTGTAAATGTTGGAGACATTTATTACAGGCCTATCAGAGGCCTTTTTTTAGAGGACCGAACGGCTGTCAGTCTTTGTGTTGTATTACGGAATTTATTTAAAGTTGAGTAACAATATGCATATCAGCTAAAGCAACTTGTGGGTGCTGCGTGCCCTTTTCCCGCAGGACGCCACTTTGGTCTGGGTGGTACTTCATTTAGGATTTCTACTGCTCCGGCCTCCATTTTGCCAAAATAGGCAGTACTCACTTTCAGTTTTATCTTTGACTTCGTATTGTGTTGGTTAATGTGTTCTACGATTTAACTAAACCACTACTCTCAGGATGTTCCGGAATCGGAATTGGATTCGAGACTCGTTAAGCTTGTTAGAAGGGCAAGTCTTTGTAGCTGCACATTGATTACTGGTACCAAATAGATATTTTCCACTCTCCGATTCATCTTGCTAGAAAATGCTAGAATTCATTAATTTCGATTCAAATCTTATAAATTGCAGGAGTCTATTACCTCGACTACACAAAATCCTGTACCCGTGATTTGGTGTGTTTTATTCATTTGTTTGCTAACGAACTCGATCGTGCTAAAGGGACTAACTAAGAGTGATTCAAAAAGAGATTTTATTTTTTTGAGAGACAAATCATGTACAACTTTGTAGAGGAAAAATATTATAATGGATCTAGAAGTAATTTGGTAGGATCTAATAAGGTTATACTTTGTTTTTGTTGCTACACAAAATAAAGACAAGTTAAATAGTTAATTCCTGCCCATGCTTCAATACATTTTTGCACAAGGTGAAACAGAAACACTAGAAAATAAGTCGCAATATCAAAAGTATGCACAACGCAAAATAGTTGTAACCAAGTGTGGTGCAGCGGGTAGTGTGTGTGCCTGCTATGCATGAGGTCTTGGGTTCGATTTAATGGAAAAGTTTCCGGACTTCATTTCAGCTCCTTAAATACTGCTCTGCAACGTTCCTAGATGTTGGCCAAACATTTAACCGAGTTTAGTTAGACGGTCTTATATTCAAGATAAGGACAAGTCTTCCGACAAATACTCACAATGTCCTAGAAAGTTATGTCAGTAGCAGAGTATTTACAGTTCGTCAAAATTAGAACTCGACGAATAAGTTCACTGAAGTAGCCGCAGTGCCGCAGGGTAGCGTTCTCGGACCATTCCTATACGTACTGTACACTGCCGACATACCAACAGAAAATCGACTTACAATAAGTATTAGTACATATAAGTATATTTAGCAACAAGACTTTTGGAAAGTCACCTAGCTTACGTGGAAGAGCGGCTGGCCAACTGGTGCATAAACAATAATGAGCCTACACTTTTGGCTCATGACACTTATACTTAACAGAAGAACGGGTCCCCAGCTATCCTTAAGCGCAACTTCACTGGCAATCAATAGAAGTTGTGTAGGCGTGCACCTCGATAGAAGGCTTATATAGCGCAAACACAAACTGGCATGTTCCAAATATGATTTTAGTGAATTCGAATTTGGTACTTGTAAATTTGTAATCAAATCTTAAAAGTGGTACTTCCTTATAATACGATTTACTCAATATGAAAGGTTTCAAGCAGACCTAATTTGTTAACTGTTTGCAACAACCTCTTGACCAAAATCGAATTCGACAAATATTGTCGAAAGTAAAAACCTGTACACGCCTGATAGTCTCGAAAAACTTCAAATAAAGCTAAACGCCAACAGCCTTTACCGGCTAAATAACTCCCATTTCACATTAAAACTGGCACATAAAGTCTCCCTACACAAAAGCATCATAAAGACGTATGGACGTATGGCTTGCAAGTATGGGGAAATGCTTGTGCGAGCAAAAGATCACAGTGAAGAATTGTCAGAACCATCACTGAATCGCCAAGGAACATTCGCAATGAGTGTATCCACAAGGACCTCAATATCCCATTGGTCAAAACTGAAAAAGATCACCTTAAACGGAAATTACTGAGAAGCTTCATGCCCACCCTAACCAACTTGCAAAATCCCTTACTATGCTAGCAACACATTCTCGTCTCAGCGATTGAGTTTAACGGCCGCAGAACACAAACCACCTTCAATAGGAGGATCTTTTTATACCCTGTTCCCATTGAAAATGGGAAAAGGGGGATCATGAAGTTGTGCAAATGCATGTAACAGGGAGAAGGAAAATTTTCCGACCCCATAAAGTATATATATTCTTGATCAGCATGAACAGCCGAGTCGATATAGCCATGTCCGTCTGTCCGTCCGTCCGTCCGTCCGTCCGTCCGTCTGTCCGTCTGTCCGTCTGTCGATCTCAGAGGCTATAAGAGATAGAGCCACAAATTTTTGCACGAAGGTAGATTTATGCTGTACGCAGATCAAGTTTGTTTCAGATTTGAAAAATTTCACCCCGTCCCCCTTTTATCCCCAAAAAACCTAGACCTCCTCTGTAAATCCTAGACCTAAAAACGCCGTCAGATCCACAATTTTCAAGTTAGAGCCTCGTGGTTTAATATACATCAAGCTAGGCCCAATATCTATCTATTCTGAAAAGTTTAATCAGATCGGACCAAAAACACCGGAGTTATAAGCGAAACAGTTGAGCTGATAAGAGCACCCCCCCAGTTGTTGATCAGGACTAGAAAAGTGTTGCCTACATTTAGGATGACATCTTCAAAAATTCCAAAACAAATAAATGAAAATAAATGAACAGGGTATTTTGTGGTCGGGAAACTCGACTGCAGCGCCCTTACTTGTTTGAAATAGTTTCTAGATAAAGAATTGAAAAATTATGTTAGTCTCTTTAAGAGAATATCCCCTAAATACCAAATGATGTTAAAAAAACCTTCGCAAGCTATTGGCACCAGTTTTGAGCAAACTAGCCATAAATAAGCTTCTCAAACGCTGCCGTTCGGGTTCGGCATCAAACTGTAGTCCTCCTTTTCTCGTGCGAAAAATAGAAGCACACAAGCCATATCTCTGTATAACTAACACACAGTTAAAAGCCGACGGAAAATATTTTTAGTTCAGCGAAACATAAACTTTCTTTCTACTCCATACGCGGAGTCGACCCCAGGCCACCCTCACAGTGTGCTGTTCCTATGATTCCACGGTGTCAGTTTTACAGCTCGCTAAGCGTGCTCGTCTTTAATCGTACTGACCAAGAACTACTCGATTACCAAATTAATTGCTCGTGCAGGACTCTAGTCTGCCCGCAGATCAAGTTTGACATATCTTTTTAAGATTATATCACTTAAATCACTTGGTTGAATCGAGAGATTTTGCTCTGGAAACCAGAACTATCGTAACTTACCGTATATAAGTATTTTATCGGCTTACATGTTTGAAAGAAACAAGAAAGAAAGTCGGTCAAGCCCGACTATAACATACTCTGTACCAAGAAAATTTGTCTTTTGATCATAACTCGAAAACCGTTCAACCGATCTTCTTCATTTCTTCGGCGGATCGATAGTCCTAATAACTAAATATGTCCAGAAGGAACGAACCATCTATCTTTAAAACTGTGCGAGATAAGACGTTTTTTCTAAATTGCGGGGGCGGGAGGGCGCGTGGCCAAAATTGAAAATATACTTGATCTGCCTGCAGACATAAGAAGCATATGTCCCATACATGTCAAACCTCTATCTCTTACCATCTCTGAGATCTGTGCGTTCATACGGACAGACAGACGGACGGACGGACAGACGGACATGGCTATATTGACTCGGCTGTTGATGCTGATCAAGAATATATATACTTTATGGGGTCGGAGATGCTTTCTTCTGCCTGTTACATACTTTTGCACAGAGTATAAAAAACCTAATAAGCTCTACCTTTCCTTTCCGTTAATTCTAATAACATTCTGAATCGATCTTCACAGTCTTGATGACGCCGACAATGCTTAGTTGATTTTAGGTTTCTTCATTTACAATTGCACATGCTTAGCAATTTATGGTGTGTCTGGAACCAGTGTGCCAGGGCAGCCCACAATGAAGCTGACAAGCCAGGCCGAGTCAGTGCGGGCTAACGCGATCCGTTAGAGTTGGGCTGCGAGTTTGAGTTTGACTGTCGCCATGTTTGTTTTACTGCTAATCCCCGCAGCGGGTTGCCGCTGTCGCTTGTCGCTTGCCGCAAACTGATGCAAATATTATATGAAGTGTTCGAGGGCACTTCAGAAATTAGTTCCCATGTAAGCGCTTAAATTGTGATGCGCCCGCGTTGGCCCGGGGTTCTAATCTCCAGCAGCAAATTGAATGCGGCGTTTTTTTCCGTATATTTTTTGCTGGTGTTGTGGAAAGCAGCTGTTGTTTCTGGCTTGTTTGTCAATTGCGATGTCAGAAATCACGCGCCCGCTCTCTGTCTTCTCGCCACCAATCGGACGCGGCGCTCGTTAGGCCGCTTGCACAGACTCGCTGACAGTTTTGTCGCCTGCCCCTGTCCCATTTTCGGATTACTGCCCAAATCCCCTTTATTTGACAAAATGGCTTCGATAAAAAATAAGCAACGTGCAATTGAAGTTGATTTTGTTGTTGCGGCTTCGTGACAGCTGGCCTCATTTGGCTGCGCTATCGACGACCACCAATGTTTGAGGCACTCGAGCGACGATGGGCGATCGTTGTCGCCCGTTGAAACAAAGTTGCCTCCGTTCGAAATTAATTTTCAATAGCCACGGCCCCGACTCACAGCTCGAGAGTCTCAACAAAATAATTCTCGAGCATTGTTGATCCTTTGTGGCTTACTCGCGTCGTTCAGCGAAACAAAAGCTCTCGAAAATTGGTTTGCCAATATATCCAATGCCCAACTACCCCTTTTGTTTTACGGTAGGCGCTTCCATATCCTGGGAGCGAGATGTGTTGGTGTGAGTGACGGGTAGCGGGCACTCGAGAAGCGCTTGGAGTGGCGAAGCCGTGCAGGCCGGTTCCCAGGTCGAGGTTTGAGCTTTTGTCAAAGTCGATTTGTTACAATTCTCGAGTGGAGGTCGCCTTCCACCCGAATGTATTTGCCGTGCACTCGTCGAACTGTTGCGGAATGTGCAAGCAGGGTTGCATTTCGGAAAGCCGTTACCCCCACTCATGGGCTGTTACATTGACATATGGCCTCTACCGAGGATGACGCGACTGCTTTCTCACTTCCCAATGTTTTCCCAGGACTTGACCAGCACTGACCGATTGCGTGATGAGGCGCTGTAGTAATGGCTTCATTCACGGATGCACCTGATGGCCACCTGCTTTCTTGACCGGAAGTTGAAAAGTTTCCAACTTTTTGGTGGTTGAGGGCGCAGGGACGTTCGTGTGACAGCTTAATTAATAAATGAATCGCTTTGCCTCAAACGGCAGTTGCTTGATTATAGAGTTCAAGTTCGGCGCCATTTTGATGAGTAACCCCAGTCTAAGGACCTCTGGCCTCGGGGCGGCTTGGCTTTGTTATGCTAAAAACAACATCAAATGAAAAGGCAACAAATTCAATTACGCCGCAATGTCATGAGCTGAACTGCCCCGGAGGCAGGCTGCCGAGGATGCAGCTTCCTCCCGACAAGCCACCACTCCGACCTTGCCTGCCTCTTCACTCTGTCAGTTGCATCGAAGTTTCTCACATATGCGGCCGAGGCCCCTATGGAACACACAAGAAGCTGCCGAGCGCGGTGGTCCAGGCTTTTGATTGCCATCAAGAACTAAAACTGTCGCAGATCGTATAACACTTGTTAGCCTGTCAATACGCGCACACGGAGGGAAATTCAGGCGAACTGCTCACAAAGGAGGCATCAAAGTAATCCCTCATACTTGTAATGCGGGCAATTGCAACTTTCTTGAGGTTAAACGCAAGTTGCTCTTGAGTTTCGAGGGCCTCATGACATTGTTCCACACAAGGCTCTGCAGAATTGCCCTGAATATTTTTCTCACCTCCAGGAGGTCCACTCATCCTCTGTCTGGAGTCTATTGTCCTGCCGGGGAATTGCAACAATCAAAAAGTGGGACTCAGACGCAAGCATCGAGCGTAAAAAACTGAAGGGATGTGCCAAAAGTACTTTTGATTAGTCGACGCTTCACTGAGTTCATGTCCTCGCCTTATTGTCACTTCTGAGCTAATCGCTTTGGCATCTTGGGAATAGCTCAGGCAGATGTCGGGCCGCAGATTGCGAAGCGGCAGAGTTCCCCTGCCAGCTAAGCGCCAAATTATCTAGCTAAGCGCTGCGAAACAATGCCCCGATGGCTGAGTATGCAAAATTCCACAGAAAACTCTAACATTTGCCCACTAAAGTAAGTTAAGCTGCACAGGAGCAGGCACGACAAGGCTTAGTAGCCCATCCTGTGGGCCGCAAACCCGACTGTATCTCCCTCCTTGTCGCTCTCTCGCCCTCGCTTATCTTGGCGGTAGATATAGAAAATCGATCTGGCGATAAATCGAGCTACTCAATTTACAAAAACAACGCCGCCTCAAGCAGACGCTGCTGGGTTGACTTTTTGCTTGACGGGAGAACGGGACGAGCCAGACTTCGGCGAGCTGACTTCAGGTACAACAGAGACAATCGGAAGCCGGATTTGTGCGAAACGGCCAGGGATCAAACGGATGTTTAATATTTTGGCTTACGGACATTCTCATTATCGTTTGAAAACAAAGGCAGTGCAACTGACCGAGGACCGCCCGGCCGGGATTTGGGCATTTAGCAAAAGGGTAATCCTGCCCATTAAAATCTATTTGCATACTCATATTTTTGTTACGCTAGGTAATTGCTCGGGGATAAGGATCATGATGATGCGTTTGATGCTAAGCTTGCGAAACCGCAGCCCAGTTGACACACCTGCCCAGGCCCAGGCCCTGCCGGCCAGGCCACTGCGCGAATTCCGTTAATCGTCGTCGTGTGCGTCGCCTTCATTGAGCCCGGCGTGGGGATTACTTAATCAACGAAAATCTATGAATTAAAAGTGCTACTGGAAATCCGCCTTCATCCCTCTCACTTGTTGTCGGGGAAAATTCCGCCGAACGTCAAGGCAGCCACTTGAGCTGAAGGGCCCAGCCCCTAGGCTTGGCTTAGTCAGGCACACACCCACTCGGCCCGCTCGAAGCTCGCAGATTTAAGACGATTCGGTCGGGGCTGGCGTTCGCGGCCCTTCTCACAGAAATCAAAAAGTGAAAAGCGAATTTTTTGCACCAAGAAGTCGCAGCGGAGAGGAAAACTACAAATTAAGACCCAAACAATGCCAACGCCAACAATGTGCAGAAAACGTCACTGATGACAGAATGATGAGGATTAAACCAACAACGCACACACGGACGCTGCCGATGCAGCCTGGTCGCTGAGTCTATTAAAAGTCTAAAGGCAGATAATAAAGGGCCATTAGGACTTAAAAGGGCTCAACAGCCCAACAACAGCGGCAGACAACACGAAAATTCGTTACCCCGGGTTCAACAGCATCCGAGGCGTACCATGGACCTCGCCAAAGTCGAAATGGCAGCACCAACGAAGCATATTTAATTCCCAATCCCCGCAGGGCGTTGGGTCCCTGGGTTAGGGTAGGTTTTTGCACCATCCTCAATAGATATGTGTGTCAGTGGTAACGGCATGGTCATGTGTTTGTGAGCAGAGCCATCGTCTATTTACCTTGGCCAACGCAATTTCAACAATTCGCAACTGTTTTCCCGGGGTTTGTTTGTTCAGCCTTCAGCAGCGAGAATCCATTCCGGGTTCCTGCCATTGTGAAAGGATTCGCTGGCATTGTGTGGCAAAGCGGGGACATGGAAACGTTCCAACAACAACGACGATCCAACGCCGCTCGACAAAGTCACAAAAGTGAATTTTTGCTTTTTAACTTTTTGAATTCTGCTGTGCCCGGTTGAGGGCAACCATCTGGGGCGGCCATCCGAGAAGGTTCCAAAATTAATCCCGACTTTGGCTCGCTGATGTGGAAAAACTATGCTAATTTGGTTGATTCGGTTCTTGAATGGCAAATTCAATGTCTTTTGTTTGTGTATTTGCATAATTCATTTGCGATTAGTTGGGCGGGCAATGCGATTGACAAAATATAGTCATATCTCTAATTATTATCAGATGACTCCACAAGAGATGCGTCAGGGGTAGCTATTGGCGGAGCTATAAAAAGTAGAACGAGAGGTACACACGATCTTCGAAGAGCTTAAGCTTTTATGAATTGTGAAAAAGTGGTATAATACGATAGGTGAGGGAAGTAATGAACGGTATCTGAACAAGACTTATGGATCACGTAATTCGGGAGTTCAATTTCGTTCTTGCATTTCCATTTTCGAATATTCTTGATCCAAGTATAAAATTCTTGATGCTAATTGTGTTTGGATGAAAGCAGAATATTGGTCAGATTCTTAAAATGTGGCAGTCAAAATTAACCTTACGTTTTTAATGCAAGTATATGGAGCTATTTTGTATTATACATTTTAGTATCTTAATTCTTAGTACTACATGGATAACCTTTAACATTAATGCACTAACCACAATCACATACAAACTTTAAGCATTAAGCATACTTAACCTAATAAAAATAAAGACAGATTTCTGCTATTATTATTATTATTTATGTTATTAGTTGCCTTAATTAATTGTTTCGTTGAAATAATTTGGCAAAGATTGTTAATCAAAATAAACAGAGCTTCCAATACTTTCATCGTTACTTTCTTTCAAATCTTTTTACTGTCAAAGTTTAATATTTTATGACTGATGAAGGAATAGCTAATCGCAGCTTAACAAACCCAAAAAAGTAATTTGTCTAAGAAGCCAAAAAGTGAAAAAATTGCCTAGAAATAAAGGAAGCTTCACCTAAAACAGGCGCCATGGGGTCCTAAATTTTAGGACATTCAATTCGAAAAGCTTTTAGCCCTTAATGTCCTTAAATTAAGGTGAGAATCAACTTAAATTCCTTTATACTAAATTCTAAAATATACGATCGAAATAAGTTACATAGGAGTCTACTTTGGCTGGAAATATGCACAATCCGAGGTCTAACAATCAAGAAAAAAAAACATGTTTCTAAGAAAACTAGAAAGAAAGTCGGAAGTTATACACTCAGCATAAGTTTCGATGCTGCAGAAGCAGCTATTGCGCTGCAGCAGCCAACAGTCTTTTGATTATAACTCGACAACCGTTCATCCGATTTTTACCATTCCTTGGCGATAAGTTATCCCGATTACTAAATATGTCCAGAAGGAACGAACCATCAATCTGTAAAATGAGGTTTTTTCTAAATTGCGGGGGCGGGAGGGGGCGTGGCCAAAATTGAAAATAAACTTGATCTGCCTGCAGACATAAGAAGCACATGTCCCATACATGCCAAACTTCTATCACTTACCATCTCTGAGATCTGTGCGTTCATACGGACAGACAGAAGGACAGACGGACATGACTCGGCTGTTGATGCTGATCAAGAATATATATACTTTATGGGGTCGGAGATGCTTCCTTCTGCCTGTTACATACTTTTGCATAAACTTAAACTTTCTCCTGAGTCTTGTGAAGCCTGTCATAAAGAAGAGTCCAGACTCATATACAAAAATCAGATCTGTGATCGTTGTGAAATGCTCATTTTAAACTTTAGGCCGCATGTTAATCCCATCAGCGTCCCAGCGATGGACATCCGAACGGTCGGTCTACGAAGTTTGTACCTTAGCTAGCATTCCCTATCGGAAATCGGAAATATTAATTGACTGATCGGAGAAAACTTGAAAGATACTGGCCGCGTTCAGCAGAAGAACTTCCTCCCTGATCAATCATACTTTTTCCTAATCTTTCTGCTGAACTTCAGTGATACGTTATCATGTTAGACAATTTGACGTATCATGATAGAATAGCTCGTATCGAGCAACGAGTACGCTCCTTTCAAGTGATTCTGCCACCTACAGCTGTAATTGTATATCAATAGGAATTTCAAAGTGAGTTTTTTATGGGCGATAAATAGTTTGAAATAACTAAAAAATATGTTAAAACTTAAGATGGCGAACTATTTATTATGCAATTTCCATGTTGACACGGAGCGCCGACAATGTCGGAGCCGCTTTTAAAAGACTGTCTTTTAAAATCTTTGTCCAAAAATGTAACACTGTGATGAATCATTTTTTTCTGGTACCTGTTCAGCGATCAATCCTTCTGCTGAACAAGGCCACTGTCCTCGCTTTTTCAACAAGCACTTGCTACTTTAAATGAAGATCAATAATGTTGATTGCTTAATGATAAGTAATGGTAATAGAATGTATAAGTACCTAAATAAGCGCTAATTTGAGGGAGTCAGCACCTTTACTGAAACTATGGCTTTCCTTGCTTGGTCTCTGGTCACGAACTTAGGTCAGGCAATGCTATCTTTCATGACGTTCTCTTTTTGAGCAATTTTTTCAATACTGAATTTCTTCATTTGTTTTTTCTCTGTAGAGAAGCTATTTCTAATGGGCTGCAGGGCTGCATTCCGGCTTGTGCCCGGAATTCTGACTGATTGTCAACCGAACCTTAATCTGAAGTGTGATTAAATAATTCAACCTGAACCTGTTTCAGACCAAATATTCCGTTTCAAAATGAAGTGAAGTGCAGTCAAGAACTGTTTTGGATTCACGGCGAATAAGTGCAAGAGCGTTTCGATAATTTAGATTAACGTATAACTTCGGCGCATTTTATGGTCATTGTTTTTAGATCCACGAAGTTTATATAATGATTACCAAAAGCATAAGCTAAACCAGAAACCAGAAAGAATATTTGGCTGGTTTTTTTCTAAATTGTGGAAAGAAAACTGGAAAAGATTTTGTAGCTCTGATTTTTTTATTTGGCTGCAAAATTTATTGGGAAAAATGCAAAAATGAAAATATAATATGTGATTGCTAGGGATGTTCAAAAATTTCTCGGCCTCCAAAGTAGGATCATCTAATTAAAAGGTTTCTTGATGGTTCACTTTTTTTTTGGAAATTTAAATTGTAAAAATTCAGTCTTTTTGAAATTTTTTCTTGTATTCCAGTGTACAATAAAAAAGGATGGTATTATTTTTTCCAATGAACCATACTCACGTTTATTCTACGACCATTAGAACTTGAGAATTGCTGTGAACCATTTTGAAAATACGTGATATCGGCAAAACATTGCATTCTTTTATAATTAATACAGAGCCCACATTTTCGTTGGAACCCAGGGCTTCACCGACTAACCCACTTATTTTTGTTAAATATTTTGGTTTATTTTTTAATTTAGCAGTTTTTTAATTGCATTGACTGATCTAAGATCTTAGATGTTGCTAGTGAGAATTCCCATTTCACATCATCATCAAATTCTATGCGGTCCTCTAAAATAGATTTAGTGTGCAGGCTCGGCAGGAGAAACGAAACAATTTTCGAGTGAGTAGAGTAGAGCGCTTTAAAGATGAATTGTGTTCGTTAAGTGAGAATTCGTATTCTCTGGTTTAGGATCCATTCGGACTGAGTAAGTTTAGGCACTTCAAAGTCAAGGGTAAATTTTACATTAGAATAAGTTGTTAAATGTCCTGGATAAAGAAACTTTTGATATTTTGAGCCATAGTGCAGTACCCAGAAAAGATTTCCGACCCTGCATACTAAATATTTGTGATTAGCGACTTTATCTGAGTTGAATTAACCCTGACCGATTGTCTGTATATCTGCGTCAAAACCTTGTTCTCAGAGACTATTAGAGTTGAAGGCCACTAATAATCACATGTATTTTAAATCGCAGATGAAGTTTGTTTTAGTTTTGGAGTTTTAGGTTTGTAAGCTGTATTTTATGAAATTGAGCTGTGCTCAGTTGGCATAGATCACAAACTAGCATCGATATGAAACTACTTTTTCAATCCAATGCCGTAGTCGAGCCGCTCCGAGGTAATTTTGTACGCTAGTTCGTGTATTTGAATAAAAAGCTCGAAAAAATTCATCAAATTCACGACGACCTCAGGAAACATACAAGTCCGACGCAAAACTCAACTGAAGTGCGTTCAACCCAATACTCCATGGATCAACTCGAGGTATGGTGGTTTCAAAAACATTTTGCTCTGTTGTGAAAGTGTTGATTTCATTTTAATGCCAATTCTTTCAAACACGTGATATGGAAATTACGACTAAGTTGTTTCTAACTACACACTATGAGCTAAGCAACTAAGTTTTAACAAATAAAGTTGAAACTTTTACGAATCAATTTGAATCACTTCGTGGCTTAATTCTACGACTACGAATACATTTAAGGCTCAACTCCTTGAGATTTTGGCAAGCGCTCACTGTTGAACATATTCTCCGAAGCTGTGCTTGCTCCCTGAGGCTCTTCCAGTTACAGACACATAGGTTTATCACAGTTCCCAGCACTACGAAGGCACTTCAAGTGCGCGGAGATTTGCCGACGGGAATTTCAGATCTTGCGCTGACTGTACATATCCGAAATGAGGCGCACGATGGTGATGTCGCCAATGGTTTTGCGGAAGAAGATCTCTTCGATGGTGAAGCTCGATACCTTGTGCATAAGTGAGACGACGCCGAGGAGGGTTTGGAAGCGCAGTGGTTGGTTGGGATGAGTGCGCGAGATGTAGTTGTGAAGTGCGTTGCGGGCGTCGTTGTGCATGGCGGCCACTTTGCCAGACTCCAGTAGGCCCCGAGACTCCGCCGAGGCGGATGAGTTGGGACTACCGCTGCCGGTCAGTATGGAGCTGTTGGCCAGATCTTCGGTTGAGCTGGCGGCTGGTGGCGATTTGCGGAAGAGTGAGATGGCCCGCAGGCACTCATACTCCGTGCTGTCGATGTTAAGGTGGCACAGCTGGTTGAGGACATCCTGGAAGGCATGCACCTCTCTGGACACAATTCCCACTACCTCACGATTCGAGTTCTCCGACTCGTAGACAAACAGCAGCTGGGCAAAGTTCATGGGCATGAGGTACTGAGCCATGGCTAGGATGAAGAACTCCTTCCAGGACTCTTCCAGCAGCATCAGTTGATCGGGCATGGGCAGTTCGGTAAAGGCCCGCACGCTCTTGATCCAATTGACGTTCTTGAATAGATGCTCGGCGGCTGTCTCTTTGATGTGCTCGGCGGCCATAAGTGGCGGAGTGGGAGGCAGGGCACGGGTGGCCAGGGCATTCATGTAGGCAGCAGTTGGGGAGAAGAAGCCGTGATGGCCCTGATGACCCGGATGATGCGGCACTCGGGGCACCGACAAGTCCAGGACAGCTGCAGCAGCAGCGGCGGCGGCGGAGTTTTGGAAAGCACTGTTCATGCCAGGATGGCCGGGGTGCGGACGCTGCACTCCCGGCATGGGCATGGGTACGCCCGGGAAACCAGTCAAGGCAGCTGTATTCATCAAAATCTCCGGCGGAATCTGCGGCATTTCCCCCGCACCCATCATGGCATCCTTGTACATGGCCATGTGGCGTCTTAGGGTGGAGTTGCGTGGTCCGCGCTCGTGCTGAACGGCATCCTTGTTCATGCCCACCTCAAAGCACTTGCGCAATCGACAGGCGCGACATTGATTGCGATGCGTTTTGTCCACCACGCAGAGACCCTGCTTCTGGGACTTGCAGACATACTGGCGGGAACGGCGGATGCTTCGCTTGAAGAAGCCGGCGCAGCCGTCACAGGCGTAGATGCCGTAGTGTTTGCCGGAGCTGTGATCCCGACAGACCTTGCAGGGCACATGGTAGAGAATGCGACCTGATGGGAAAAGAGGGGGAAGACTTGGTCAGCTTCTGTGGGCGCTTCAAAACGTTTGCTTCTACTTACTCGATGCCGCCGGCGATAGCCTGACGCTATTGTATTTCTGATCCATCATATCTGGTGAACCCTCCGACATTTGCATACCGATGTGGGGCGTAATCTTGACGAAGTTATTAGGCACTTTGTGGAAGAGAACACTGTTTCACTTGGCAACTCCCGATTGCTCTTGCGTGGAAATTTGCTTCGGGTTCGATTTTCACGGATTGTTTTTTGGCGCTTGCGCTTCACTCCGTTGGGACCGATGTGTACTCGCTGAGATCACGAATGATTGTGTTGTCTGCCTGCCACCCTGCTACCGTTTTAATAGTCCTTCGACACACAAATCCTGCCGCTGTGCCATTCATCGAACAGGCGATCACCCCTAGGTAGCTGGTACGTCACGTTTATTGGTCGATTGTGTGCCGGGGTTAGACAGGGTTGGAAGCTGTTGCTGACTCACTCGCACGCACACACGGCCGCGCCGAGCTCTCTGTCTCTCAGGGCATCCTTTCGATCCAGGCAGACGAGCGGCTGCCATTGCGAAAATTCATTGAGAGCAGCAGCCGTGGCTCATTCTCAGTTTTTTTGTCGGTTGGGTTTTTATGGCCTTTTTCCGTTGAGATGGCTACCTGCTCTGTCTCTCTCTCCCTCTCTTGCTTTGGTTTTTTTGGTTTGTGACAGTTGTTAATGAAGACGGCACCGGGAGCGGAGAGAGCCATAGCTCTTCGTTTATGGCGCTGCCATTATTACCGCTTTGTGATTTGCGTGAAGTACCTGTGGGCACAGGGAGAGCCACCGGCAAGGGTTGTTCTAGCGTTGAGCAAGCGGAACGCGTTTATTGATTGTTGTCCATTCACTAATTATGGCTTTATGGGGCAATTGCATTGGGTATTTCCTTGATTTTCATTACACACCTTCATTCGATTGCCGGTGGCCCCAACCGCGCGATCCACTCCCACCGCCTAAGCCGGCTTACCGAGTGCCTTCTGCCAACAGCAGCTTCAAATTAAGTTCAAGTGGCGTACCATTTAATCGGCCCGCAGTCCAGCCCAGTCCAGGTCTAATCGCGTGCCGCTTAAGCAGATTAAAGGAACTCTCCTGCCTGACAAAAGGCAGGCCCGCTTGTCTTCGTGGATGCAGATCATCCAGAGGCAAGCAAATTCAAGGCAAGCTTTGGGATCAAGAAATTCGGACGAAAAACGTTGCACGAGTACTTAATAATGTTAAGCAAGATCCCGTAAGTCTGGTGCGATTAAAACCGAACGCCTAAGGCAGATCCGCTGGCGAGGGTATGACAGCCACAATCCTTCGGCCCAGCGACTGGCTACGTGGGAACAGAAACGAGACCGGGCGAATGGAAATGCAAATGCAAATGCATGTCGTGTGATATATGATAGACACTTAAAAAGAGCAATTATATTTCGATTCATATTACGGATGCGTAACTTGATCAATAAAATGCTTGACATGATATTACGACTGTAGCAGGAGGGCAGGGGTCTAATTGGAATAGCAACCCCTCGATTAGACGGAGATGCTGCTGGCCGTTGTGTGTTGCCATTGATGGGGGTGGCTCGGACTGGGACTCAGGTGTGCTGCATGGGAATTCGCTTGCGTGTGATACTATTCTGATCATTAGCTTCCGCACCAGGGGCGAGTGGGTGCGTTGTTGATGCTCTAGTAAACCAGATGACGATGACATTTCAATTTTTAACATTACAGTTGACCAGTTGATGAGTGACATGGCTGAAGCAGAGGCCTGGGTTAATTGTGGGAACTCATGAATATTTAAAATAAAATGAGAGTCTGGGAACAAACTTGCGGCTGCAGCTGCTGCATGCTGATCTTAGTCTGATGTCGATGATTGCATAGCGGGGGTATTCGCTAATTGATTAGTATTCTATCTAAGACTATGCAGTACCTTAATAATATGCTCAAATTGGAACATTGTGTCCCAAATTTGCAACTATTCGGCTAATCCAAATTCAAAATGTTCTTTTCAAAATTTGGAATGAGATTTAGATCATAAAAATATTGAAAGTTTTGTTTTACTCTAACTCGAAAGTAAGTTGACACAAGCATACCTAATGCTGGTACTAAATTCTATGGAACCATACCGTTCCGCTAATTCATGCTTATAAACCGAACCGCAAATCAAACCTGTCAAAAATACTAAGCCAAACACTCAAAATGAATACGGTTCGGTTCATTTATTGAAGTGCTAGATAGAAAGCGAAGTTAGCTATTGAATAACTTTTAACTTGGTTATTTGATAGCATCTAATTTGGGGTTTCAGTGGGCTGAATAGATATTTACTGGCTTTGAAATTTGTATCACCTAAAGGCCTATTTGATTCTTTTATCCTTCTAATTGAACGGTATGGATCTCCTATTACTATTTTGCAGTTGCTCTTGCTCTGGAATCTTTGGCGATGCCCTTGGGGCTGAAAAGTTAGAGCCCGCACATTTATATTCTGAACTAGCTGCAATCGATTCAATGTTTTAAAATCTCTATGAAACCATTGAACCGAACCAGTCTAAGCTCCGAGAAGTCGCTTGGATTTTTAAAATATATTTCCCGAAAATTACCGTTTCTATTCAAATTAAATTCTATTCTATTCTATTCTATTAAAACTTCATGATTATTTCAGGGATGCAAACCACTTGAAAATAAGTACTGGTTCGGTTCAGTGGTTCGCAGAATTTCTGAACCGCCGGTTCGGTTCAGTACATGGTTCGTGGAGCTAACTGAACCGTGGTTTCGGTTCGGTTCAGTGGTTCACAAAGGGTCATAAAGAAATATTAATATTTCTGTAAAAATGTGACTATTCGAACACTTTTGAAGTTTAATTCTTCTAATCCATTTGAATATCTTTAAAATCTTTAGAAGAATGTGCATATTATTATGTCGGACTTTCAGAATTCGTCTATAAATTCCTAGAGGAATGCCCTTCGAAAAGAGAGAATGTCAGCTAGAAAAGAATACGTTCCATGCATCTTACATACCCTATTAATCATATCATACGAAAACAAGAAAGAAAGTCGGTCAAGCCCGACTATAACATACTCTGTACCATAACTCATATCATGATCATAACTCGAAAACCGTTCATCCGATCTTCTTCATTCCTTTGGCGGATCGATAAGTTATTCTAATAACTAAATATGTCCAGAAGGAACAAGCCATCTATCTTCAAAACTGTGGGAGATATGAGGTTTTTCCAAATTGCGGGGGCGGGAGGGGGCGTGGCCAAAATTGAAAATAAACTTGATCTGCCTGCAGACATAAGAAGCATATGTCCCATACACGTCAAACCTCTATCTCTTACCATCTCTGAGATCTGTGCGTTCATACGGACAGACAGACAGACGGACAGACGGACATGGCTATATCGACTCGGCTGTTGATGCTGATCAAGAATATATATACTTTATGGGGTCGGAGATGCTTCCTTCTGGATGTTACATACTTTTGCACAAACTTATAATACTCTATGTACCTACGGTACAGAGTATAAAAACTCTGCTGTCTAAGATTGAATTAAGGTAAAAAAGCTTGAATTGAAAATATTGTCTACTAGAGGAAAAAGACATATTGATGACAGGAATATTAAGCGATAGGCGGGCCGTTGCAGAAGACTTACAGTATTACAAGTTGTAAAATCTGTGTCAAGTCATCCTATGTAGAGGATCGAACGAAATGTATAAAAATTATCTTCGGTTCAAATTCCCAAATTAATCAAAAACATTGGTGAAAGCGATTCCAGTTACAGCTTGTGGGAAAGCTGAACCGAACCGAACCGTTTTCTTTTGTGGTTTTCGGTTCGGTTCAGCAATTCTCATAGGAAGCCGGTTCGGTTTGCGGTTCGTTTCACTAGCTGGAATATGCGGTTCGGTTCGGTTCAAAACCGGTTCGGTTCAGAACCGGTTTGCATCCCTGGATTATTTGGACTCACTGTAAAACTATTCAAATTTTAGCGATTTTTTGTACCGCTCTTCAGTATGTAGACAAAATTTGCCAATTATTAAATTTTCCCGACAATTGATTCCATTTTAACATTTAGCAAATTGTATTTTTTGTACGCTTTGATCCCGTTTTCATGATAATCTAAACTCATCTGAGAAGATCGCCAACAACATTACGTCAAGGGATTCCAAATATTCACTAGCAACAACAATTGTATTTCCGTTCGTTCCGTCCGCTTTTATCACAATACGGTGACCATCGGATGGCATTTGTTCAATAAAGATGTGAACTAATGAGCTCATTGTGCTCGTTTAATATTTCCAGCAATTGCTGGACTTTTTCTCTTTTCGCAGTATTAAACGAGTATTAACAACGATTTATATCATCATGTGAAAATGCAGGAAGCCATATTCTTAGATATTTGTATTTTTGATTTGGCTGCGGCAAATCATGCCAGCATGATGTACAACTATCTCTGGTTTTGGAGAAATTAGCTTGAATTTTGGACTTTAATTTCGATCATATGTAATTTGGTCAAGCGAAATAATTTAAAAACAGCCGTTGTACATCTGAATATGTTGCCAGTCGGTTCTTTCTCTAATTTGATGATGACAACCGACAGAAATCTGACCAAATTGAACTGATGCGTGATCACTTTTTGACGGTGATCAAGAATATATATCCATTCATTTTAATGTTGATCTCCGACCCCATAAAGTTAATAAATACTCTTGATCAGCATCAAGAGCCGAGTCGATATATGCATGTCCGACTGTTTGTCCGAATGAACGCTCAGATCTCAGAGATGATAAGAGATAGAGGTTCGCCATGTAAGAGACAAAAACTTCTTATAACATCAGGCAGATAAACTTTATTTTTAGTTAATGCCACGCAAACTCCCACATCTCCGACCCCATAAAGTATAGCAATGGGCATGCTATAGACGGGTTTGCCCGACATCTTACTAGTTTACAAAAAAAAAACCGTAATACAAATCGATAAAGCTGTGAACAATTATGTTTGTCCTACTTTGCAATCAATAATATCTAAATGATTTATAAATAAACTTAAGTTGAGCTTACAGCCGTTCAATTTAATGGTTTCCTCATAACAATTTTATAAAAGTTGGTGCCCCTGATTTTTTGGACTAGGCAAGCCTTCGGTGGAAATGCCCATATACTTTATGATAACGGAGATGCCTCCATCTGCCTGCTACATCCATTTGCACGACATTGTCCCTAATGAGTACCGGGAATATAAAGTGTTGATTTCCGAAGTTTTGGTAATAGGAGTCAGCTGCGTATTAATTTGTTTAGAGATGACGTTCTTGGACCTACTTTTTCTGCCTGCACGAACCAGAATGTAAACAGCAAAGATACATACGCATTTATAATATTATTGATTTTTATCAGAAATATATTAAGCTAGCAGGTATCTTTCGTGCGTTGCTACGTCAATTTAAGAGGAAACTGTCACATATTACGGCAAATTATTGGGTATAATTGGGTAAGGAATGCTGCATAAATAACATTCATGCCCGGATGTGCGATTCCAAGCCTGGTGTCATTGCACAATCTTTAAGGCATCAGTAAAACTGGTGGGCCAATCTTCAGCTCAAGCTTATGGAAAGGCACGCCAATTATTTCCATGGAAAAGAGAAAATCTACCGGATGTGTTGTGCATTCATCATTGCTCATAACCGTGTCTATTGATTTGAATATTTTTGATTCGCCGATCAAACCTTCCTGCAAATTTATGTTTATTTTAGTGACGAAGACACATTTTAGGGGTAATCTTATTTAGTAAAGCAGGATAAACTTGCGCGATAAGCTCACCCTCTGTTGCCACTGGACTGCAAAAGTCATTGGTGAATTCATTTTTACCCTCAATCTCTGTTTCCAGCGGTTTGCAGTAGCTTAGCCGCTTATTAGCCTGAACGGACACGCATGGTGCAGTTTTTTTGCCTTTGACTAGAGTGGCGAAGTCTTCAGACCCGCTTTTATTTCATCCGCTGGGGTACCCCTCCTAATAACCGCCAGTGTCAACCTAACATCACCGACGAGCAAGACTACAACTAGTCTTCAATCCGAGTTGACCGAACGATTATTAAATATTTGTTAAGTGGCATTTTGTTGCCTCAATTAACTCAGGTTTACATAACGAGGATAAAGGTAAACTATTCCAAAAGAGGCAATATCAGGACTTGATAATTTTGCCAACCTCAGTTAACATCTGTCCAAAATGAAACTATATTTCCCTAATTTTTCCATTGGACAAGGCGAATGGTGTTCTATTGACCTATATTTTTCTCAATTTCATTGCTGTTGCTTAAAAATAATTCCGATATTGTTAGGATTCGCTCTTTATTTGCCCAAAACATTTTTTCTACGGAAAATGCATCAATTGATTTTAAATTTCGAAGCTATTTGGCAATCTGAAACTGGATTTATTAGATTTGCATTTTAAATATTATGCAACAACAATTCTCAATCCTTTGTTTTAACTGCGTAATAAGTTCAACAACAAAGATCCTTGAATCAGGTTTTTTTAACCAAGATTCTCAAAATGATTGCTTGTCTTTCGGCATGTTCAACCTTTAAAGCACAATTCAATATATTCGATACATACGGTTCGATTACACACAAATAAAACGTCTGCATCGCTGTGATATATGCTTTTCGATGTCGGAAAATCAATATGAAATCGCTGCCACATAGTTGTAATTAATAAATTGTATGAGAACAATTACTTAGAACAATTGAGAAAGGATAAATAAATGATAAAATAAAGTTTGTAAGCATTTTCCAGATCTGTCCGCAAAAAAGGACAAAACGGCAACATTGGTATGAACGCACAGATCGCAGAGATGATAAGAGATAGAGGTTAGACGTGTGGGCACAAAAACTTTTTATAATTAGAAAGGAAGGAAGATTAAGTTTTTTTTTTCAATTTTGGCCAATTCAATTTATATGTATTCAAGTAGCACAGCTGTAGCTTTCGAGTAGAATTTTTTCACACACTCTTGGCTCCACTTCATGCTGATCGATCATATGTCAAAGCTTCCCATGGCGGATGACTTTATATGAATGAGCCTCAGAAAAGGAATCAAAAAAAGGAAAATATTTATATGGTAGTGTGTATTTTATTTCTTATTTGTTAACTAATTCTTTATCCCAAGTACATTGGTATTTATTTAAGTGTGACCAACATTTTTGTCATTTGCCGAGTCAACGCCAACGAAAACTTACGCTCTGCAGCTGCACTACTTGCTGGTTCTGATAAATGCATTCCGAACCCTTGTGCCGTTTATTTAGTATATGCCGTGTTCCCAAAAATGCAATAAAATATTCTGATCTTCAGACATTTTTCTTTTTTTAGCAAAGAATATATTGAATAATCAACATTTACAAATGGCATCTATGTAGTTTTAACTGTTTTGTTTACTTTGAAAGACAAGTACTTTGAACTAAAAAATATGCATAGATTGTTTATTGATTCGTGCACATACATACATACTGAGCTCCGTACACATACAAATATTTGTCTGTAAATTAAATCAATTTTCATATAAAATGTCTGTATTTGAGGTGGCAAAAAGATGCGTTACACCGCACATTTGAAAACTCATTGGGTGGTATTATTTTTCTTAAAGTTTAAATTGGGTAACATACATATCGCGAGGCCTTTTCAATTTCACAACAATATATTCTGTACCATATATTGTCGCTTTTAATTTTTTGCCTGTTTGATTATGTAACGTAAAAACGGAATCCAAGCAGTCATATTAAACCTGTAGCCTCTCATTTTGAAAACGATAGATTTTGGTAGCGCTAGAGTCTGTCTTAGGGTTTCATGAAATTAAACTATGAAAATTAAAAATATTTCATATTCAGTATATTTCCGGATACAAGACCTAATTTTGAGAAAAAAGCTGCCCTTTCCCGACAATTACTGTATTCGCACTTGCTTACTAAGGTGTGCGGAATAAAATACGAACATTTTTCTAAAGGTTCTGACAAGCTTTCCAGAAAGACGAGCACAAAACAAATTATTGAAGAAGTAACGGTACTATTCCTGCATGTATTACACCAAAGATGAGCTTTCTGGATAACGCTCAGTAGTGACCATGGCGTTGAATGCAGCAGAGCGTCGACATTTAATTTGCAGATATTGCAACAAAAACCCAAAGCAGACAAAGAATGAAATATTTAATTATTTTTCGGCTATGGGATTCAAGAAAACTTTTATTCATAAAGTAATTTTGGATGTAAAGAGTGGAAAAAATATGGAGAGAAAACCTGGCTCCGGAAAAAAGTGCAGCTCACAGCGTTCTGAAGTAAAAGCCAAATTAAAGGCTGAAATTGTGGAACGCACAGCCAAATCATATCATGCGCTGGCCAAGAGCTATAATGTGAGCGACAAAACTGTAAAAAAATATATTACAGACATGGGAGTAATGAAATGTAAAAAAAAAACCGTGCCTACAGTTTCTGAAAAGCAAAGAGAGACAATTTATACGGTCTTTTGGCCCGATTTAGCATCTGCTCACTATGCCAAAACAACACTAGAGGCACTTGATGTATTAAATATACAATATGTACCCAAGACCCAAAACCCTCCTAATGGAGGGTCATCGAAAAATCAAAAAATGTTGGGCCAATTTGAAAGAACGGTCTTCACAAAAGATATAAGCCCTAAAACATCAATTGCTTGATCTTAAAAATCAAAAGGGAGCTGGCGAAAATCGATTCAAGCTTAATTAAGGAGGCGATGCGCAAGGTTTCAGAAAATATAAGGAAAGCTAATCGCTATGGTCATGAAATTTTTTTGTAAAAATAACTTAAAGTGTAAATAATACTATATTTAAAATTCAAGTTTCTCGGACATCAAATACATTTTCTACTAATCTAATAGCATTTGTTCGTATTTCATTCCGCACACCTTATTTATAATTTTTGTGTTCTTAGAATCGCATTCGACTTAAAAACTACACAAATCGTATGGGAATCGCTTGGTTTTCTGGGTCAGAATCGGTTATTAGCAGACATGGGAATATTCAATGGATAATTTGCTGTTAAGTAAAGTTCCATTTCGTAGTTTTCGTAGAACAATATTACCAATGTAATGTAAGACTCTTAGTTTTGAGAATTATTTAAAAACTCTAGATTCGAGGAGCTTAAAAATGAAAGGCTATTATGGGTGGGGATTTTATAAGTAATTCTTAACTTTTTCTAGATTTCGTATTCTAGTTTTCGGCTCATTTTGGGTATCAGTCGCACTAATCCCAACCATATAACAGAAGAAATTGGTGTTTTTCATAACTTTTGCTGAACCGAATCGAAATTTTGGACCGGTTTTGCGGCCCTGGTAGTAGTAGTTCTTTATTCTTAGAACATTAAATATATACACGCATGGCTTTTTTGCCGTTAGCCTTAAAGTAAATAATACAATTTGGAGCTACCGGGGCGCCCTTCCTTCGGAGTTTCACCACCTACCTTCCCCGCTCGTCGCGAGGTAGTAGATCTTTTACTCCTCGGGTTGGCGTCCCGGACTCCAATAATTAAACTAACAACAATCGCATATTAAACAAACAATAATCATATTTCTATTTTAAAACTCTTCATCCAGAATTATTGCTCTGTATTTGAGAGCATCCAGCAGATATTTCGCCAGCGCACTCCAAGATTGCCCATTTAAAATTGTGATGAGCTCTTCCAGTGTGAGGTATGCCCTACCCCATGAGCGGATCCTCAGCTCGTTCAGAATTGGACATACAGCTATGAAGTGGGTTACATCTTCGCGTTTTCTCATATTGCAAAGGCTGCACAGCTCATTTTCAACGCGTCTATGTGGTATGAAGTTAAGCGCCAATACCTCTGTTTTCTCGCTCTGCAAATATACGAAATGGTTAAAGAGTCATACTCATTCCTAAAGTAGTTGTTCTCTCCGAGCTAGTAACTTAGACGCTTGTACGTCTCTCGAGAGGTGCTTTCGCGGGCTCGTCTAACGTTTGCTTCGCGCGTTCTTTCGTATATAGAAGCCAGTAGTTTGGACTGACTCAGCTTTCCAGGATGCTCGGATCGGTTAGGTCTAGATTACTTCGTGTTCCGAGGCCAGTTCAGTCCATTTTTGGAAACACTGCGATGACGACGCTATAAGTGCAGAGGCTACAATTTTCGGTTACCTTTCAGATGAAAATGCCATGATTTTGTTCATGTATCTAAAATGCGCCTGGATTGTGTAATGGAACATCTCGTGTAGGCCAGTCTCCAAATGTATCGCATACGTCGGTGTATTATTTGGGAGGTAAAATATCTTTTTTAAAAAGAATCTAAGCAGTTTTTCAACATCTTCGTTTGCCTCCCATCCCCATACATCCGCAGCCATAGCACACAATATCTCTCGCCGTCGCCTGAAACATTTTGTATTTTGTACTCGCGCTTACGTTTTTCATCTTCATCAAGGTTTTCCATGTACTGTTCAGGACTCTTTTGGACTCGCTTAATTTTAAGTTTATGTGCTTTTTAAAAGAAAAATCTGACGATAAGCTCACTCCAAGAGTATTTGAATAGTTTTACCGTTTCCAGTTCAACATTCCCCTAAGTGTACATTTCTCCTCCCGCGCCAGCCTCCCTCGTCCATTTAGGATCACCATTGTTTTGGACTTGTCCGCGTTGATTGCCAGTCCCCATTTTTGGCCCTGGTAGTAAATACACTTAATAATGGTACAAAAAAATTGTAAGCCATTATTTTGAGGCTTTCTGTAAAAAATCGCAGCTACTTTTTAATTCACCGGCTACAAGCAATGTAAATTCTAATCGAGCAATTCTATCGAATTGTGAAAACCGGAACAGGTAACCAAATCGAATTCGAGCAAGTTTACTGGCATGTTCCGGTTTTCACTTTAGTGAATTCGAAATTCGAATTTAATACATGTGCCATTTTTTGATGAACAATCATGGTAATCTGTATCAACCTTAAAATTTGTACTTCCTTTTAATAGGATGAACTCAAAATGAAAGGTTTTATGGCGATTTAATTTATAAATTTTATACATCAACCACTTTACCAAGTTCGAATTCGACAAATTTTGTCGAAAGTGAAAACCGGAACAGGCCTGTTAGTGAGTCAAAGTAGTGATTAGTTTATTTTGTAATTTCTTTGTAAGGTAGCCTCAGTAAAAAAGCCTATAACGTGTCAACAAATGTATTGACAGCCTTTTTTGTGTCGACTATTAATAATTAAAAAAAATAAAAAAATTATTTTCAGCGAATAAAGCATATTTCGACAAAATGCTCAAATCCGTTTACACTATTTTGCAACGGAGAATACAAAAAAATTATATTGTTCAAAATAAAATGTTGGTTGATACATTTTTCATAGAATCACTCATATATTTTCGATTTTTCCAAGTTGCCAGGTTAGAACTCATAACTGAAATGAATATAGTATAGTGTGGACGCTCAAAAATAATGTCAGGGGGAACTGGCCTAAGGACCTAGACTGGACTTACACGGTGTTCGAAAAAGCTTTTATTTGTAGGAAAGAGGTGAAGAGGGGCAAGCGACTCGATCTCGCCACTGATCGAATCACTTACATGGTGATGCCAATTTCAAGCAAATTTCCATTTCGTTTGTACGAAAATGGTTCCAAATCTGAAGCAAACTTGATTTGCGTATGGTATCCACCTACCTTCATTCAAAATTTGTGGCTTTTTCTCTTATAGTCTCTGAGATCGACTCGTTCATACAGACAGACGGACGGATGGACATCTCAACTCGGCTACTCATGCTGATCAAGAATGTATATGGGGTCGGAAATGTTTCCTTCTGCCTCTAACATTTCCCATATTTAATGGAACAGATTATAAAAACTAGAACTTAGGTAAATGTCGGCCCTGTCCGACTTCGATATACCCGTTTCCAAAGGAAACATATTTTAAACAGCCGACCCTTATGTTAATTAACATAGCACTAGCATTAATGTAAACATATTAACGTTCTGTAAGCAGACATCGAAAAGTATACAACGCTTTCTACAACTTTTGCGACTCTGCCAATAACTACCAAGTTTGGATACGTTTCTATTCGAATCAAAAAAGCTTCTCACTAGATTTTCGAACGAACGTTGCTACGATAGCTATTTGCTGTAATCATTACATCTGATGGGCTTCGATATATATAAGCAGCGTGCATTAGAAAGATGACACTCTGCAAAATCTAAGCTCGATGGCTTTATAACTGAGAGAAGCGTAGAAACAGACAGATAGACAGACGGACGGACAAAGCTCTATCCTCAGCTCGTCGCCCTGATCCTGTATAGTATCCCACGAGTAAAGATAATAACTTTTTGGGTTGAGATTTCCTTGTCTCCTTTGTCCTTTAATACTTTTTACTAACTTAATTAATACAATTAAAACACCGACAAGCTGCTAGTCCCTGCGGATTAGCGCTAAGTCCACCACAAGAATTGAAACATCAGTCGCATCCTTTTACCAGGTAAAAGGATCTCGTGAAAGCCACTCAGGGCCAAGTCGAAAAAATGAATTAAAAAATTTCCGCGAAAAATTTATAATTCATCTGACTTTTTAGCATACTTCTTCAAGGAGCCACACAGGTTGGAATTATAAAAGCGAAAGGGTTGGAAAAGGTGTCACCGGGTACTTAGGTAGAACAGTAGTCGGACCCTTGCTCGTCCGCCTAATGATGATGCCGAGAAACTGTAGTTAGCACCTTTTTGTTTTCAAAGAATGAACTACAGGTAGCAGTTTTGGGTTGGCGGCGATTTTTAAAACCCCTAGATGGCACTTTCGCTCAATTTTTATGAATCGCGTACGTTTATGGAAAGGGTTAACACTCATAAAAACTCACACATGCAATCAGCTTAACTATGACGTTTTCGCCGACGCCACAGGCCTAATGACACTTCAAGGATGGAAAACAATAAAAGCAAAGGGTTAAACATTTGGGAAATTCAATTCATTTCCATGGGCATAATGGAAAATTTCATAGATCCTTCGGTCAGTTTTATGGCATAAGAGTTGCCGGCGTCGCTGCTGCTGTTCATTGAGCAGCTCTTTCAGATGGATGACCTACACCACCGGTTCGACGGCTGTTTCTGGTGTGATCATTATGAATCGCGCCAGACTTTTGGTGGGAAAGTCCAGAAATGTAATTAGGTGTGTGCTTTGTTTTATTTTATGGCTTGGCACACATTTGAATTGGGTTAACGTTGATGAAAAAAGATGATAACTGATTTGTAACCATTACTGTAGAATTACACTACGGGGGCCTACAGAAGAGTGCTCAATAAATTGAAAAAAGTTAGAATACTAATTATGAAGAAAGATTCAAAATGAGTGTTAAACAGAAATATAAACGACGAGTCCCATATAAATGACGAGTTAGACCCAAAAAAACAAAGAACTTTGTACTTGAATTAAGTACAAACCGTGAAATCGGTAAGTACGAAAATACTTGATTTAAGCATAAAGTTCTTATATCAAGTACGATTATTTCAATCCCGAAATGCTTGACTTTATACCGTTTTGGGCTATATTAAGTATATTTTGAATCATTTTAGAATCGTTTTGATCATTCTTTTAGCTTATCAATGGTCTCAAGTCAAGTCCAATTAACTCTCAAAATAAGTACAAAACAATCGCTCTTCTCGAAAGAAAATAAGAGAATTTCAAGCAAGTACAAAAAATTCTATGTTTGAGCCCATACAATTCGAAAGCTATTCCCAATTTGTTCTTATACGAGGTCCCTGCATTGAATCCCAGAAATATCCAAGGGGCATAACCAAAGAGGAAGTTATAGCTACATTAGCTCAGAGATTTACCAACACTCCATAACTAAAGTGTTAGAACCACGACTGCAAACCGGTTTGAGACCAAACCGGCTCGAACCCGGAACTCCGACATTAATTTTACTATGAACCGAACCCATTTAGAAATTGAAGCTGAACCCGAACCAAAGATTTCGGCTCGGTTCAATAAAACTGATAGACACAAAAATTTGACCTGATGTCTACCGACATCATCTGTTCATTGGTGCGACTGACTCCTTAAATGGGCAGGAAAGTGGAAAAAGAAATCTGGCAAATCGTTGAGATTTCCTTATAAAATCCTCACCCATATCCGTCTCTGTTTTTAAAGCTCCTCGTAAATAATTCTTAAAAGCAAGAGTCTAACATTATTTTGGAAATATTTTTCTACGTAAAATACGAAATGGAATTTCACTTAGCTGTAAATTAAATATTGAATATTTCCTTGGGTTCAACTAACCAATTCCGACCCAAAAACCAAACAATTTGGGGAGTTTTTGGGTCAAATGCTGTTTTTAAAACACATCGAACACATAAATGATTAATGTTGTATAAAGCATGGACTGAACCAAGGCTCGAACCAAAACCTTCTCCGAAAAATTCCTTAATTTGGGTTCGAACCAGTGTACCGGAGATCCGAATATTTTCTTTGGTTTGTAGCTCTGGTTAGAACCAGTTGGGAAATTTAAGTGTTGCACACTTTGTGGAGCTAGCTTTAAGAGTCTGTTTTGTTCTCAATCTAACATATTTTGTACTTGAACTAACAACTCGCTTTTCTTGAATTCTTCACCTTAATGTGAGTACAAAATGTTTTTGATTGAAGAACGTTTGCTCTCATTTCAATAATATACCCAAGAACGAATCACACTTGAAATCTTAAGAACTAAACGGTTTAATTTCTATCCCGTTTGGTCAAGAACGCAAGTAGCATTTTTTTCTGAATGTGCACTGGCTACTGCATACGGCAAGCAGCATTCCGGCTTATGGCTTTACACTAATCAACTATCAGGTGGAATTCTGTAAGGCGGATACCTATTTATAAAGCGTTCAAGCCAAAAGAAATAAAGAACAAAGAAGGGTTTTGGCAACTACCCAGCATTAATAATATTATATTGATCAAAAAATGGCTAATGGTCGAGTGGTTGCTAACTAAAATTAATGTCTGCTTTCCTATCCAAACTATATTTTAAAAATGCATTCCTCAATTGATTCTATATTCATTATTGCCATCATAATTTTGCTGAATACCACCTCTTGTACAATTGCTTAATGGTGCAACAGCTTACATACCAATTGAGATAGGTGTCCTTTTTCACCCAACTTCATCACTTCCAATCAAACTGTGTTTTCCTTGGCGCCAAAAAATCCCCTAACAATTACAATTTTGGCGCACATATAATATTATGCAAATTTATTTTGTGAAAATCAGGAAATGAGAATCCTTTTTGCCTGCAACTTCCGCTAAAAGAAGAACACATCATTGCTTCGCTGTGCCAGAGCAAAGTTCATAAAAGCAAAAAGCATGTCAACCCAAAAGTGCAAACAGACAAAAGGACTCTAAACAAATGGCAGGGAAGACCTCAACATCAACAGGAAGCGACTCAGAAATCACGTCAAAATGAAGTGCAAACGAGGTCTAAGAACCCAGGATGTGAGCTATTAGGGCCCCCAAATCCGAAAAGGGACAACGAAAAAGCGCAATAATTACACGGCCAACAAATTGAATCAGGGACCAGAGGCAGATAAGCAATCTGATCTTGAGAAATCATGTGAACAATTCAAAACATGAAATTAAAGTGCTCAAATGTCGTCGAACGACCCAGCAAAATTGCGCAAAAGTAGGAGACGCGGATGACGGCACAAAGTTGAGCAACTTTCGTCGGAACTGACGAACAGCGCACTCGGTTCCCAGAGCTGCACGTGCAGAAGAATATTCATCCAGAGATAAGTTTCATATTCGTGGCTGCCACGGAAACGGCAACCGAACAATGGGACACACCTCCAAGATCGTGTGCGCTTTCGTCTCCTGGTCTTGCCGCTGCTCCGGCCCCGATAACCTGATATCCGAGAGTCTTGTGTCTCCCGTTTCAGTTTTTTGTGCCCGGGCAAATTCATGCAACAGGAGAGAGAGGAAACAAGTGATGAAGTCGCTGCTTCCATTTCAATTTGATTGTTGATTGTTGTGTCCTGGGCCTGTTCCAAAGGAGAACTTGCATAAGTGCCAGGTTCTTTTGTGGTCCTCGGCATGGCATCGCATTGTTTTCGCTCCAGCCAAAAAAATGACGCACAACATAACTTAAGGACTTTTTGTTTGCCTTTATGTGGAATTTGAATTTTGCGCTCGCAGCATTAAGTAGGATGTCCTGTTGGCAGGCCTTTTCGTTTTTGCCCGAGTCTCGTTTGCATCTTAAGCCTGAAGATTATGTCATGGCGAGATTAGTTGATGTGCTCCGTTCGATGGAAGAAGCGAGACCATTGCGTTACAATTCTCACGCCTGCGAATTCGAAGAAGTTTCTGATTTCACCAGGACGATAGAGCATGTTTTACACATTTCCTGCAAACATCTATGGAAAAATGTGTTTACATTTTCACTTTCCTCACAGCGATAACTATCTGTCTTTGCAGCTTTCCGGCAGAAAAGTGAAGCGAACGATTTGTGTCGTGTTGTTACAGATAGTGCATCAGCAGCGGTAACTTCCTTTGATTAGATTAGCATTGTGAAATGTTGGGACTAGCCGTAAATGTCTTCATTAGAATAAAAACGTTAGAGTGGGGGTCAAGCCCGACTGAAATTTACTGTGTGCCAGAAAAAGTGGTTGCTCAGTAAGTATTTTGCTGCTTGCAGTAGCACGGGGGCAGCGAAATGATCCATATTTTTAAATTCACAAAATTCGACAAATATGACAAAAAAAGTTGCTTTGTACAAATGTACTAAAATCAGAAAATAGCGTAGCAAAATAGCTTAGCAATCATTTCTGAACATAATTTACGAGGTAACGCTGTCGATTTTTTTTCAAATTTGTTAATAATTTTTTTTTTACAATAAAAAAATTTTTCACTTCAAAATTTTCCAAAAAAATGAAAAATTAAAATTTCGAAAAAAAACTCGACAGCGTTACCTGGGGAAAACTATTATCTAACGAATAAGTTTTGGTTTTTTGATTTCGGATAATCCAGCACCAAGTTATGAGGGGCACCGCAATTCACCTTTTTTCCGAGAGACTTCCGAATATTTGCTGCCATTGCCGTGTTTTTTAATATTTCTTCGTGAAAATTTTATACAACATTCTTCAAATGTCATACTTGAATGTGCTTTTAGTTTTAATAAAGAGATTTTAACTGTGTCGTCACAAAAAATTCACAAAAAAGTGCATTTTTTCGAGCGATTTGAGCTTACCCCCCCCTTAAGTAGTGCCGGCTAATGTCGTGTCTTGTCACTAAAAGCTAGCACGCACGAAATCTAATCTTGCAAAACGAACATGTCGTATTAAGTCGTGCGTGTCTGTGACACGAAGAAAAACACTATATGCGCTCAACTCTGTGACAGACAGATCAAGAATATATATGGGCATTTCCATTTTGTTTAATTTTTCGTTTTCGAGATGGTTGCAAAAAAACCAAGGCATTCGCGCGGGACAAATACAGAATTGGTTTCTACGGGCAACAAGGTAAACGCTGATTTTAGCCAGTTCTTTCGTGAATATTTCAATGAGACTAATTTTAGAATGTTGTGCATGGCTTGTTATATGTTATGAGTGGTTTTGATGTTACCCAAAAATTATTAATTAATTTTTCACAATTTGATCTTAAGAACTTAAGTCGTGGCACGGGACATATATTTCCGTCATGATATTTATGTGGTATCTGATAAAATGGAAAGTAAAAACTTACAGTTAATTGCAATCACATAGTTTGTTATGATTTCTTAAGCAATCTTCTTTAGCTCTTTGTACCCATGGAATTATTTAAGATAGCAAAAAAAGAAAAAAACGAGAAAGCTAGGCTAACTTCGTCTGTGCCGAAGTTTTTATACCCTTGCAAGTGCTCTCTTAAATATTTTCAAAAAAAACTCTTTTTCCCATTTTCCGACCGATCGTTCGTATGGGAGCTATATGTAATAGTCATTCGATTTGGCCAAAAATTTGTAAAATTATGTGAAACAAACAAATGCAAAATTGCAGGATGCTACCATTAAAAACAAAATAGTTTTTCTAACTAAGACTGTTTTTCAGACCCATCTTTTGTATGGCAGCTATACCATATAGTTGTCCGATTTTATTAAAACTTGGTAGAATTACAAAAGCAAAACATAGATACATAGATTACAAAGTTTGGAAACGTTTCCATTGAAAAGAAAAAAGTTTTTCTCACTAAAACTAGCTTTCGACCGATTGTTTCTATGGGAGCTATGAGATATAGTCATCCGATCCGGCCGGCTCCGACATATTAGTAGTGTGCAGCAAAAAGAAGACTCTGTGCAAAAATTCAACTTAATAGTTTCAAAACTGAGAGACTAGTTTGGGTAGAAACAGAAAGACGGACAGTCAGACGGGCGGTCAAAGCTCAATCGACTCAGCTCGTCACCCTGATCAAGAATATATGTAGATAGTTTAGTGGGTCGGAAATGAGCATTTCTATGCATTGCAAAATTCTGGGCAAAATTATAATACCCGACTTTTCATTCGAAAATCTCGATATGCGTTTTGAATTAGTGTAAAATTAGCTTACAATACTTCAATTAAATTGTTTCGCCTTGAAGTTTTGATAAAACATGCTGTTTATGAGATTTTTTCTGTGGGAATGGCCATATACTTTATAGGGTCGAAGATGCTTCCTTCTGGCTGTAACATACTTTTGAACAATCTTAATATTCTCTGTGTACCTCTGGTACAGTGTATACAAATTGTTTTCACATATTCAAGAGTTCTGGCCCATTTGATCCAGTAATTGGAAGCCAATTCAACCAACAACCAAATAAATTCGATTTGAGTTCAGCAATCCTAATCATAACATTTACCAATTGCAATCGGCTGTATTCAGAAGGTAAAGTCGGCAATCATTAATCACAATCGTACAGCGAAATTACCTGCTGAATGCGCCCCATCTAAACATTAGGCTATGAAATGAGAAATGATGGGTACAGAGTAAAGCTGAGAAATAAATCGATACTCGAATTGAAGTATCGAAATTTTCCTTCATGAGGAATAACGATCTAGCTTTTTGAGATGCGGCGCCGGCGAAATCAAAAACTGTAAAAGTGTACAAAAATGTGTCAAATTTATTCACTACTCTGTTTTATGATAACTATTAATTAAAACACCACTAACTTATTAAACCCGATGATATAAAATGAGTGTCCCAATGCCAATCCCACTATGAACTCTTCCTTGGGTTCTTGGTGTCATTGATGGAATACAAGCTTACAAAAATATGTTACACTCTCAATGCCAATGACTTTATAAAAGAACTGCAAGTTTGGTAAAAGCCTCATGTTTGCCCACTAGAGTATTGAAAAGAATGTCCCTAATGTAATCTAAATAGATTTGAATAAGAAGTTGATTTCGAATATCCGATTCATAGACACGAACTCGAAGAAACTGCCAATTAGGCTCGGCATTATTTTTATGTCCCAGCTTGCTCTACGGAGTCGGAACGTACAAAGCTTCATCCGAAATCTCATGTATCCTCAAAAACCAAGGAACGTCGATATGCTCCAATTTACTAAAAGGAAGCAATGGCTGTAGAACTAGATTTAATTTATTAATAGTTGCACGAGTCAACGTGCGTTCAGAAAAACTGGGAAGTTGCCAAATGTTAAGGTGCCAACTGCTGCCATACAGGTGTAAGCACCTGACAGAGTCCCAGCAAACATTTTTTATCGCGAAAGATAAGAATGCGATTTGCCAGTAGGTATCGCTTTACTCTAGCGATATCGCATTATTATTGCATTCTCATCTCCCTACGGGGAGAAATGTGACACTATGCGATAACTTCCGGGCGCTAAGAAAGCGACACTTCTGGGAGATTCGCAAGCGATACTTCTGGGAGATAGCAAAGAGTCTCTTCTTAGCGATAGGAAAGCGATTCTTCCTGGAGATAAGAATGTGATTCTTCCTAGATGCTGGAATACGGTTCTTCGCCCGACGATAAGCCATACGAATAAAAGGTGTTTCGAACTCTGTTATTTAACAGTACGATTTTGCACTTAAGTTAAATAAGCGTTGCCAAAGTACTTTCCATTTAGTAATGTTGTAAAAAGTCGTTCAACTCACTTCAAGAAGAATCACATTCGGGTCTTCTTAGGGAGTGTTAAGCGATGTATCGCCAATTCTCACATGGGATAATGAAGAGCGAGACCAATAACAAAGTTGCTCGCCCTCAAGACGATTTTTGAGGGATATATCGCCAATTTACCGAATGGACGAAGAACATGCAATAACACATATCGCTAAATTATCTCTTATATGATAAAAATGCGATACTTATTATATTTTGTTTGTGACAATCGCCAAACTATCTTCAAACTCTCCCCTCAAGCTATCGCCAAACTCTTGCATTGACGAGGGAGATAAGTAACACGACAAAATGTTTGCAGGGGTAGTGCCATTGACTGGGTAATATATAATATAAGGTCTGAGAAATCTTTCTTGTGCGCCCAAACATGAAGTGATTTAATTGAATTAATACCTACAGTGGTATTTGTTCGGTTATGTGTTATGTAGCGCCAAGTAGAAGATGGAAGATATGCCCTAAGTTTTAATACCCTCGCAGAAGGTATATTGAAATTTTCCAGATGTTTGTAACGCATGGAAGGAAGTATTTGCGACCACATATCATGTCGAGCTGAGTCAATATAGCCATGTCCGTCCCTCCGTCTGTTTCTAGGCTATCTGCTCTGTCAGTTTTAAAGCTATCGCGACCAAACTTGGCACGAAGTGTCGGAACCGGACGAATCGGATGACTAGAACATATACGTAGCTGCCATAGGAACGATCGGTCGAAAAACTAGTTTTAGTGAGAAAAACTTTTATGTCTTTAATGCAAACGTCTCCAAACTCCGCATTTACTAGTTTTCTATGCTTTTCCATGATTATGCCAATTTTGGTTAAAATCGGACATCTATATAGTATAGCTGTCATAGAAAAGTAAGGTTAGAAAAATAGTCTTAGTAAGAAAACCTTTTTTTTTTCAATGTAAATCTCTTTAAAATTGGCATATATTTATTTTATAAGCATTTACACAGTTCTTAAAAGTTTTGTGAAAATAGATGACTATAACATATAGCTGCCATAGGAATAATCGTTTTAGGGAGAAAATTATTTTGGTTTTAATGGAATCGACTCCAATGTTCTTACATCTTCGGTTGTTTGGCACTTGCATGATTCCACAATATTTGGCCGAAATCGGACATCTATATGGTATAGCTCCAATTGAAAAGTAAGGTCCCAAAAGTAGTCTCAGTACGGCCGAGCCGAAGCTAACTTTCCTTAATTATTAAGCATAATATTCAGACAAGCTAAATCGGTTTAGCAGCTCAAGGGTTGCTAAACCTGCCAACTGGTACCTTAGCTGGGCCAGATCTCAGACAAACCAAATGCTTTCGCTCATACCCAGTGAAAAGATCGTGCCGCCGCAACCTTGACTGGCTAAGCAGCTGATTGAGCTTAGCTGGGCAGAAGACGGCAAATTAACTTGCAATTTACCTAGCTAACCCAGCTAAATGGGCTCAACAATGGATGACCGAATGAACCGATTATTGGAATTTGAGCCATCACCACAACTAAGGCATTGCCCATGACATTTGGTATCCACATGTAAACAAAATACTCCTGCTTTTTTACTTTGATTAGTTAAATCAATTTAGAACACCCAATGTGAACAAACGAAATGTAGTGCGACCGTTCGACATTTGTTGGTATTTTGCTAATGAATGGTGGTGAATCTTAACCAATGCTTATCTAAATATGTGGGGAAAAACCCGATGCTATCGAAATCTAGAACAGGATAATTTTGGACTAAAGTGCCCATTCATGTATTATGTTGGTTGGATGTTGATTTGATACAGTCTTCTTTCTGAAAATCACAAAATAACAAACAAAAATTTGTATTTCTAATCTTTCCTCGTCTGGAACTCGAACTCGGGTACTCAGCTCCATCGAGCACTCGTGTGATTACAGAATCCACTAAAATGCTAAGCTCCCAGGCCGGTGGTGCAGAAGGTATGACTTGTCCCTTAGAACGGCGATGTCTTGTCCCCACTCGACTTCCAAGCACAGATTTAGCACAGATTTTTAGGTGAAAAATAGCAAAATGAATGGCCACCGAAAGGGGGGTCAGTTTAAAATTGTTCAAAGTGATAATAAACTAACTGGCCACCTTAGGGTTGGTCCCCCATATCCAATGCCAACCAATAAGCTTTGCCGTCTCTCCGTCTCATCTCTTGGCAATAATCAATTCCATTGTTTATTTCGAATTCGGGACGAGTTCAATGCTCCAGGTTAGAAAGATCATTAACCTTGGCCTTTCTCTCGCATTTCTGTCTTTATTTACAAAACATCCACCGGCAATTGCCGTGGGAAGGTACACGTAAGCTCCCACTCAAGGATACATGGCTGACTAGAATTGAATATGAAACTCCCAGGCAATTCAACGCACATTATCCAGCATTATGTGACGGCACCTGATGCCCTAACTCGACACAACAATTGATTCCGCCGAAGAGAATGAAAATCAGCTTACAAAATGGAGACGCTAGACAAGTGAGTTGGTCTATCCAATGCAATCATGCGGGAGTTTTTCATACTTTTTTGAAAAAAATAAAAGGGCACTCAAAACCTGTGGCATAATAGAGAACGGACAGGTTGCGTTTAAATAAATAGCAGAACCATATGAATTAACTTCCACGAAATGAGGGAAGGGGTTAGCGAAAGGGGACTTCAATTTCTATAGCCTTTCTCAATCAAACAACAAGTGGGCGATCAATCTGCCATCAGCAATGCGCGTTTTGTTTCAATAGTGAAATTATCTTCGAGGATGCGAACCCTCATCAATAAAGATAGCCAAAAAGGACGAGTGCTGCGCATGGCTTATCAATATTTTTGCATCGGACAGCGTTCCCGCTAAGACTACCGGAGAAGCGGGCAAGTTGTCAATGGGGATTCAATAGAGCATCGATTCGCCATCCGATGTGCTGTAATTTGTCTTAATTAATGCATCGTCATGACTGTGGGCTACTGACTGACGGCATTTTGATTTTCATATTCAGCGCGTATCGAGTGACAGCGACGTGGGAAGCACGCACAGGACCCAGGACGCAGGACGCAGACGCGGATCCGATCCCCGACCAATTCACATTCACGTCAAGATGAAAGATATGCGAGATCAACATGTAATCTTTGGCATAAATAAGAGCGGAGACACAACGCTTAAGAAAATGACAATGAGCGCATGTTGCATGCCCGATCGAATGTCCTTTGATATCAAAACGTTAAAGGAGCTCCGTGTGGTACTTATATTTCATTATGCGAAAAAGGTAGCATTGTCTACGGACGGAGACCTGTCGTCGGCTGAGTCAGTTCCAAGCAACCCCTTGGCCCTTGCTCTGGCACTTCGGCCGAATTCGGAATTCTGGCGGTGGCTCGTCTTTTTTTTGTTCTGTTTTGTTTTTACTTGGAACGCACACTTCAACCCTGCCCGTGCCCTGCCTGTCAACTCCTTTGTCGTTTGGCGAGGCCTTCTTTCGCTCTGCGACCGCTTGACACTAGCAGATTAGTAAAGTGTTGAGTTTTTAAATATTTTTCTTGCTAATTGCTGTGCGTACAATTAGTGCTGCTCCATATGGATGAGCAACTGCATCCCAGGTTGTGTGTGCAATGATTTGCATTCTCCTTTGTTTGTTTGTTTGCTCGTTTGACCCATGATTTTGGGACTTTTTGTTATCTTTTTGTTGAATTAACTTTTCTGGTTGATTCGTGACTTTTGGTAAATATAATCTGCATTTCCGGATTGCGATTTCTGTGTAAATTTCACAGTTCAGAGTACAGCCCGCAATTAACTAGTTTTATCCGGGAACAGATTGCACAATGGCAAATGACGACTATTATCCATATTCGTGATAAAATGAGATGGAAAAATAAACTAAGTGGTTGACATGGTGAAGTGATCTAGTCGCGCTTTGAGAGGATGAAAGAAGCAGCACTGCTAATCCAAGTGAGAAAGGTCATATTTGGGACATAGCTTATAGCAGGTCACCAGCAAAGAATTGGATCAAGAGGAAGATTGGGGACGTTGCCCTTTACTCTGCGGTCCCCAAGTTAATTCTTTTAGTTCCAATTTAAAACAATTGGTGTTTTGCGAGAATCTTTTTAGTTATTTTAATCTTTAACTTGAACTTGTAACTTAAGCTTTGTATATAAGTTTATTATATTCAAAGCGGGGCTTTGAATTCAAAGTGCAGACACTTTTGTAAAAATAACTATTTTTATACCTGTTACTCGAAGAGCAAAAAGGGTATACTAAAGTCGTGCAAATGTATGTAACAATCAGAAGGAAGCATCTCAGACCATATAAAGTATATATATTCTTGATCAGTATCAATTGTCGAGTGGATATAGCCATGTCCGTCTGTCCGTTTGAACACATAGGTCTCAGAGACTAGAAGAGATAAAGCCACCAAATTTTAAATGTAGACTAGTATTGTCTGCACGCAGATCAAGTTTGTTTTAAATTTTGGTCACGCCCCTTCCCGCCCCGCAATAAAAAAAGGTTGAATATCTCCTACTCTGATTTTGCAGTATATTGCATGTGGCCAATATCTACAATCTCACAAATTTTCATAAAGATCGGATAATAAATGACAGAGTTAAAAAAACATTGCATACTTATCTGAGCCAAATGAGGTTATTAAACACTAATTGTCCTGAGTAACGGGTATTTCAAAGTCGGGTTGGGCCGACTTTAGCTTACGCTGTCGTTCATAAGCCTTTGTGTTGAATTGAATTAAAATCAATCAGATCAGCTTTTGATTTCGCAACTGAATCAATATCTTTGATATTACAGAGCAGACACTTTAGTTTATATAAGGGCTGCAGACCGATTTTGAACCAAACCGGTTCGAGCCCTGAACTCCGACATTTATTTCACTGTGATCCTTGAACCGAACCCGTTCCGAACCTAAGATTTCGGTTCTTAATGTTAGTAAATTATATTTATACCCTTGCAAAGGGTATTATAATTTTGCCCAGAAGTTTGCAACGCATAGAAATATTCATTTCCAACCCCATAAACTATATATATTCTTGATCAGGGTGACGAGCTGAGTCGATTGAGCTTTGTCCGTCCGTCTGTCCGTCCGTCCGTCTATCCGTCTGTCCGTCTGTCTGTCTGTCTGTTTCTACGCGAACTTGTCTCTCAGTTTTAAAGCTATCGAGCTGAAATTTTGCACAGAGTCTTCTTTTTGCTGCACACTACTAATATGTCGGAACCGACCGGATCGGATGACTATATCTCATAGCTCCCATAGGAACAATCGGTCGGAAAACTAGTTTTAGTATGAAAAACTTTTTTCTTTTCAATGGAAACGTCTCCAAACTTTGTATTCATAGGTTTTCCATGCTTTTTAACAAATTTGCCAAATTTGATGAAAATCGGCCAACTATATGGTATAGCTGCCATACAAAAGATAGGTCTGAAAATTAGTCTTAGTTAGAAAAACTTTATTGTTTTTAATGGTAGCATCCTGCAATTTTGTATTTGTTTGTTTCTTATGCTTTTACATCATTTTACTAGTTTTTGTCCAAATCGGATGACTATATCATATAGCTCCCATACGAGCGATCGGTCGGAAAATGGTATAAAAGGGCAAGGGTATAAAAACTTCGGCACAGACGAAGTTAGCTTAGCTTTCTCGTTTTAATAGTACTTTGACTTCCACAAACCGATTTCGACCCAACGTCAAGCCCATTTAAGTAGTTCTTGGGTCGAGAGTTTTAGTTATCTACTAAAATTGGTATATATTTAGTAACTAATCAATAGGTTTCCTTTTTTTTATAATAAATACTGTGTCAAGCATGGGCTGAATCAAGGTTCAAACAAAATCCCTTGCCCAAAAACTTCGAACCTGACATTTTCGAACCAGAACCATTGGTAAATTATGGTCTTGGGCTTGCAGCCCTGGTTTATGTTGACAATTTTTCTTTTGAAATAATGTTAATTATACTCTGTACCGTAGGTACATAGAGTATTATAAGTTTGTGCAAAAGTATGTAAAAGTATGTCCAGAAGGAAGCATCTCCGACCCCATAAAGTATATATATTCTTGATCAGCATCAACAGCCGAGTCGATATAGCCATGTCCGTCTGTCCGTCTGTCTGTCCGTATGAACGCACAGATCTCAGAGATGGTAAGAGATAGAGGTTTGACGTGTATGGGACATATGCTTCTTATGTCTGCAGGCAGATCAAGTTTATTTTCAATTTTGGCCACGCCCCCTCCCGCCCCCGCAATTTAGAAAAAACGTCATATCTCCCACAGTTTTGAAGATAGATGGCTTGTTCCTTTTGGACATATTTAGTTATTAGAATAACTTATCGATCCGCCAAAGAAATGAAGAAGATCGGATGAACGGTTTTCGAGTTATAATCAAAAGACAAAATTTCTTGGTACAGAGTATGTTATAGTCGGGCTTGACCGACTTTCTTTCTTGTTTTTATATGGTTTAACGCTTAAGCAAAATGAAACAAAACAGGCCCATAACAAATGAAAATCAATTACTTCAACGAATTAAAATCTATAGTTCTGCTGTTCATTGACTTCGCAGTTTTGAGATTTTAAGTCTAAAGTGCGGATCTTTTATGTGCAACGGGTAAAAAAATGGTACATTTACCTACGTTTTTTTCTGAGTGAACAAATTGGCTAATTCGGATTGGTTTAAAGTAAATCACATTTTTAGAGTCGTTTCACACACAGAAGAGCTTAAGACGCTCATCGAAAGAATTTATACTAAGCGATGCCCGATTGATGTAGCTTTAAAGGATGACCCTTTATAGCACATGTGATGCCCGTATATCCAATGTAGCCTGTCACCGCCTGTTAAAATACCTGACAGCAGACTGTACTCGCATTGTGGAGGTGGATTGTTGACCTTAGTCCACCTTCGACAGCAAATGTCTATTCTCTTTTCTCAAACGAATAATATACTGATTTTGGTAAGCAAATTTCCACTAGATTTAGTGGCAATTGAAGCATTTAACTAATTGAAATCAAATAATTGATTGGAACTTGAGTATTGAACTATGTGAAATAATTGAATAGGCAAACATTGTAATCACCATTCCAAGCTTGGCCTCAACGTCTTAAGCTCGGTAGGGAATTGAACCGAAGCAAACCGAACCGTTTTGCTTTGTGGTTATCGGTTCGGCTCAGCAATATCAATATCAGCTGCTCAGTTTCGGTTCGTTTCAGAACCATTTGCCATTCCTAGTTAAACTATACCTTAAAACCTGTTCCTGTTGGTGCCAATCTGGGTGGAGTTGGTGAAAACGGCCCGGAGACATGATGGAATTGAATTAACATTATGCTGGATAGCATATATCAAGTCAACGATGCAATTATGGAAGTAGGAATTGATAAGTATCATGCTAGTGCCGTTTCAGGCGAAACACCTAAATTAATCTCGCACAAAACGCATTGGCCAATGCCCATTCCAGCAAGCGGGCGAATCTTCTCCACATCTGACTACATTTTAAGCGAAAGGCGCGTTGGGTTACAAAGTAGGGCTGTAGATAAATCGATCTTTGATTTTTTCTTAGTCTTTATATCGATATTTGATATATCGAGACCAAAAAACATCGATATATCGATAATATCGTTGTTCTTTAGAGCTTACACAAACTCTGAAAAGACATTAAAGAACGCTTACGTCTGTAAGACCACTAATGAACAGAGCAAGTGGTCGTTCTATCTGATCTTTCCAATAGCATAACTTAAAGATATGATTGAATTATTTTTCTTAAATTTGGCTATGTTTTCCAAAAGTAACTTAGTAGTGAAGTTTTGTTTCAATAACTCTTTTCATTAGATCCCGTCCCTCTTACGCAACATTTCACAAAATTAGAATCACTTTCAAATATCAATGCAAAAGCCAAATTTATTAATTTATGTATTTAATACGGTGACCAAATAAATTTCTTGATTTTCAGTTTGAAAACGATTTTAACACAACCAGTTGCTCTGGATCTAAAATACGCCACTATAGTTGGTTGGTGAAACTCCGTTTTATGGTCGCTGTCGGTTTCGATAACAACCACCGATTTCACATTGCACTTTTCTTTATTCTAGAATACCGAGTTTGTATTGGAGCGTTTATATAGCAGAGACTGGCAATCGACGGCCGTATAGTTCCGAGTGACTCGGCCCCTAACTCTGCCTAAAAGGCAGATGTTCCGAACGGACGATTTCAATCTGACCGTGGTAGTTTTTTTTTACTGATATATCGTTTCTAAAAATGTCGACATATCGACATATCGGCACAAACAATATCATATCATCATCATATCGGAATAACCCTTATCGTCAAACAAAAATATCGATACATCGATGAATTATCGACCACTCTATCACTAAGTTCCAATTAGTATGTATTTATGTTTAAATTTTATAACATTAAAATAATAAAATGCAGTTGCCACCGATTTTGCTTATATTTTCATTTTTCTCGACATGTTTTCAAAGATTGTTTTTCATTTCATACTAAAATCATCTTTATTATATTACATAGTACGACAAACCCGGCATGAGACCCTTTCATTCTGATAGAATGGACTTCTGTAAGCATCACCTCATACTCAGTTTCTCAACTGTACCCTAGGTTCGCGTTCTATGGGTACTTTTGTACTAGCAACACACAGCGACAACAATTTAAATATAATTGTTACTAATTCAAGATCAAAATTAACAAAATTCAGCAAACACAAAAAGTCGAGTTATTTGTACAATTTGTTAAGGTACCTCCAGAAGGGGTCAAACCTAAATTCTAAGCGCACGGTAGATTATAATTAAAAACAAAATTTATGATGGCACAATGGGCTATTGCACGTCCCTAAAAGATGGTACTCGTCCTCCAAAAAACCGCGAGATGGAATACCATTCAAAGATCCACCCACGAACCACGCAATATGGGCCATTAACAAGACTAAACGAGAAAGAAAGTCGGTCAAGCCCGACTATAACATACTCTGTACCAAGAAATTTTGTCTTTTGATCATAACTCGAAAACCGTTCATCCGATCTTCTTCATTCCTTTGGCGGATCGATAAGTTATTCTAATAACTAAATATTTCCAGAAGGAACAAGCCATCTATATTCAAAACTGTGGGAGATATGACGTTTTTTCTAAATTGCGGGGGCGGGAGGGGGCGTGGCCAAAATTGAAAATAAACTTGATCTGCCTGCAGACATAAGAAGCATATGTCCCATACACGTCAAACCTCTTTCTCTTACCATCTCTGAGATCTGTGCGTTCATACGGACAGACAGACAGACGGACAGACGGACATGGCTATATCGACTCGGCTGTTGATGCTGATCAAGAATATATATACTTTATGGGGTCGGAGATGCTTCCTTCTGGATGTTACATACTTTTGCACAAACTTATAATACTCTATGTACCTACGGTACAGAGTATAAAAATAGACCGCAGTACGTTTTCAGATTTTCTTATGAAGCATTTTTGCGCTGACTACGAGCATTTTTGTACTAGCAATTAACAGCTCCCAAAAATTATGCAATTAATCTAATGGTTAAATATCTTCATTACCATTCGGAAAACAGAAATTATTAGTTAAAAACTTTAGTTCGAAGCATCTTAGTGTATCGCGGTTAGTTCATTAAAGGCATTTTATGGTGTATTTGTTCTATTTTCTTGCTTGCAATGAAGCAGGTTACCTATGAGATTAATGGCACAATGGTCAATGTTGCTCTAAAGCAGTTGCTTGTACAAAACTACCCATTACCCGCCAATCAAGGCTTGGTTGGTGAAACCGAAAACGCAGTTTGGTCTATTTTTCGGTAAAGTATATGGCATATATGGAGTGGGTTATGGGTGAATCTTAAAATGGTACTCCATCTCGCTGTTTTTTGCAGGGATGCAAACCACTCGAATATATAGACTGGTTCGGTTCAGTGGTTCAGACAGTAATAAACATGGTTTTTTGAGCTGACTGAACCGCGGTTCCGGTTCGGTTCAGTGGTTCACAAAGGTACATTATGATTTCTATTGTCATGTGACTTTTGCTCACTTTCAAATTGAATTCCTATTTGAATATCTTTAAAATCCTTAGAAGATTGTCCCAAATATATTATGTCGGGATTCAAAGGATTCGTCTATATGTTCCTTGAGGAACGATCTTCGAAAACAGAGAATGTCGGCTAGAAAAGATAAGAATAGAAAAGTGTAAAAACTCCCCTGGTTAGGATTGAATGAAGGTGAAGAAATATTACAGAAAATTCCAAATATTGTCCACTAGATGAAAGAATGTAGATTGATGGTATGTATATTAAGAGATCGGAGGTCAATTACAGAAGACTTGCAAGATTACTTGTTCTTAAATTTTCGTCAAGTCATCCTTAAAAGTTCCAGCATCGGTAAGAATGTAGAGTCAAACGAAATGCAGAAAAATGATCTTAGGGAAACGATTCAAATTCCCAAATTAATAAGTATCATTGGCTATAGGAAAGCGAGTCCCGTCTTAAAAGTCGTCAGAGAACTGAACCGAACCGAACCGATTTTATTTGTAATTTTCGGTTTGGTTCAGCAATTCTTAAAGGAAGCCGGTTCGGTTTGCGGTTCGGTTCACCAGATGGAATAAACGGTTCGGTTCGGTTCAAAACCGGTTCGGTTCAGAACCGGTTTGCATCCCTGTTTTTTTGACTGGCAAATATCATCTCTTAGGGAAATGGAACAGACCATTATGCCATCATAAAATGAGTTTTTAATAAAAATCTACCGTGCGGTTTAAAAGATATTGAAGAATTTGTCTTTGACCCCTTCTGTAGGTACCTTAACCAATTGTGCGAATAACACGATTTTTTGATATTACGTTCCCAATGAACTTTGAACTTTGTAGACTTTTATCTTGAACCATTAACAATTAGGTTAAAGTTGTGGTCGCTTTGAGTTGCTCGTACAAAAGTACCCACAGAACGCGAACCTAGGGTACAGTTGAGAAACTGAGAGTGAGGTGATACTTGCAGAAGTCCCTTCTCACAGAATTTAGGGGTCTCATCCCTGGTTTTTTTCAGCGTCGTAATGTGTTATTAAGGGAGTTTTTAAGAAACAATTAGTACAAAGCTGCCCCTACCGTTTTGAAAAGCTGGCTACGCCCTTGGTCTTGGGCACTACAGGGTTAAGCTCTCTCAGCTACTGCAGAGTGTGGGTGGCAGAGGTGGCTAACAGGCGCTGACCAGAAGCAAGTTAAAGCCATTTATCCAAAAAAAATGCCAAGAGATGTTTTTCAAAATGTATCGCCGTAGCCCCGACCCTGACCACTTTTAACACATATTGTGTTGCTTTGAAAATGCATTCTTTTTCCTTTTCTTTGGATTTAATTTAATTTTAATTTTATTTATTTTTTTTCTTCACTTTGCGCTTAGAAATTTTCTTCCTATAAAAATAGTAAAACGCCTAATATCTGCGAGCCACCTAGGTCCAAACTTTGAATAATAACCTGACATCTAGATGGCGCTAATAGCCATGCTACTAAACAATAGATGGCGCTTTAAATACTAGCGTGCGGCAACGCAGCTGACAGCGCCATCTCTAGAGCTACACTCACTGCAATAAGTTGAACTCTAGTGCCTGGACATGTGCTGACCCTGGGAGATTTGGTACATTTAGGTGGATGTTATTGAAAAAAAGATGTAAAATTAATAGTCAACACATTTATTATATGAATATTTCTTGATTTAATATCCCATTTCGGCAAGTTGCAACTTATTTGACATATAACACATATTTAGATGTTTGTTTGAACTTAGGAGTAACAATTGTTTTTAATTTATTTAAAT
>JAWNNO010006596.1:0-115318 GCA_035044985.1 Lordiphosa fenestrarum
TTTGATCATAAAAACTGTCAAAATTCTCATTTACTTTTTGCTTGCGATCTCTAATTAACTCTTCAATATCACTATCGTCTCGTTCTTGTCGAAACTGTAGGCGTAATGCATCGCATAATCTATTCCAGCGAACTTCTTTCACTGATTTGTGATTTTGCCAATAAAATTCATTTGCTTTACCCTCAAAAAGTACACTAATATTTAGACAAAGTACAGAAAAATTCCCTTCTAATGTTTGGTGTGTCAGTGCTTCCACCCTATAGATAAAATTGTCGACAGATACTCCTACGCAGGAGAATTTTATTTTCCAGGCGTTCAACATGTGTACCACTTTATCGGGTCTCTTTAACAGATCAGAGGTGGCACTTCTTTGCGATAGCTGTGGTGCTAAAGTGGTCGATAATTGCCTTGGACTGGGAGTAGAATACTCTACTGCATCAGGGGTTGGAATATTTGAAGATGCATTGCCAGCTTCTGTATTTTCAGGTGTTGCGACTATTCGCTGCACGCACTCGACTACTGTATTTTGGATGAAATCAGCCATCCTTTCAGTTAATGAATTAAGGAGTCTTTCTTCCATACCGATGATTGCGGCGTTAACGGAAGTCGTTGCATTATCATCAACATTAGACTTGCTAACTACTTTTCCAGCGGTTGGCGGCATGCTGGGTAACTTAGCTTGTCCACGAGTATTTTGAGCTATAGATCCTGCTGGTGCAGTGGAACTTGGTCTACAAACAACATTGCAAACTGCAAAATGAGCCGAAAGGCAAGATTTGTGAAACTCGTGTCCACACACGGTTTTATTACCGTCAGCAGTTTTCATTATCTTTTCTTTGCATAACATGCACACTTGGCTGTTGTCAGCCTCTGGGACTTCCTTCAAATAATCTTATAAGGCAACCAAAAAAAATAATTTTCTAAAAGATGAACACAAATAGCTAGCTTGTCAACAAAATAAACAAAATTTGTTCGGAAGATATCTGAGATCAAAACGATATAACGGAAGATCTATTGAATGCGGTAAAAGGTAACAATAAACTCAATAATTTCATAACAAATTGAACTCTAAGCATAACGTCTCGTCTATCGTAGGGATTGATTAGAAAAATTTGACCAACCTCTCTATGAAATAAAAGAATAGCAAGCTTGCTGATTGAACTGTGAATATGACTGATCAACACCAGCTAAATTCAACCGCTCAAATCACCAGCGCTTGTTAAGACTTTCGGATAATCATCGATTGCCACAGCCCGAGGATCGTATCTGAATACATATTCCCGGTTTTCCAGTTTTAATTAATGAATACCTAAGGTCTTTATAAATAAATTAAACTCCCTTGTCAATTAATCGTGGATAGGGCACTGCTCGAAAGTTATGCCTCTATTTTCCAAAGCGACTACATATAATCAAGGTTGTTGTAATTTAAGTTTAGGCTTAGTCAATGAAAAGGCGAATCAAAACGGGTCAGGTAACCAACCGAAGTTATAGCTATCCTGCATTTTCCACATACTGATACAATCCTATTCCAATGACTATAATAGAGAATTAAAATTGTCCCTTTCTACTAAGCTGTGGTCAATGGCAAATACGGATATTCAACCTTACTGCTTTCCAAAGCAGCTGCATAAAATAAGGAAAATTTTATTAAGAAGAGGAGAAAGAGGAAGAGAAGAGAAATAAAAAGGAATAAAATTTGTAAACTGATTAGAGTTTGTCTATTAGTGACTCACATTGACTAAATCCTTCATCAATGAGGCTCCATAGTTGGGCGCCACTTATCTTACTAATATTAAATAAATTATAACTGTAGCGTGTAACCAAGGAACAGCTAATCTTAGACACAGTATCGAGCGGTTGCACGTCATGATATCTGGCTCTAGCTCGTCGGCTTTGCGGGTGGAGGTCTTGCTGATACCGATGCCTTATTGTTATATTAGCATGATTAGCAAATAACGTGCTGCGACAAAAATAAGAATGCTAGAGAACTTAAGTACGGTAGATAATGGACAAATTCTGATCTATTACTAAAGAGAGAGAAAGAGAAAGAAAGAAGAGAGAGAGAGAGAGAGAGAGATTGAGAGAGAGAGATAGTGCGAAGCCACAAGTGGAATCGTGGTCGCAGATTGCCGGCCCTACCTTTGATCACCAGCCTCAGAATAATTCCGGGTGTTCCCTTTAATCATTTAACCTACGACGGCGAGAACGTTAGCTTGAGTTCAGAAGACATTTAGTTCATATTCATTATAATATTCAATTCAGCGTAAAAATGTACGGGGTAATTACAGAATCCCATTTTTTTTTGACAAGATAATTAAAGGATATTAACTCTAATTAGAAACATAATTGTAGATAGTTTCAAGGGTTCGATAACGGTATAGGGTATAAATTGTATAATAATAAATTGTAACTTAAATCAATTAATTTCAAAAGTGATCATTCATTTCATTCAATTCAATTTACTTTTCTTCTAAATGTTCTTCCTCTTAATTTCCTTTCCGAAGCAAAATTTTGTTAATTCAAGTTGAGTTTAATTTAATTTAGTTTAATTTAATTTAATTTAATTTAATTTATTTTATTTTATTTAATTTAATTTAATTTAATTTAATTTAATTTAATTTAATTTAATTTAATTTAATTTCAAAATTTGATTTCGTTTGAGTTTTCATACTGGGGTTTACTGTACCGAATAATTTTCTTTTGATTTTTAGTGTTCCTTGTGTACATACTTATAAAGGGCTTACTCCAGTAAAGGCAGATTATTCAGACTTGAACAGTCGAGCGAAAGAATCCAAAAACAAGGACTACAAAAGGTATAGATATGCGAACACGTGCAAAATATCTCGACATCAAGAAAATACAGACCTTTTCAACATGTTGTCGGCCTCCTCTGATCCTCGTATCTCATCTCTCAGACACATCAGGACACTCGCGAAATTAACCAACGAATATTCCCCAGAAATATTAAGACTATTAAGCACTAATGATATGAATACCTATACTGACAACATTTTACAAGAAAATTAATCATTCCCAAGTTAGAACTAATTTTGTATGAAAATAATTTTTTTTTAGCAAGTACAAATTAACTTGTTATACATTTTTTTTTAATTTTTAATATTATTAAAACTTAATTTTTAATAAATCAATTTAAAAAAATTAAAATACGTAGAGTTTTTCATACAATTTTTTCGGAGTATTAAATTATGAACTTTGGCAGCCGATCCTGTGTCAACCTGTTAACCTACAAAGATGAACGTACGCTCATTTTAAAGCTACAGTAATTCTCTATCCTCGTCCCTTTGAAATTTTTCAAATATCTCTTTCTGTTAAAAAGTTATGATTTTTGCAACGCCAAACTCGCGAATCCGGCCACTGTGCACCGGCGGTCTTAGAAGTGTATTAATTAAACCCACCAGAAGCCTAACTCTGTCTGCCTAAGCATAGCTAAACGCCAATAAGCACTTAGCCGGCGTATACATCTGTAATTCGTACCTAACCAATCCAGCCGTTCCGAAACCGCTGTAGGGATGTTCAACTGAGTAGCCAGAACAACAAAAACAACAAGAAGTCGTTGACCTCGGGCGTGCTTATGTGAATTTGTGACCCAACCTGGTGCCACCCCTTAACGATCCCGCCCGAGCTGGTTCCATGAACCTAACCTAAATGCTGAAAAGCGAATTATTCTAAAGTGTTTGAGTTTTGTTTCGGTTTCATTTTTCTTTTAATTTCTTTTCATTTTGATTTAATTTTTAACCTCTTTAATCGAGAATGTACTTTAAATTAAGTTTGATTAAAAAATGTGAAAAATTTAGAAGAAAGTAAAATTTAAAACAAAGTCAAAAGAAAAGAGAATTTAAAAGTCATGGTTCTATAAAGAGTAAAACAATAAGAAATGAAAAGAAATGAAAACATTCGAACTGGTTAAAATGCAAATTTTAAGTTACAGAAATCATCGCCGGGAGATCGATCTTTCGTCGCTGGAAATTTAAGTGAGTGTCAAACATTAATAACTATTTGCTTTTTTTGTGTAAAGGTGAAATATGCATTTATACTCATGAAGTTCTGTTTGAATATTGGTTTTAATTATTCTTTTTGCTCGCCTTTTAAGACGATTTATATTGCGTTTCCAAAATGATGACTAAAAATCAAAAGAAAATTATTCGGTACAGTAAACCCCAGTATGAAAACTCAAACGAAATCAAATTTTTAAATTAAATTAAATTAAATTAAATAAAATAAAATAAAATAAAATAAAATAAAATAAAATAAATTAAATTAAATTAAATTAAATAAAAAAAAAAATAAAATAAAATAAAATAAATTAAATTAAATTTAATTTAATTTAACTCAATTTAATTTAATTTAATTTAATTTAATTTAATTTAATTTAATTTAATTTAATTTAATTTATTTTATTTAATTTAATTTAATTTAATTTAATTTAATTTAATTTGATTTATTTTATTTTATTTTATTTTATTTTATTTTATTTTATTTAATTTAATTTAATTTAAAAATTTGATTTCGTTTGAGTTTTCATACTGGGGTTTACTGTACCGAATAATTTTCTTTTGATTTTTAGTCATCATTTTGGAAACGCAATATAAATCGTCTTAAAAGGCGAGCAAAAAGAATAATTAAAACCAATATTCAAACAGAACTTCATGAGTATAAATGCATATTTCACCTTTACACAAAAAAAGCAAATAGTTATTAATGTTTGACACTCACTTAAATTTCCAGCGACGAAAGATCGATCTCCCGGCGATGATTTCTGTAACTTAAAATTTGCATTTTAACCAGTTCGAATGTTTTCATTTCTTTTCATTTCTTATTGTTTTACTCTTTATAGAACCATGACTTTTAAATTCTCTTTTCTTTTGACTTTGTTTTAAATTTTACTTTCTTCTAAATTTTTCACATTTTTTAATCAAACTTAATTTAAAGTACATTCTCGATTAAAGAGGTTAAAAATTAAATCAAAATGAAAAGAAATTAAAAGAAAAATGAAACCGAAACAAAACTCAAACACTTTAGAATAATTCGCTTTTCAGCATTTAGGTTAGGTTCATGGAACCAGCTCGGGCGGGATCGTTAAGGGGAGGCACCAGGTTGGGTCACAAATTCACATAAGCACGCCCGAGGTCAACGACTTCTTGGCCTGGCTACTCAGTTGAACATCCCTGCAGCGGTTTCGGAACGGCTGGATTGGTTAGGTACGAATTACAGATGTATACGCCGGCTAAGTGTTTATTGGCGTTTAGCTATGCTTAGGCAGACAGAGTTAGGCTTCTGGTGGGTTTAATTAATACACTTCTAAGACCGCCGGTGTTTGGTGGTTAGGTCCAGCTTGGCCGCAGCAGCGCTGCCTGGAGCCGAGCCGGTTTGATCTGCACTTGCGCGCCCTTAGGGCCGGGTGCAGGCTCAATCCGCTCCAAATGGACTAACCAAATGCAACCAGGGATACACCTGGGATCAGGAAGCGGGTCACGAGAAGACCTGCATCACGAAATTTAATAAGTATGTGCGTAGGCTGACGATGCCCAAACTCACCCAAAGCAATTATTGGCACACGCACTAATTCCGTTTAAAAAATGGATTTATGTTCGCCTTAATTTCCGAACACCACAACACAATTCAGATTTTGGGAATTTATAGAATTTTCTTTCTCAAAAAAAATTAATTTAGGTTTAGCACACAAACGCTTCTTGACGGCTTGTCGGGTTTCTTTAGAAAGAACGAAACAGGGAAAAGGAAGTACCAGTGTTATAGCTTTTGACGACAGATGTCACTGTCAACCGAGAGCTTTTAGTTACATTCGATCACGATATTTAATCCATAGCAACGCGCTATCAGCTGTTTGAGCTTTTACGGCTAAAACCGCTAAAAGAAAAAATAATGTTGCCTACTTGCAGGATGCCCTTTTAATGGCGGCTACAAAAACAACCGGTTACATTCAAATTAAAAAAAAACCAAGTTTCAATTTATTCGAATACGAGCTAATCTATTATTTTGGGTAGAGGAAACGCTATAAGCGCCGCTACACACGGTCGACATGAAGTAGTTTTAATCAACTTAATACTGATAATAGGACCACCTTTTAGGGGTGTCCTCCGAATAAAAAACCACTCTTGTTCGTATTGTTTTATTCGGTGCCTTTATTTCTCATTTACGTTTCTTACATGGCTAAGCGACAAGCGGCGTTCACACGCGTTTATGTCAATGCGTGTATATGTGCTATACAACCCAGTCGGACTTTGCATCATGTGTTGAGAAAAATCAGTACATCTAGTCGCATGAAATTTCACCAAAATAGTCAGTACCTGTTTTTTTGGCAAGAAATTAGTACTTAATATAGCATGAAAAACTCACACGTTATTTTCTCAGGTATTTGTAAGGCTAAAAGTTTAAAATTTGTTTCGAAAACATGAAAAACTTAGGGGTTCGTAAGCGAACGTCTCATGTCTTCCCACCTACGATATACAAAGTACACCTGGAGTACTAAGAAAGTAAAGAACCCGAAGGCTGACGTCACCCAAACGGAAACGGTTGAAACCCCTGAGTTTTTCGGCGTTTCCATTGCAAAACGAAGCGGAAGGCTCAGGTTTTGGCAAGCCTTATCACGTGAAAAGTAAGACTGAGAAAGTACCTTTTTCATGATGAAAAGTCCGACTGGGAGATTGTGCATATATACAATTTGGGTTTCGGAACGGATACTGTCCGTGCTGTTTGTGCTGTCCTCAATAGCTAAAATGTTCCTAGCTGAAAAGAAAAAACTATATATATGTTTTGTAGACTGCCTTCGACAAAATCAATAGAACCAAATTGCTATATTAGCTTAAAAATCTAGACGTCTCAACCAAATACACCAATATCCTCAAAAGCCTGTACGAATTCAACATGACAGCAATATGGGATAGAAACCAGCTATCGGAAAAATTCGAGAATAATACCGGCGTTACCGGGTTGCCTTCTCAGCCCACAACTATTCTCCCTGTACATCGATGACGTTTCACTGTACTTACCTGAGGGTGTATCTGTTTGCAACCAGAAAATTAAAGACCTGCTTTACGCAGACGATATTGCACTCTTTGCAGATAGCCTCAAAAGTCTTCAACTCATGCTAGACAAACTATACGAGTATTGCCGATTTTGGGACCTCCAGATCAACGACTCAAAAACCAAAGTGATGGTCATAAGGGACAACAGAGGTCGCCAAGCAGACGTCCTGGCAAGCACAAAGTATAAACTCTTTGAGGCTACAGTAAACACGATAATGTGCTATGGAGGATGTGGATCGCCTCCAGAGTACTTTTATAAAGCGTATATTTAGATTACCTTTTAATACTCCTTACTATGCCATGCATCTAGAAACTGGCTTTCCACCCATGTTTATTGATTGTCTCCGTGCACACTTTGCTTACATCAGAAAAGTATTTAATGTGCCAAGTTCCAGATTGCCGAGAATCTTAGCCAATCAGCTTCTTTTAGAAAGGGCGCAGTGTTTTAATAGCTGGGAGACTCTGGGAAACAGATTCAATACAGACGTATTTGCGGGTCATCCAAATCAATGGGAAAACTCCCAAATATGCTACTGGAGAGGATTGCACACGAAAGTTTGACTGGTTATAAAAAAAGTGCGGAGACTAGCACTACGAGAAACTTATACCGAAAAGTCAACCATGTTTTAGGGGACGCAAACTATTTCCACGACAAGTACGACACTGCTGCGAAATGACACCATTAAACTATACGCCATATACCAGTTCCACAAATACAATATGCAGCCTTTGCAACCTATGAGTAAGAGAAGACGTTGAACACTTCATCGCATTCTGCCCGAGCTCAGTATCGTCTGAGGCGGAAACACTGGAATGGATGAATGGGAGAAACTGGCGGATGCTATCCAACTACCTTTCTCGCGCCCTACGGTATCGCCGAGACCTTATTTCGCTAATGGTTAATTTACCTTCATCATGACGGTCGATCAGTCACTATTTATTAGTCATACTTTAGTTAATTAATTAATTATATAATAAATTTATGTTATACACAAATTTGTAAAATAAACTAAGCTAAAACTAAACTACTATACAATAGCCGAAACTGCTGAGTATGCGACTTATGCTTCCGACCAAAGCATTTGAGTATATTTCCTTATAGGAAACAATCATAGAATTTTAGTGAGCGTTTATATATTTGAATATGCAACAAAGTGCATCGGAGCATTTAGAAAGAGTGAATGGATTTCTTAAAAATGCTTAAGTTTTAATGTAATTGAATACGGAAATACATACCTCTCTTGCGAATACTCCTCTTAATCGACTCTGTATTGTTATAGCGCTACGTCGCATTCTCATAAATCGGATTCGCAGTTTCCATCCTCTGTATGCATGTTGTATTTTTAATACCGCCGTTTTCGTTTGCAGGTAATTTTTATAGCAATAAAAACGTCGCCAACATTTTTGTATTAGAATTGCATTTTTGCAAACAATGTGTTTTCGGAAGTCTTCCAATGGTTCATATGCAATAGTTCGTAGAAATACTTTTGACTTCCCAATCTGCCATTCTGTCACCGGAACCTTGAGTTCTTCTAATATTTTTGAAATATCTTTTCGAGTATATAAATATTTTTTGTTTTTAAGTAAGCATTTATATTTTAAAATGAATTCTTCATGGCTTAGATGAATAGGAAAGCCTTCTCGCCTGATTCGAATTATATCTGATATTCCAAGATACCTCAGTTGATCAAGGACTATTGAGTTATTGTAGTTATTTGCAAGCTTGAGTGAATTTGGTTTGATACATCGAACATACCTGAAATGAATAAGTAACATATTTAGGATATTCACTTTGTAGTGCATTTAGGCAGCTTGGCAGCAGTGTAGTCATTCATGACAACAATTTGTACTGAAAAGCTTGCCCGACCAAGACCCCTGTCTAGAATAATACGGGCACTTCTGCTCAAACAGGGTGTCCATATTTTATTATTTGTGCTAAAAGTGCTATGCAAATTGGATATTTGAAAAGAATGTGTGATTAAACATAAATGTGGTATGAAAAAAGGAAACTTTATGAAACCCCGGATGACCGTGAAATAACAAGTTTAGGAAAGTTCATTTTATATGCAGTTCACTCTGCATATTCTTACTCTCTTTCCTTTTAGTTCGTTATGGCTGCCTGTGTGCAGCAACTTTAATTTTGTTCTCACTCTCAAATAAGCATCAAACGGAATAGGTCATAGCCCAGAACTCGCAAAAGCTCTTCGCGTCGAAAAGATCGTTTTGAAGTTGTCGGAAAAGTTTTTTGTTGCCTGGCAAATTGAATAAAACATTCTGGACTTTGTGGACAAGCAGCAATTGTTTTCACCCTGTTCCGACAAATGTGCAGCGTATTTGGACCAGAAGACTTCGTGCAAAGTTTGGTGGCGACAGCTTTAAAACTGATGGAATAGATAGCATAGAAACAGACTGACAGACGGTCAGACGGACTTGGCTATATCGACTCAGCTCGTCATGCTGATCAAGAATATATATACTTTATGTGGTCGGAAATGCTTCTTTCTATTCGTTACAAGCATCGGGACAATTTCAATATACCCTCTGCAAGGGTATACAAATAGTAAGAGTGCACAGCGGCGTAAATCAACATTACATAATGGATTAATCCTTCATTACTTTGCCTTCAGTATGAGGGAAGTACTCCCATTCAGTCTGGTTTACTTTGCCATATGCATGGCCGCTTTGTACACGGAGTGCGCACATCCTGCATTATTAGTAATTAAAGAGCTAGAGCCGAACTGGCATCGGATTACCATTAAAAATGCAAATACCTTATTTTAAATTGTAATGCGAATTGTTTGCTTTCTGCTTACTCTCCCTTTACAGAAAGGTAGCAGTTGTAGCTCATTACTTTTCTGTCTTAAATTTTCTTGAAGATTCATTTTAAAGGTTTTAGCAAGGAGGCCACAAACTCGGTGGGTAATACTGATCTTCCGCTAATCATGATCGAGTCCAATCCTGCCTGAAGCGCTGTTGACCAGCAAATCGAGGATTTGTCAGATCCTGAACCTGATGAGCTTGGGGTATCGCCAATTACCGAGCAGCCTGCAGAGCCAAATGTTTCCAGTGAGAAGGGGGGCGGTGGCTGGCCAAAAAAAGTCTACACCGGCTTCCCGGGACGGCCGCGCAAGCAGTATTACATTCTCAATATTATGACGACTTAGGACATTTCAGCACCATTGAGCGTCGATGCTGCACTGAGCTCTGATCATTCTGATGACTGAAGGACATCGATGCAGAAGGAGATGGAATGTCTCGAGGCTAACAAAACTTGGATGTTCGTTGATCTACCCAGAGGTGAACGGGCATTCGGCTCAAAGTGGGTGTTTTCAGTGAAGCGTGATAAAAATGGCCAAATCATCCGCTTCAAATCTCGTTTGGTGGCTAAAGGTTGTTCCCAAAGATACTGTTTCAACTATACCGAGCCCTTCTTACCTGTGGCCAGGTACTCAACCATCAGGCTAATGATTGTTTTAGCAGTCGAGAAGGGTATGTATGTACACCAAATGGATATATCTTCAGTTTATCTAAACAGCGAGCAGCAAGATGGGATACGAAAAAACAGAGCGTCGAAGCTTTAAGTAGTACTGTAGCAGAGTATGTCGCCATTTCAAAAGAAGCTAAAAAAGCAGCATATATCCAAAAACTTATGAGCGAAATGGATTTCAGCGATGGTCCTCCTATGAAAGTATTCAGCGACAATCAGAGCGCGCAATGTCTGGCTAAAGATTCTAAGTTTCATGAGCCCAGCAAGCATATAGATGTTAAGTATCATCATGATAGAGAGTGGATTAGAACAATGTTATTGAAATTAAATATTGTAGCATATCTACCCTACCATTATCATAAATCAAAGGGTATAACAATCCGTTAATACATTGTGACACTTTGTCATAATCAATACAAATGCCCAAAGTACATTAAAAGACCGCTTAGAATTACATAAACATTCCAGCGCACAAGCAATACGATCCATCGCTTATATACAAGCCGATCGCGGCGCGTGGGAATGCTGAGCATGCACTTTGCAGCTCAAGTGGTCAAACCATAGACAACATATGCATGCCTTCTGCATACATATGTACATACTAACATACTTATACATACATATAAATACATATATATAAGCATTGCATGTTTCGGGTTAGCTAAACCCAACATGAACATATAAGAATCATTCTGAATAAAGTGAACGGAGCAGACGCTCCAAGTTAAAACAGGACTTTTGACAAAAGTCACAGGCTGCAGTCTAGTTGAACAAAGTGCGAAGTGCATAATGGCATAACGATAAAAAAAAAAAAAACATTAAAACATTGCAAAAATCAAAGTGTGAATCGTTCAAGTCCCAGACACATAACGAAAAAATTACATTGAATTTGTTGGCGGAGGAAAGTGTCCAAAGGCAGCTGAAGAATTAAAAAAAAACAAGAAAGAAAGTCGGTCAAGCCCGACTATAACATACTCTGTACCAAGAAAATTTGTCTTTTGATCATAACTCGAAAACCGTTCATCCGCTCTTCTTCATTCCTTTGGCGGATCGATAACAGGAACAAGCCATCTATCTTCAAAACTGTGGGAGATATGACGTTTTTTCTAAATTGCGGGGGCGGGAGGGGGCGTGGCCAAAATTGAAAATAAACTTGATCTGCCTGCAGACATAAGATGCATATGTCCCATACATGTCAAACCTCTATCTCTTACCATCTCTGAGATCTGTGCGTTCATACAGACAGACAGACAGACGGACGGACGGACAGACGGACAGACGGACATGGCTATATCGACTCGGCTGTTGATGCTGATCAAGAATATATATACTTTATGGGGTCGGAGATGCTTCCTTCTGCCTGTTACATACTTTTGCACAAACTTATAATACTCTATGTACCTTCGGTACAGAGTATAAAAAAACAACAACAGCAGCAACAGCAACAATGATAAGCACAACAGTAGTGAAACACAAACACCTGTCCTGGGCAACGTAAAAGATAAGATGATGTTACAACATCAATATGAAGCAACCACAACTCAACAATAATATCTACAACAACAGCAGCAGCAGCTACAACGAGAAAAGAAAAGAAACATATTACATGGCTCCAAGATACGTCATCTACTGTGAATTAAATTAAACAACAAAAGCTGCAAATAATTGATGGCAGAGGAGCCCAAGTTCGAGAAAGCTGTTCGTATTGAGCAAAGGGATTTGCCGACGTTGCAAAAGGCCTTGTAGGCAAATCCAGCCGATGGACCACGCCCACTCACAATAGCTGATTACCGGGCTCGACAACAAAAAAAAGCGATACCAAAGCACAAAAGGAGTGGACGGAGAGTGAAACTCTTGCAGCAACTTCGACTGGTCAAGGAAATGATTCAGATACACAGATCGTCTTCAACACCTAGATGAGCAGCTTCGCACTGGTGCGAAACAACGCAAACGGGCTGCATAATTGCGAATGCCCCAATTTGCTTTAACATTAAGTTCTAATCTCAAGCCTATGTGGGAAACCGCTGCTTGAAAAATACTAAACATAGGCTTTTCACTAACAAATGTGGTTGGAGAATTTAAAAAAAAAAAAACAAAACAAATGAATTGTAAACCGAAATGTGAGCCAACCACATTCTATAACAACTAATATATTTTCATGTCTCTGGCACTGGGTATCTACATACTCAGCTGCAATAAAACATTTGTCAAATGATAAATTTTTTTTAAAAAAATTTCTTTTCATAAAAATTATCACCTTAAATTTTATTTTTGATTTTCAAAGAAGAAAATATTTTTTTTTCTTTACGTAATCGTAATATAAAAACAATTAAATTACATAATGGGATGGTTTAGTGATTCTAGTGAGGCAAAAGACAATACTGCCAAGATAATTGATCACACAGACGATATAAACTCATTGTGGATCCTGTTATTTATTATCACGAAGTGTTAGTTTTACAATTTCTGCTTACAATCGATGTTAAGCATAATAAAATTCTTAAGAAAAGATACATGAGTAGGGCAAATAACATAGATAAGATCTAAAAATGAGTAAGGAGAAAATAGATCACGTTTACGAAAGTTTTCCAAATTTTCGCATGTGGGGGTTTTCTTTATTAATTAAATATGATGGTAATACTTTATTGTTTATAAAAGTAATAATAAGGTTTGATACTTCAGATTTGGAACAACTTGGGAACATCTTTAAACAAATTGAACCGACTCGAACTCTTGATGACTTCCACGCCTCGTCGGCGCCCGAAATCTCACACCTCTGCGGCACACGTCTTCGATCAAAATTCAACTGCCTTCGTCTAAGGCTCAGTCTCGACTCCCAGCTCGCCGCTCGTCGTTGCGTCTTCGCTGTTCTGCCTTCGCTGACTTCTCTGCTGATCTGCTACGTTGTTTCGCTCGTACTTCGTTTGGCTCTTACGTATTTCGGTTGACGTTTGAAATACTTCTCGTTGTGTTCTTCGTGATGTTGTCTAGGTAACTTTGGAGCTGCTTCTTCATAATAGTGGTATTTGGGAACACACAGCAATATTCCAACCCACATTCGGCCATTCTGACTAAGCTTTCGTCCCGAATACTCCTCCATCGTCATCATCATCGTCGTCATGGTTTCAAAGATTCTGCACATGTTGAAGTATTTATGGGCCCATCGCAATTTCCCACTTTTTGTACATCATCGGCATTGTTGTACTTTACTCTTACAACTTGGTAGGGACCCAAATACTTAGGCTTTAGCTTGAGGCCACTTCCAAATTGGGCCCTCTTAATTGCTACCATGTCGCCGACAGCGTAGCACCTTGCTGGTTTGCGCCGAAGGTTGTAGGACTTCTTATTCTCGTCTTGTAGCTTCAGAATATGCAATTTCGCGTTTGCTCTTAATTCGTTTCGGTCGTCTTTGAATGTAGCCACCGCCTCCTTGTCAATTAACTCTCGAATAAGGTGATCTTCTTTTGTCCGCATTCTTAAGCCAAGCAACAGTTCGAATGGAGATGTGTCAATGCTTCTGGCGTACGTCGAGTTGATCGCCTGTTGAACTTTGTTGACATGTTTGTACCATTTTGTTGGATCATCTACGCTTAGCTTGGAGAGCACTGAAATTATGATTGCATTCAGCCTCTCGACTTGTCCATTTACTATTGGAAGTCCTGTGGTCGTCGTTACTAACTTGATTCCTTCGTTGTCGCAGTATTTTATAAAGTCTTGGGATGTAAAAGCAGATCCGCTATCCGACATGATGAATGCCGGGTTGCCAAAAATCATACTTTGATTGCTCAGCCTTGCAATAACTTCGTTGGCAGTAGTTGACTTAGTCAGATAAAGCCAACAGAACTTTGTAAAAGAATCAATGACAGCCAGTAAATGTTTGTAGTCTTTGTGCGTCGAATCAAGTGGTCCTAGGAAGTCTATATGGTAAGTATGAAGAGGTGCGTCATCCTTTTGCAGCGGGTGTAACAGGCCTTCTTGCTTGCCTCTTTTGCGGTAATTGAGAATACATGGAATACAGCAATCGACATACTTCTTTATTTAATCCTCAAGATGGGGTATAAAGTATTCCTTGCAAATCAAATCCTTCATCTTCTTTGCTGCGAAATGACCTCTGTCATGGGCACGACATATTATCTGCTTCTGCATGTCATTAGGAACCACTATTAATTCTGCATCTTTAACCAGCTTGTACAGAACATCGTTTTTTAGAAAATAGTCATCAAACGTCTTCTTTTCGCTTTTGAGAACTTCTTTAATTGCCCGAATTTTCTCATCTCATTATGTTGTCGTTTGTTATCAGCATAATCGGGTAACGACTCAGTGCATCCACATGCTTCATACGGGTACCCGAGCGATGCTCTACATCAAAATCGTATTCTTGGAGAAATAAAACCCAGCGGGCCACCCTAGTGCACAAACTCTGCTTGTCTAAAGTTTTCGTAAAAGCATTACAGTCAGTCACTAGTTTAAAATGAATGCCCTGAAGATCAATTCTAAATTTCTCGAATGCCTCAATAACAGCCAAAATCTCTAACTCGTAGCTACTATATTTCCGTTGTGCATCTGTAGTGTTTCGACTCATATGGTAAATAGGATGCAGTTGACCGTCTTCAGGAGATTTTTTCAACAAAACTGCCCCAAACCCCTCGATTGATGCGTCTGTATGAACCTCAGTTTCATAAGTTTGGTTGTAAATACTCAATACAGGATTTTCTGTCAACAACTTCTTCAAAATATTTACTGAATTTTCTTCGTCTTTACCCAACTTAATTTTTGACTTATTTTTCATCAACTCTGTCAATGGCCTAGCAATACCTGCATAGTTCGGTATGAACTTTCTGAAATATCCTGTCAATCCTAGGAAACTCTGAACCTGCTTAAAAGTCTGTGGCATTTTGAACTTGGATACAGCTTCAATCTTCTCGGGTGATGGGTAAATCTTGTTGTATTCAATCACGTGACCCAAAAACTGTATACGCTTCTTTAAGAAATGGCATTTCTTCAAATTAAGTTCCAGACCATAATCTTTACAAATATGAATGACCTCTTTCAAATTTTTGACATCTTCTTCTTCGTCTTTGGCAGGGATGATTATATTGTCCACATATGGCAAAGCAATGCCACGTCGCGATAAATCTCGAAATATCGCATTTATATGTCGCTGAAATACGCCAGGTGAATTTGACTGTCCAAAAGGGACTCTTCGGAATTGGTATTGTCCGCTCTGTGTCACAAAAGACGAATATTTTCGACTTAATTCAGCAACAGGTACATGGAAAAATCCATTTTTCAAATCGATGGTGCTGAAAATTTTTGCCTCTTGCAACCGGTCTAGTTGATCCTCTATCAGCGGTAACGGGAAATGGTCTTTAATGATTACCTTATTAATTTCTCTGAAATCGGTACATAGTCTTTTTGTGGTATCGCGTTTTTTGACAAGCACTACCGGACTCGTAAACTCGGAAGTAGATTCTTCAATTATCCCGTTTTTCAACCATTCTTCAATATGTTCATCAACAATGTTTCTTTCGGTAAGCGGTCGCGAAAATATTGGGGACTCATCTTTTAAAACAATTCGCATTTCCACATTGGTTGTTTTGGATTTCATCGGCTTATATTTTGACATTAATTCGCGCACTTCTTTTTTAGCATTTTTGCTGGCTGCTTCGTCAATATCAATCATGTCATTTTCAATTATAGCTTCGATCTGGAAAATATTGCTCTCTTCGTTTGGTTCATCTTTATCAAATATTCTCCTCACTTTTAACCCGTCACGATTGAAAATAATTTCTGCTTGCACACACAGTTCCTCTCCGATAATCATTTTAATGTCAAAGCATCTCATTGGAACAACATAAAAATCCAATTCGAACGATTCATCGTCAATCAAAACAACACGCTTAAAATGTCCACTTCGTTTAATTTTATTCGAACTACGGTTCTCACCAAAACCAACAAGTGACAAGTTGCAACTTTCTAGCTTAGGTTTGCCAACATTAGAATCTCGAATGATATTAAACATGCTTCACGTATCAAAAAGAGCTAAACACTTTTTATTGCCAATCACAACTTCTTTACTCTTAATGTTCAACTTCGTTTGCAAACTGCGCGTATTCGAGCTCTCACTTTTTTTTGCTGTTTGCTCGCACTCTCTCGAAATATGACCGAACTGGTTACACTTATAACACTTTCTTCCTTTTTCTTTATTTTGGCAATTACTCGAATCGTGTCCTCTTTCTCCACAAATGTAACACTTCACATCTTTTTTCAAATTTCGGTTATTATTTCCAGTCTGCTTCTCTTTAATTTTCTCATTGTTTTTTATTTTCATGACGACACTCTGCTTCTCTTTCTCTCTCATAATTTCGCTCAGCAGCGCTCTCTCGAGAGAGTTCCACAAATTCAACCCTCGCTCACTCAACACGAATAATTTCGCAATTCCACGTAATGCCTTCTTTGCAAATTAAAGTTTTTGGAAATCTGTGCAGCACATCAGAGTCGCCTGCTCATTAAATTCTTGGAGCCACACTTCCACGGAAATTGAATCTGTACCGTCGAAACTACGAATGCTCTCTTCCACATCCCAAAAACTTATGGCAAAACGCGGTGTCGTCATTGTGTCCTTTTTTTTTAGAATTTGCGTATTCTGTCAAACCACGCTGGCTGTTGTTGTTGTTGTGGCGGCTGTGTGTATCTACTACTGCGTCGTTTTGCGCCTTCGACTTTGTATTCGTGCCACCAGCTGCATTTTCGTTTACACTTTCGAACTCACTTTCAGCATATGTTTCGTCCTCTGAGTCTTGTTCTTCGTTCTGATTAACCGACAACAACTGTTTCTCTTGCAGATTACGGAAAATATGCAGAGACAAATTCTCGACATTATAGCCAATGCCCAACACGTTACAAATCGAAACAAGATCATTCGCCATTAAATTCAACCGTACATATTCGTCTTTTACGTCGTATTTTTCGTCTGTTTCGCCAAAGTCAAATCCAGAAAATTCTCGATGCCGTTGGCGATTGTGTCTGTTTCCCTCACTCTCGACAAACTTATGCAATGCCTTAATGTTCTCTCTTTTGCTCGTACGCAGACTTGCGTTGATCAATTCACTTAGGCACGCCATCGAAGGTAAACAAAAATTTTCACAAAATTTTAATCAGTTTTTGAATTAATGTTTTAATTCACACTTTGTGCTCACTGCTTCTAGCAGAATTCACCGTGCTCAACGTTTTCACTTTTAATTATTCTTTGTCCACACTTGTCCAATCACGGACGAGCACCCAAAATGTGGGGGTTTTCTTTATTAATTAAATATGATGGTAATACTTTATTGTTTATAAAAGTAATAATAAGGTTTGATACTTCAGAATTGGAACAACTTGGGAACAGCTTTAAAAAAATTGAACCGACTCATACTCTTGATGACTTCCACGCCTCGTCGGCACACGTCTTCGATCAAAATTCAACTGCCTTCGTCTAAGGCTCAGTCTCGACTCCCAGCTCGCCGCTCGTCGTTGCGTCTTCGCTGTTCTGCCTTCGCTGACTTCTCTGCTGATCTGCTACGTTGTTTCGCTCGTACTTCGTTTGGCTCTTACGTATTTCGGTTGACGTTTGAAATACTTCTCGTTGTGTTCTTCGTGATGTTGTCTAGGTAACTTTGGTGCTGCTTCTTCATAATAGTGGTATTTGGGAACACACAGCAATATTCCAGCCCACATACATATCAGTATATCAGTTCGAGACTGATTATATAGAAGCAATCGGCGGAATCTGTAACCCACTTATACACTGCGATAAAGCAGAAAAGGCAATGGTACTTTCAACACTACCATATGTCAGGATAAAATTAACAGAAAAAGAAGACCCATAGTTAGGTATAACAACTACATGGCTAGTACGCTTACAAAAGTAAGAAAATTCCAGTAAAAGAATGGAATGGAACGAAATTGCGAAACATATAGACGCATTTCGTTACAAATTTGATAAATCTTACAAATGCATCAATAAAGATGCAGTTATAAAAGCGGAAACACTAAAAAACCATATAAAACGAGAAAGCTAAGCTAACTTCGTCTGTGCCGAAGTTTTTATACAGTTGCAAGTGCTCTCTTAATTATATTCAAAAAATACTTTTTTCCCATTTTCCGACTGATCGTTCGAATGGGGGCTATATGATATAGTCATCCGATTTGGACAAAAACTTGTAGAATTATGTAAAAGCCCGAGAAACAAACAAATACAAAATTACAGGATTCTACCATTAAAAACAAAAAGTTTTTCTAACTAAGACTGTTTTTCAGAACTATCTTTTGTATGGCAGCTATACCACATAGTTGTCCGACTTTAATAAAAATTTGTAGGATTACAAAAAAACATATAAAACCTACGATTAATAAGTTTGGAGACGTTTCCATGAAAAGAAAAAAGTTTTTCATACTAAAACTAGTTTTCCGACCGATTGTTCCTATGGGAGCTATGAGATATAGTCATCCGATCCGGTCGGTTCCGACATATTAGTAATGTGCAGCAAAAAGAAGACTCTGTGCAAAATTTCAGCTCGATAGCTTTAAAACTGAGAGACTAGTTCGCGTAGAAACAGACAGACAGACAGACGGACAGACGGACGGACAAAGCTCAATCGACTCAGCTCGTCACCATGATCAAGAATATATATAGTTTATGGGGTCGGAAATGAATATTTCTATGCGTTGCAAACTTCTGGGCAAAATTATAATACCCTTTGCAAGGGTATAAATATTAGTAATAGTTACCTTAGTAAATAGTTATGAAAATAAATTCACATCTGAGCACAATAGTGAATGTTTAAGGGTAATAAAATCCCTAAACAGAAGATTGATTACTGTCACCAATAGGCGACAAATTCACATAAACGTGCCAGAAAGTCTAAATCAATTGGCGGAGTTTGATCCCGACCAATTAAAAGAGTTAAACGAATCAATTCAACCAAGCGACGCTGAATCTGATAGTGACATTGAAACACTAGAAGAAAGCGAAAATAAACCGGAAATAATAACAATCTCTGAAATGGCACAAACAGTTGTAGAATTTATCAAGCTAGCCACATCTCTGATATCAGACTTTGACGGCAAGCCGGAAAATCTACAAAGTTTTCTAGATTCTTTGAATCTATTGGAAACCTTAAAATGCACACATGAGCTAACAGCCATAACACTTATAAAAACAAAGCTAAAAGGCCATGCGAGAAATCTAATAAGTAATGAGCAGACAATTGCTGCAATCATTACGCAACTATCAAATGCAGTAAAAGGAGAATCGGTGGAAGTTGTATCTGCTAAGCTTCTTAATCTGCAACAGAACGGTCCCATTCAATGTGAAATTTAAATTTTTTAAAAGCACGTTGAGTTTTCACAATTGACTTGTTCTGTTGAATGTAAATTTCAACTATTTCAGAGCGCTCGCGTGGCGTGTATTGTTCCATGGTAAAAATTTGCTGACATCTGACATCTCTGTCAAAAGTTATGGCGTTACCAGATGGGTCCGTCGAATATGGACAACCCTGTACATAATGAAATTTATGTTGCAAATACAATAGCAGCATCCAAACATGTATACATTCGCCTTCTAAACACAACTAATATCGACCAATTGGTTAAAGTAAACAAAATCCAATATGAAACTTAACAGATTACGACATTCATAACACTAATCCGGAAAATAGAAGGCAACAAGTCCTTTCAAAATTAAAAAAAAAATTTTCCAGAACAATTCAAAAGTCAACTAACAGAGCTATGCAACAAGTATAGTGATGTGTTCGGACTGGAAACCGAACCAATAGCGACAAATAATTTTTATAAACAAACATTAAGACTTAAAGATGATGAACCAATTTATATTAAAAACTACAGAAGCCCGCATAGCCACGTTGAAGAAATTCAAAAACAAGTAAGGAAATTAATAAATGACAAAATCGTAGAACCGTCCGTATCCGAGTATAACAGCTCACTCTTGTTAGTTCCAAAAAAATCATTACCAAATTCGGAAGAAAAGAAATGGCGATTAGTAATTGACTATCGCCAAATCAACAAAAAACTACTTTCTGATAATTTCCCGTTCCCCAGAATTGATGATATTCTAGACCAACTGGGCAGAGCTAAATACTTTTCATGCCTTGACTTAATGTCAGGTTTCCACCAAATTGAACTTGAAGAAAATTCAAGAAATATAACATCTTTTTCCACGAGCAATGCCTCATATCGCTTCATGCGATTACCATTTGGTCTTAAAATACTACCAAATTCATTTCAGAGAATGATGACTATAGCATTCTCGGGTTTAGAACAATCTCAGGCATTCCTTTATATGGATGACTAAATGGTGATAGGATGTTCCGAAAAACACATGATTAAAAACTTAACTGATGTTTTTAATGTATGTAGGAAATATAACCTAAAGTTGCATCCAGAAAAATGTTAATTTTTCATGCATGCAGTGACATTCTTAGGTCACAAATGCACTGACAAAGGAGTATTGCCAGATGACAAGAAATTTGAAGTCATCAAAAATTATCCTGTCCCTCATGATGCGGACAGCGCGAGAAGATTTGTAGCATTCTGAAATTATTATCGTCGATTTATAAAAAACTTCGCCGACTATTCAGGGCACATAACAAGATTATGTAAAAAGAATGTTCCTTTTGAATGGTCAAGTGAATGCCAAAACGCATTCCAATACCTTAAAGAAAAGCTTATGCACCCCACATTATTACAATATCCTGATTTTTGCAAAGAATTTTGCATTATAGCAGATGCTAGTAAACAAGCTTGCGGAGCGGTTCTAACTCAGAACCGTGCCGGAATTCAGCTCCCAATAGCTTATGCATCTCGTTCATTTACAAAAGGGGAAAGCAATAAGAGCACAACAGAACAAGAGTTAGCCGCAATTCATTGGGCAATTACCCATTTTAGACCATATATTTATGGCAAACACTTTACTATTAAAACGGATCACAGACCATTGACATATCTTTTTTCTATGACTAATCCCAGTTCGAAATTAATACGACTTCACAGTAGAATACCTAAAAGGGAAAGATAATTTCGTAGCAGACGCACTTACGCGTATTAATATAAAAGAACTCAAAGATATGCAACATAAAGTCCTGAAAGTCACTACCAGGCGACAAAGTAGACAAAATAAAAACTGTACAGTAGAAAATTATGAACTTCTGCCAAGACAAAGTCACAAAAATGTATCTAAGCCCAACGTACATGAAGTCATATCAAATGATGAAGTACGAAAAGTAGTGACCTTGCGCATAACAGAATCTAAATGTTTATTTAAACATGGAAATAAAATTATCGCAAGAATTAAAGTTAGCGATTTATATACTAATGGGATTCTCGACTTAGGTCAGTTCTTCCAAAGGCTCGAAAAAGAGGCCGGTATATTAAAAATCAGCCAACTCAAAGTGGCACCGAGCGAAAAGATCTTTGAATCAGTTTCAATAGATTCTTTTAAAAATATGGGCAATAAAATATTGAAATCTTTAAGAGTAGCGCTACTCCAGCCGGTGACCCAAATAAAAGATGAAAAAGAGATACAACAATTCCGGAGGTCATAGCGGCATAACAAGAACGCTAACGAAAATAAAAAGACACTACTACTGCACGTAAGTAGATGTCAAAAATGCCAAATGTCTAAAACAAAGACGCACACAAAAACTCCTTTGACTCTCACAGAAACACCTTTGAATGCTTTCGATATAGTGATAGTGGATACAGTTTGTCCGCTACCTAAATCGGAAAATGGCAATGAATACATAGTCACATTAATATGTGACCTTTCAAAATATTTAGTAGCCATTCCAATAAAAAGCAAAAGCGCAAATAATTTAGCAAAAGCTCTATTCGAAAATTTCATACTGAAGTTGGTCCAATGAAGACGTTCATCTCGGACATGGGAACAGAGAATAAAAACCAGATTTTAACCGATTTATGCAAGTATATGATGATCAAGAATCTCACCTCTACTGCATATCATCATCAAACATTAGGGACAATAGAACGAAGTCATCGAACATTTAATGAATACATTCGTTCATACATCTCTGCAGACAAAACTGATTGGGATAGCTGGATTCAATATTTCACTTATTGCTTCAACACGACACTATCAGCAACGCATGAGAATTGTCCATACGAACTAGTATTTGGCAGACTACCAAAACAGTTCATAGATTTAAACAAAACTAATTACATAGATCCTATTTACAATTTAGATGACTATTCTAAGGAAATAAAGTTTAGATTAGAAATAGCATACAAAAGAGCTAGAATTATGTTAGAAAAAGCCAAGGCTTATAGGAAATTAGCATATGATGAAAAAAAAAAATTTTGAATTAAAAGTAGGAGATAAAGTACTTATAAGAAACGAAACAGGGCACAAATTAGACCCAGTATATTCAGGACCATACTACTGTGAGCAAAAAGTAAGGTGTAAGGGTCAATTTAAACTTCGCGGGCCTAACAATTCGGGCAGGTTTTTTTTTTCTTGAGTTGGCAGGACTGTTGATGACATCTGTGCCAAATTTCATGTGAATGTCATTATCAGAAATATATTTACGCTTGTGTTTTCCAAACGACCAAGAGTGCATTTTTCGATTTTTACAATGTCTGAGCAGAGAAGTGCCATCAAATTTGGTTTGCGGAATGAAATTTCGGCTGCGGAAACGTTGAGGATGTTGCGGAAGGCCTTTAGTGATTCTACCATGTCACAAAAAAATGTTTATAAGTGGTACAAAGACTTCAAAGAGGGTCGAGAACGTGTGGATGACTTGGAGCGCTCCGGACGACCATCGTCAACAGATGACCAACACGTCAATGAAGTGGAGGAATTAGTGCTCAAAAATCGTCGGTTGACTGTTAGAGACCTTACTGATATGATCGGAATATCAGAAGGATCTGTGAAAACCATTTTGAAAGACCATTTGGGCCTACGAAAAGTCAAATCTCGTTTGGTACCGAAAGTTCTCAATTTTTTGCAAAAAAGTCATCAAAAATTCGACGCATATCGTTCCGCAACCACCGTATTCGCCTGATTTGGCTCCGTGTGACTTCTGGCTATTCCCAAAACTCAAGAGACCACTTCGGGGAACGCGTTTCGAGTCGATTGAGGAGATAAAAGCAAAATCGAAGAAAGCGATGATGGCTATACCGAAAAGGGACTATTTGGCATGTTTCGAGGATTGGAAAAAACGTTGGCATAAGTGTATTTTACCGGGAGGGGATTACTTTAAAGGGGATGAAATTGATTTAGTAGAATAAATAAAGATTTTTCATTTTTACAAACAAATTCACCTTACTTTTTGCCCACAGTAGTATATAGTAGAGAAAATAGAAGATAATGACAACATTTTTATTAAAGATAGTAAAGATAAGAAACAAAAAGTACATAAGGATAGGTTAAAACCGGTCAAGCCCGACTATAACATACTCTGTACCAATAAAATTTGTCTTTTGATCATAACTCGAAAACCGTTCATCCGATCTTCTTCATTTTTTTGGCGTATCGATAAGTTATCCTAATAAATAAATATGTCCAGAAGGAACAAACCATCTATTTTCAAAACTGTGGGAGATATGACGTTTTTTCTAAATTTCGGGGGCGGGAGGGGGCGTGGCCAAAATTGAAAATAAACTTGATCTGCCTGCATACATAAGAAGCATATGTCCCATACATGTGAAACCTCTATCTCATACCATCTCTGAGATCTGTGCGTTCATACGGACAGACAGACGGACAGACGGACTGACAGACGGACATGGCTATATCGACTCGGCTGTTGATGCTGATCAAGAATATATATACTTTATGGGGTCGGAGATGCTTTCTTCTGGATGTTACATACTTTTGCACAAACTTATTATACTCTATGTACCTTTGGTACAATGAAACGTTTCATGAAAAACAAGAAAGAAAGTCGGTCAAGCCCGACTATAACATACTCTGTACCAAGAAAATTTGTTTTTTGATCATAACTCGAAAACCGTTCATCCGATCTTCTTCATTTCTTTGGCGGATCGATAAGTTATCCTAATAACTAAATATGTCCGGAAGGAACAAGCCATCTATCTTCAAAACTGTGGGAGATATGACGTTTTTTCTAAATTGCGGGGGCGGGAGGGGGCGTGGCCAAAATTGAAAATAAACTTGATCTGCCTGCAGACATAAGAAGCATATGTCCCATACATGTCAAACCTCTATCTCTTACCATCTCTGAGATCTGTGCGTTCATACGGACAGACGGACAGACGGACGGACGGACAGACGGACAGACGGACATGGCTATATCGACTCGGCTGTTGATGCTGATCAAGAATATATATACTTTATGGGGTCGGAGATGCTTCCTTCTGCCTGTTACATACTTTTGCACAAACTTATAATACTCTATGTACCTTCGGTACAGAGTATAAAAAGGGGGTCTGATCAACCAAAAAAAAAATTTTTTTTTAGTTCTTCTGAGAATGTTAAAAATAAAATAAAACGTAAATTCAAATATATTAAAAATAAAAATTTGTCAATGAACACAAATGTTTAAAAAAAAAAGATAAAACCATTTTCAATACATAAATTTATAATAAGTAACAAATTAATTTCTTTTTAAAAAATTAAATACAATATATTAACACTAACACTAAATGACTACATGCATTACGTCATTTCTTTAAAAAGGGAGGTGTAGCATATCTACCCTACCATTATCATAAATCAAAGGGTATAACAATCCGTTAATACATTGTGACACCTTGTCATAATCAATACAAAAAAGACCGCTTAGAATTACATAAACATTCCAGCGCACAAGTTTTCTGCATACATATGTATATACTAACATACTTATACATACATATAAACACATAGATATAAGCATTGCAAGTTTCGGGTTAGCTAAACCCAACATGAACATTAGGGCGCACTTTTTATACTCTGTACCGTAGGTACATAGAGTATTATAAGTTTGTGCAAAAGTATGTAACATCCAGAAGGAAGCATCTCCGACCCCATAAAGTATATATATTCTTGATCAGCATCAACAGCCGAGTCGATATAGCCATTTCCGTCTGTCCGTCTGTCCGTATGAACGCACAGATCTCAGAGATGGTAAGAGATAGAGGTTTGACGTGTATGGGACATATGCTTCTTATGTCTGCAGGCAGATCAAGTTTATTTTCAATTTTGGCCACGCCCCCTCCCGCCCCCGCAATTTAGAAAAAACGTCATATCTCCCACAGTTTTGAAGATAGATGGCTTGTTCCTTCTGGACATATTTAGTTATTAGAATAACTTATCGATCCGCCAAAGGAATGAAGAAGATCGGATGATCGGTTTTCGAGTTATGATCAAAAGACATAATTTCTTGGTACAGAGTATGTTATAGTCGGGCTTGACCGACTTTCTTTCTTGTTTTGTATGGAAAAATTAAGGTCATACTGGCGCCCCCTGATTTGATAGTTTATTTCGTATATATAACGAAAAAAAAAAGTTCAAAAAGTTATGATTTAGTGGACGCGCCGGGGCTCCAAAGTTTTTGATATTACTCATACGCAGTGTTGCCTTTCAACTTTATATATGTTTGTAGTTGGCGTTGACTTCAATCAAAATGTTTTCGTGTTTTCAAAAGGTTGCTCTGATTCAAACTTTAGTGTGCAAAGCATAGGGGAAGATAACAAATAAAATAATTTATTCTCACTAACTTAATTAGTAAAAACAGCTGGAGGAATAAACATACTCTTAAGACTTTAAACCACTTCGTGGAGGACTAACATGTTGCGCTGATCAAAGCATCTCATGTATTGGGATTTGGCCACTAAAAAGCATTTCGATGCTAGCCGGCACCTGCTTCATCTGTATTGTTTGAGACCTTTTCGATATCCATTCCCCCAATCCCAAGCGCACACCATCGTTTGCTCTATATGTAGAAAAACTTCCGATTTTCGGATAGCGAGCCACAGCACAAGATGTTCCGTATGTCCTTTGTCTATATAGACTGCAACCTGTGGGGAGATTCTTGATTCCTTCTAAACATTAAAACCCACATATACATATTTAACTAAAAAGTTGTGGGATAAAAATAAAAACCAGAACCAAGCAACGCAAAAAAAAAAACCACCAACAAAAACCAAAAACCAATTAGTTCGAAAAATGATCTTTAATTATACTCTTTTAAACGAGTTTTTTGTCGACAGTCTGTATACTAATTTCTGTCGTTTTCTCTTGGGATTGGAACGTTTATCCAGTTTTATTTTTTTGCCACTGAACCTGGCCTCTTCTTCAAGCTCATATTCAGAATCCACATCATCTTGTTCCTGAGCCTCAGTCTCCATTTCCATTTCTTCTTCCTCGAGTTTTTGGGTCCTTTTCCGAAGCATTGGCGGGGGCAATATGAAAGGTATTGCCTAAAGTGGTTTCAAAATCTCCTTGCCGCCTTCTGAATGTCTCACCGATTCTATTTATGTTTTTTTCAGCGCAGTATATTCCTGATAAAGTCCAACTATATCGTGGACGATGCGTCTTAAGCTTTTGACTGGGGCTTAAGCGTCCGTCCATAAATTGTGCATCTCTTTTACAAGGCAGCCCAACTGACTCGACAAAACCGGGACTTAAAGCGCCCACCAAGAATGCGTGAGGTTCCTTGTCCATTTTTGTTTGTAATTTGGGAATTTTAATATCAAAATCGAAATTGTTTGCCAGACTTTCAAAAATTGACAGCTCGACCCATGTAGCACAGATCTCATTATTGGAAATTCGATGTAGACTACGGGGCGTATGGGTAATTTTTAGAGCAAACTTTATGGCCTCCGCGCGCCCATTAAAAATGTTTTTTTTTTTTGGTTAAAATTTTTAATATCTATAATGCAAAATGAATCGATTAAGGGGGCGCCCTTAGTAATTTTCAATTTTGACCTTAAAAAGAGCACCCTAATGAACATATAAGAATCATTCTGAATAAAGTAACTGAACGGAGCAGACGCTCCAAGTTAAAACAGGATTTTTGAACATATTACAATATATACCTTCTGAGGAAATAATTTCGGATGTTCTAATGTTTACTTTTAATTTGAATATTGTAAGAGTAGACAGCTTGCGTAGAGTAGGAGTGTTGGAAATAAATACATGCACAGCAGTGTACAACACAATGCGTCTCCTCTTTTCGATAGCGTTGTCTATTCATTCTCATAGCTAACTGTAAATGATCGTTGTGCGTGAGCAACTCTCTCTGCATATTCTTACTCTATTTCCTTTTTGTGCGTTAGCGCTCCCTGTGTGCAGCAACCCTAATTTTGTTCTCGCTCTCAAATAAACATCAAACCGAATGGTAAGTGAAATTTCATCCGATTGACTTGAAACTCATTTTGTAAGAATAGTTGGTTAGATAAATTGAGATGTCATTTCGTGATGTTGGAAAATTCGACTTTAGGAAAATTCTGCATCCGAAAAACTATTTTCATCCGATTGACTTGAAACTAAGTGTTGAGCTATTGAGCTTTTTCAATAGCTATTAAATTTTGCAATAAATTTGTCCGAATAAGTTAACACCGAATTGTGTTTTTTCAACGAGTAGATTTGTTTATTTGCCGCACAGGGCCGATTTAGATTGCGTAAATTATTAAGCAGGCTGACTGGCAGTGCTCAAACCGAAATTCAAATTGTTAACAAAGTTAATGTTTAGCAAGCAGGCGAATCCAAATTGATCCGTGCTGTTACGACAAAACGAAAGAATATTTGCTGAGGCGGATCAGAACGACAACTGATGCCTAGCACAACGAAAGCGAAACTGATAATAACGTGCGCTGTCCCTTGTGCTGAAGGCCAAGGGCAAGCAAATAGAAGAGTTTAACAGAGCAAGAGAGTTGAAAGGAGAGCGCTTTAGCACAACAAAACAATAATAAGAGAAGTTACTTTAGATGCGCTTTTGCTTCACAAAACAACAACATGATTTAAAAGAGTTTAATTAGTAGATTTGGGCTGCTGCTGCTCTGTTGGTTGGATAACCAAACATACTCCCCCCGTTGGAAGACACGGGCTTTCAACATCATCCTGCTTTGGCAGCATGCACAGCTTCCTCACAGCTCTCTTGATAGTTCCAGTGGCAGTCCTTAGTACAGCGACCCGAGCCACTTTGTCAGCTCCTTCGATAAGGTCGACCACTCGAGCTAGTGGCCATTTGAGAGGAGGCAAGTTTTCGTCCTTGACCAGGACGACATCATTGACGCAGACTCCAGGTTGAGGTGTTCGCCATTTCGAACGCTGCTGAAGAAGCGTCAAATATTCTTCACGCCATCGTGCCCAAAAAGTCTGCTGGTAGTACGTCATTCGCTGCCAGCGATCCAGCCTATTAAAGTTTAGCTTTGTAACGTCAGGCTCAGGAAACAACATAAGAGGCACGGTGCTTAGGAAATGAGCTGGCGTCAACACATCAAGATCTGCGGGATGCTCTGAAATTGGAACAAGAGGTCTTGAATTAATGATTGCCCCAGTGTGGCAGATTAACGTGCGCAGTTCATCGAAGGGGAGTAGAGATGGTCCGACCGACCGATAGAAATGATGTTTTGCTGTTTTCACTGCTGCCTCCCAAAGTCCACCGAAGTGTGGAGACCGAGGTGGGATGAATCGCCATTCGATATCGTCAGCAAGGCAGAACTCCTGAACAGCATTGATATGGGCATCGCTTAGAAAGAGTAGCTTGAGTTCAGCCATTTCATTCCTGGCTCCCACGAAGTTGGTCCCATTATCCGACCAAATACGAGCAGGCTTGCAACGAGTCAGCACGAACCTCTTCAAGGCATTCAGAAAAGCTGCTGTGGATAAATCCTGAACGAGCTCAAGATGCACTGCCTTTGTTGCGAAGCAGATAAAAATGCACACGTAGCACTTCTGGGGAGCCCGGCTTCGAACCTCACTTTTGAAGTAGAATGGCCCACAGAAATCCACTCCTGTGACCATAAACGTGTAAGAGCCGCACACACGATCCTCGGGAAGGGCTGCCATGATGGTTTCAGCCAAGCTTGGCTTAGCTCGAAAACAAGTAATGCACTTGCTTGCAACACTTGCGACGGTTTTGCGGCCCCCAATGGGCCAGTATTCCAGCCGAATCTGCGCCAAGAGTGAACGTGGTCCAGCATGCAAGTTGCGCTTGTGAAAGTACATTATGATTGCCTTCGTCACTGGATGGCTTCGAGGCAATATGATTGGGTGCTGGGCCTTGAAGTCCAAAGTAGAGTTCTTCAAGCGGCCACCAACACGCACGAGTCCAAACTCATCGATGACTGGCGATAGAGAAGCCATCGAGCTGGATGCCTTGACCTGCTTACCATCTTGCAGAATCCTATACTCATCCCCAAGGTGAGCCATCTGGATGGAACGTAAAAGCATTTGAGTGCCCATACGCAAGCAATAAGCTGTGAGATTAGGATGCCTGATGCGTTGTCGAAATTTGTATATATAGGCAAAGACTCTTCTCAATTTCTCAAATGAATTGGCAAATTTGCAGCCAAGGGTAAGATCAACGCATCCAGTGACTCCAACGAGGACCTTCTTTCGCAGTTCAGGAAGCGGTTGCTTGGCAAGACTTGGCGATGGCCAATCACTTTTTTCTTTAGCCAAGAAATCTGGACCATGAATCCAAAGCGATGATTTCATAATTTCACTGGGAAGTGCTCCTCGAGAAAGAATGTCGGCAGGGTTGAAGGCAGTGGGAACGTGGCGCCATTCCATGTTGGGTGTCAGTTCCTGGATTAAAGAAATTCTATTAGCAGTGAATATTTGATAGCGAGACGGTTCATTACGAATCCAGGCTTAAACAACGACGGAGTCTGACCAACAGTAGAATGGGCAAGCGAATAGGTTCATTTTAACTATGTCACGAATCAGCGTCGACAGTATTACAGCACCGCAAAGCTCCAATTTGGGTACCGTGAGAGTCTTCAGGGGAGCCACACGAGATTTAGCGCATAGGAGATGCACTTTACGCTTCCCTTCCAACATGGATACAACATAGATGCATCCACCGTAGGCGTCAATGCTGGCATCGCAAAATCCATGGACTTCTATAACACCTTGAGGTACGATAGCTAAGCGATTTACTTCAAATTGTGGCGTACGACTAATATCAGCGCACAAAGTAAGCCAAGTCGAGTTCAGAGATTCAGGTAGACTTTCGTCCCAATTTAGCTTTTCCCTCCAAAGCTTCTGCAAAAATATCTTGGCTTTAGCTATCACGGGCCCAATAAGTCCAAGCGGATCATAGAAGCGATTGAAGAGAGAACTGATCTTTTAGTTGGTTTTTTGGGCATGTACATCGACGAAAATGAGAATAGAAGCTTGTCTGAGGATGGATCCCAGGCTAAACCGAGAGTTTTAGTGATGTCACTCCCATCATCGAATTTTAGAAAAGTCTCCTTGTCCTCTTCCGGAATTTGCTGGAGTACGATGGCATCATTTGAGCACCATTTTCGAAGCTTGAAATTTCCTTTTTTCAAGAGCTCTGTCGTTTGGCGCTTGATTTCGAGAACTTCTTGGGCCGAGTTGCCTCCCCGAAATGAGATCGTCTACGTAGAAATGATGCAAAAGTATTTCCGCTCCAATGGGAAAAGTCTCCCTTTCATCCATTGCCAACTGATGCATGGTCCGAATAGCTAGGAACGAGGCTGGCTTCGTGCCATAAGTGACAGTATCGAGTTTGTAAACTTGCATATCTTCAGACGAAGAGTCGCGCCACAGTGTGCACTGAAAATAGCTATCCGGTTCTGCCATTTTTACACACCTATACATTTTTCCAACATCTCCAGTTAGAGCGATCAGAAAGGTTCGAAACTGCACCAGGGTGTTAAAAAGTTTGGGCTGTATGGTAGGCCCCGCCATTAACACCTCATTTAACGAATAACCAGACGTTGTAACTGCAGACCCATCAAACACCACTCTAAGCTGAGTTGTTGTACTATCTTCCTTGAACACGCAATGATGAGGCAAAAAGTATTGGCAACGACTTAAAGAATTTGAGTCAACGAGGGACATGTGGTTCAACGATAAATACTCCTTTATAAAAGCCGCATACTGATTTTTGAGTTGAGGGTTGCGATCCAGTTTGCGCTCCAAATTTAGAAAACGTCGGTATGCCTGCTGGTAGGAGTCTCCAAGTAGACTTACGCTTTGTTTTGCAGGAAGCCGCACCGAATATTCGCCAGTAGACAATCGAGAAAAGTTTTCGATGAAATGGGCTTCACAATCAAGCTCCTCCTTGGTGGTTTTGCTGGACAACTCAAAGCAACTTTCTACTTCCCAGAACCGCCGAACTATTTCATCAATCTTAGCGTCTGAATCGGCTTCTGAGGATGGTAACAGTTGAGTGGTTAATGCAGCTGCTCTGCGCGAATGAGCACCGCCTCCAGTGACAATCCAGCCAAGTTGAGTTTTGTGAATAAGAGGTAGACCAGGATTCAGTTTAATCTGGCCAACGCAGAGAAGATCGAAGAAGAGACCTGCCCCGATGAGCATGTCAATTTGTTGGGACCTGTTGAATGCAGGATCCGCCAACCTAATATTTGAGGGTATATTCCAATGATCGATATCCACTGAGTAGTTAGGCTGATTTTCAGTAATAGAAGGAGCAACTAGAGCAACGATGCTAGTGGAATAATCGGAATTTTGTGATTGCAAATTGATGTTGACAGAATAGCCCTCAGAAATGAAACTTGAGTCTCCTAAACCAGAGATTGAGGCAGACGCTTTGGTTTTTCGAAGTTGTAGCTGATGAGCTAGCCGAGAGGTAATGATGTGCACCTGCGATCCAGAGTCGAGCAAGGCGCGACATGGGACCAAAGTCCCAGAATGATTCCTAACGTTAATGACAGCTGTAGCCAAGAGCACAACGTCAGGACTGAGATTCTGGGCGACGAATGATGATGGGGATTGGGCCACCTGCGCATTGGGTGGAGCAGATAGAGTGGTTTGTGGATGAGACTGCGCGGCCTGAGAGTCAAAATGAAGTAGAGTGTGATGCTTGACACCACACAATCGGCACGATCCAGAACTACATGCTCTCATCTGATGTCCCTTTTTAAGGCAATTGATACAAAGGGAAAGCTTCTTGGCTTCTCGGAGGCGCAGCTGGGGCGACAAGTTGCCGAATCGAGAGCAATTGTATATGAAGTGGCCCGAAGTGTCACAGAACACGCAGCCATTTGCCTTAGAGTTAGTAGCGACCAGAGATTTTCTACAATTGCTAGAAACTTTGCTACTTTTTCCCACCTGAGGGCTAGGCGCATATGTTGCCATAGCATGCTCCACGTTTTCCAACTTTTGGCATCGCTGCTCCAAGAATGCAGTAAATTGCTCGCAAGTTGGTATGGCATCAAAAGCCGCTGCCTCCTCCCATCTGGTCTGTGTTACGCTATCCACCTTCTGCAGCAGACTATGCACGATGATGCACCCAGCAATCTGCTCCACACTACCCATGCTTTGCAATGCGCGAATATTGGCGTTGATGGTGTCAGACAGCGCTCGAAGTTTTACAGCTGATGGCGAATCGACCCGCTCCAAACCCAAAATCTCAGTGACGTGTGCCTGGAATATAAGACGTTTATTATTAAACCGTTTATTCAGCAATTCAAGGGCTATAGGATAGTTAGCATTGCAGATCTCCAGCGACGAAATTGTCTCCAACGCAGAACCCTTCAGACATGACCGCAAGTGCTGCAGCCTTTCCACATTAGATAAGTCAAGATCCTTATCGATGATTGCGGAAAACATTTGAAAGAAGTCAGCATACTTGGTGTAGCCACCACTAAATTCAGGCAGTTTGAGCTCAGGTAGACGAGATCGGTTATAGACAATGGTAGTTTGCGCCTCCCCGATCTGTTCGTTACGCATTGTGGAGGAACAGGGCGCAGCGATTTGACGTTTATTTATTTCACGACGCAAGCGAGTTTTTAAAGAAACGGTCATCTCATCAAATTTCTCCCTCAATTCACTGCCGATCTCATCGAAATCCAGTTCTTCCAAACGGTTATGAGCTTGATTAAACGATTCCCGAGCGCTCTCAAGAGATTCCAAACGCACTGATAATTCCTCTTCACTGAGTGAGCCAATTTTTTCTTGCCCAATTGCCTTACTAATTTTCTGCACTTGGCTTTCGATAGATTTGGCTTTGCGCTTAAAAAACACCGCATTCTGGTCGACAGGTACGACCGTAACTGCGTTTTCAATGTCCATTTCGTCTGGCATAATTAGCTGACAAACTTTGCGAATAGTTTAAAATGCACTGCTCTACTAAAGAGACACTCAAACCCGACACAGTTCACAGTTTGAAAAGCGCGAAATTAAGCCACAGTTTCAGCGTCACAGTAGTTTGAAGTTTTGCACGCACAACAGTTTGAAATGCGCGCACAGTTTCTTAAACACGGATTTGCAGGCACTGCCGATTTGCAGCAACCAAACGCAATTTGCTTGCCGGCCCACGAGTTGAGCGAACAAGAAAAAGCACAGACTACGAAAATCCAAGTTCTTGATGTCCAACGGTTCTAAGCAACGAACGCAAAGAGGACAGTCGAAAATGCAACGGTTTCACACAAGCAGAGACACAACGGTTGATCAGCTTATGTGTGTGTGCATGCATGCAATTTGCGCCCGAAATGACGCGCGATTTGAATGGAAAATTTTGAAATGTTAAAACAATTATAAAATGATTTATTTTTTGTTTTAGATCACGTCGGGGTCACCAAATGTTGAGCTATTGAGCTTTTTTAATAGCTATTAAATTTTGCAATAAATTTGTCCGAATAAGTTAACACCGAATTGTGTTTTTTCAACGAGTAGATTTGTTTATTTGCCGCACATGGCCGATTTAGATTGCGTAAATTATTAAGCAGGCTGACTGGCAGTGCTCAAACCGAAATTCAAATTGTTAACAAAGTTAATGTTTAGCAAGCAGGCGAATCCAAATTGATCCGTGCTGTTACGACAAAACGAAAGATTATTTGCTGAGGCGGATCAGAACGACAACTGATGCCTAGCACAACGAAAGCGAAACTGATAATAACGTGCGCTGTCCCTTGTGCTGAAGGCCAAGGGCAAGCAAATAGAAGAGTTTAACAGAGCAAGAGAGTTGAAAGGAGAGCGCTTTAGCACAACAAAACAATAATAAGAGAAGTTACTTTAGATGCGCTTTTGCTTCACAAAACAACAACATGATTTAAAAGAGTTTAATTAGTAGATTTGGGCTGCTGCTGCTCTGTTGGTTGGATAACCAAACTCTAAGTTTATAAGGAAAGCATAAGAAATAGCGATAGCGATAATGGTAAATTGTATAAAAGTTTAGTTCTCATCGATTAGCTCCAAACGTATTTTCTGAGCTTCATTCAATATACGTGACTTTAAATTTTTTGAAAACCAACCCACAATGTTAAAAAATGGGCGGAAAATTATTGTATACAACTCTTTTGCTCTTCATCTGATCAGCTCCATGATCATTTTAAAAGCATTACATTAAAAAATATTACCAGCATGATAGATTAGTAACAAATTGACGCAAAAGGGAGCGGAGCCGCTGGTAAATATAAACTAGTCTTTCATAAGAATGTATATGTACTTAGGTTTAATTATGCTATTTTTATACCCAGTTCACATTGAAAATGAGAAAAGGGGGATCATGAAGTTGTGCGAATGTATGTAACAGGGAAAAGGAGACATTTCCGACCCCATAAAGAATATAAATTCTTGATCAATTCAGATCAAGTTTGTTTCAGATTTGGAAAATTCCCCCCCGTCTCCCTCTTATCTCCAAAAAACCGTCACTCCTGGACCTAAAAAACAGTCAGATCCAGAAATTTCAAGTTAGAGCCTCGTGGTTTAGTATACATAAAGCTATGTCCAATATCTATCTTTTCTGAAAAGTACAATCAGATCGGACAAAAAACACCCCAGTTATAAGCGAAACAATTAAGCTTATACGAGCACGCCCCAGTTGTTAGTCAGGACTAGAAAAAAGTGTTGCCTACATTCAGGATGACAATTTAATAGCTCTTACAAAACCCGGTTACATTCTTCTTCAAAAATTCAAAAGCAAATAAATGAAAACAAATGAACAGGGTATTTTGTAGTCGGGAAACTCGACTGCAGCGCCCTTACTTGGTATATTATGCACGTGTCCGAATAAGATTTGTGACTATCTGTGGCGACCATAAGTACTAGAGATGCACGCCATACAATTTCTGAACAATGCCTTTTTACATACAGTGAGCATTCTATACAAGCAACTAATCTGAACCAATTTTTTCAAAAAAGTTTCTTATGTAGAAAAAGTTGCTTATATAGAAAAAAGGAGTATAAATTTTAAGAAAAATCAGTTTTGTGATTTATAGATAAATAAGCAGTTTTATATTTTATTACATAGTTAAAATAATATTAATTAAGTCTTTTAAGAACAGCTGGCCGACAAAAACCCTCTAACTGAACCCTCCACGAGGGTGTCGGCTGGGCAATGGACACTGTATGCACCTCGGCTTAAAGCGGGTAATACATAGTGTCTCTTGCTCGTCTTACACCTAGGAAATACAGTGTCCAGCTAAGGTGATGGCCAACACTACCACAACAGCACAATGTTGGGTGGAGCTGAGCCAAAGCCATGGTTAGAGGTGCCTGGCAGCAGGCATAAAATGCTATGGGGTGGTTCCCACGAACAAAAATTAACCACTATGGGTACATTAATAATGGAACACACAAAGAACCCAACTCGGGCTGGGATATCAGCCCAAACGTCGGTGGAAGGCGTGACTGCTACCACCGGCGGGCACGGTGGGGAGAGATCCCCACTTCGTGTCGCCAGCGGTCACACCTCTGTCGTGGTTGGAGCAGGCCAGGACAGTTGTACAGCTACTGCCGATACGACAAGGACCAAAGTGTGGCGCGGTACTGCAGTCGATACAGACTCGGACTGTGAATCGCATGGAGGTTCAACTAATACAGAGGCGGAAGAAAAGCTGCTGCTATCTCCAGTTCGGGCGGGGTCTAGTACCAAAAATAAGGAAAAACCCACACGAACAAAGGAGGGCATGCGAGCGAAAGCCCAGTATAAAGCTGCTTTCAAAATCAAGGCGAGACTGAACGGAAGCGGTGAGCTCACCCTAGAGGAGAGAAACAAGCTTGCGTGGGCCGAGCAAAAGATTAAGGAGGGTCGAAAACACTTCGCGGAGAAACCGGCGATGCAAGCCACCTCCGCCAAATACGCCAATAAAATGGAGGAGTGCTTGGCCAACAAGCGGCAGCGCTCAACTGAGCAAGCGAAGGCGGAGGCCACTGCCAGTAAAAAGCCCCGCCAAAGACCGCAGAACCAGGCACAACCCCTCCCCAAAAAGAAAAGTCAGCCCAAGGAATCAGCTAGCGACGTAGCAAAACGGCATCTCACCGTAGCTATCGTCGACAAAAGCGACCCTAACGGCAAGATGACGCCCGAACAGTGGAAGCAAGTAGAGGAGAAGCTGTTCGAGGAAATTTGTAAAAGGATGGAAGACCCAGCCGCGCAACCTGTAGCGTTTTACGGAGCAGGCTGGCTGTATGGAGTCAAAATCCTAAGATGCAAGGACGACCCCACCCTTAAGTGGGTCTCAAGCGTCGTTGCAGACATGGGAAGCCTGTGGGAGAGTGCCCAGCTGGAGGTTGTGGACAGAACCTGCATTCCGTCCGTTCTGAAGGCGAAAGTACTCTTTCCACGGGTCACACCAAAGGAGCAGGCGCTAAAACTTCTACAGTGGCAGAATCCTGATGTGCCAACTGGAGACTGGAAGGTACAACATGTTGCAAAGCCCGACAAAAACGGGCAGCACATGGTCCTCCAGATCAACAAGGAAGCCGAGGATCTGCTCTACCCAAGATTCGGGGTGATGGCATGGGGAGTAGGTAGCGTGCACCTACGTCTCAAGAAACGCCACCCCGAGGACACTAATGAGCACACACTGGAGGCTGGAGAGGTGGAGAACGACCTCGGCATCGACATGATGGTCGAAAAAGCCAGCAGCCTCGATATTACGGGGGCAGTACAGTCTGCTGAAGAAGACGAGGATGGCGACACTACCTTGCAGGCTGACCCATCGGGACCGGAGGATGCGCACACCAGTCATGCAGTTGAAGGTCCTCCAGGTCAACTTGCATAAGAGCAAGATCGCCTCGGCGGAGCTCCTTCTAACCTTGGAGGAAGGGCCCGCAGATGTGGCTTTAGTTCAGGAACCTTGGATAGCGGCGGGAAACAAGGTCTCCTGACTAAAGTCACAAAACTACAACATCTTGTTCCACACCCCAGTAAGTAGAGCAAGGACTGCTATTCTGGTAAGAAAAGGCATCTATGCGTATTTAATGACTAATTACAGTACGGACGATCTCACTGTTGTGGCCTTGGAGGGTGGCAGGGACGAGCCAATTCTTATGGCGTCCTGCTACATGGCGCATGAGCGAGAGGCACCACCAGCTGAACTCGGAAGACTGACGGCGGAGGCAAGCTACAAGAAGCAACCCCTCGTCATCGGAACGGACGCCAACGCACACCACACTGTGTGGGGCAGCCCGGACATCAACGATAGAGGTGAGTCTCTCTTACATTTTATTATACAAACCAGTCTAAGTGTAGAAAACGTTGGAGACGTACCCACATATGTGGGACCAACCTCAGCCAACGTCCTAGACTTAACCATGACCCTAGGGAACAGTACTCAGGCGTCAGAATGGAGAGTTCTTGATAAACCCTCCTTCTCCGACCACAGTACATCCAGTTCAAGATACAATTCGACTATTGTCAAACTAGAAACGTCTATAGGAACCCCCGGAATACCGACTGGGTGAAGTACCTTAAGACAGTGGAATCAAAACTGCAGACGTCAACGCCCATCTGCTCGGTGGAAGATATTGAGAAGTCCGTGAAGACGCTCACTGTCAATCTCATCGAAGCATACAAAACCTCGTGTAGGCTCACAGTTACAAAAAGGAGAACCAGACCCCCCAGGTGGACCCCAGAACTGAAAGAGCAGAGGAAGGACGTCCAGGAATGCTTCAAACTCGCCAAACAAGCGGATGAAGTGATCATCTGGGAGGAGTACAAGATAAGACTTCGCTTATTCAAAAAAGAAGTAAGGAAGGCAAAGCAATACTCATGGAGAACCTTCTGCTCCAGCATAGAGAAGGTCTCGGAAGCAGCCAGACTCAGGAAGCTGCTTTCAAAGCAGCCACCTATGCAGAGTCAACTAAAAACAGACGAAGGTCACTGGACAGAAAGCAGCAAGGAAGCTACATGCGCTCTTCTCGATGCGCACTTCCCGGGCTGCACTATAGTCACCGAGCCAGATACGCTTCAGGACTTAAACACTCAACAAACTAACATCCCAACCAACTTAGTCACTCCAGGAAAAATCCGATGGGCGATCGACTCGTTCGCGAGCTACAAGTCCCCCGGTCTGGATGGCATAATTCCCGCCATGCTAAAAACGACTAAAGGTTTAGTCGTACCATGGCTACAGTCCATTTTTGAAGCCTGCCTGGGGTGGGGCTATGTACCTGTGGCCTGGAGGACAGCACGTGTTGTGTTCCTACCCAAAGCGGGGAAATGCAGTCACGTGCAGCCAAAAGACTACAGGCCCATTAGCCTCACTTCATTCCTGCTTAAAACAATGGAAAAATTACTTGATCTCCACATAAGAGAAGGCATGAACCTGACCTTGGAGAACAACCAACACGCATACACGAAAGGGAAATCGGTGGAAACAGCGCTACACTCCCTAGTAGCCACCATCGAGAAAGCAATGTACCATAAAGAGTATGCCTTGGGAGCATTCCTTGACATATCTGGTGCATTCAACAACGTCTCCACGGAGGCGATAATGCGCAGCCTAAGAGCTGTATCAATTCATATGGCTTTGAACTCGTGGATATACAACCTGCTGAGCTGCAGAAGAGTACAAGCCGAGTGGGGTACCACAACCATGACGAAGGAGGCACACGGCGGCACGCCTCAAGGCGGAGTACTGTCACCCCTTCTATGGAATCTTGTGGTTAACGAACTGCTAACAAAATTTCGCAGGAAAGCACCCAAGATAACTGCATATGCCGACGACATATGCATAATTATCATCGGAAAATGTCCATCGACTCTCAGCTCAATCATGGACTCTACACTCAAAGAGATACTAAAATGGGCCACAGAAGCCGGACTTAGTATTAATGCGGATAAGACGGGCCTCATTCTCTTTACCAAGAGATACAAGGTACCGCCATGGATTCCACCAAAGATAAATGGAATAACACTAACACCAAAGAATAACGTCAAATACCTTGGAGCAGTAATCGATAGTAAACTGTCATGGAAGGCGAATGTGGAAGAAAGAGTGAAGAAGGCGACCAACGCACTATATGCATCCCAGAAGATGCTTGTAGCACTTGGGGCCTATCACCAAGTCTGATGCACTGGCTTTTCATTTCAGTAATACGACCGATACTGCTACACGGCATACTGGTATGGTGGCAGGCCACGGAGAAAACCACATACCTAAAGCTGATGGAGAAGACCCAGCGACAGGCACTGATCTGTATTACGGGGGCGCTGAGGTCCACTCCAACCAAAGCATTAGAACACATCTTAGGTGTCAACCCTCTGGACATCCAAGCACGCCTTCTGGCACAAAAGACCGCCCAACGTCTATGTGCGACAGGCACCATGGTGCTACAAAGCTATGGACACAGCATAGTTGGTAGAGAGATCAATAGTAGCACGGACTACATTATCCCAAAGATCAACCCAATATGCACATCTGCACTATTAGGACCAGAAGACTGGCGTACAGGACTGGCCCAAGAAGCAACGCACCTCTTTACAGACGGCTCAAAGATGGACCTAGGAGTCGGAGCCGCCGTATACTGTGCAGAGCCAGAAATAAAGCTCTCATACAAACTGCCAAACCACTGCACCATATTCCAGGCGGAAGTCTTCGCAATAAGGAAAGCAGCGGAGTTGGCGGAAATTCACGCTCCATACAACCAAATAAATATCTACGTGGACAGCCAAGCGGCAATCAAGGCAATGCAAGGACCCTCCATCAACTCCAGAAATGTCCTGGCGAGCAGGGAAGCGCTAGATTCCCTCAGCATCTCCAGAAAGGTGCAAATCTACTGGATTCCCAGCCACCGGGGCATCGACGGAAACGAGATGGCAGACAGTCTTGCAAAAGCCGGAGTCGTACTCGGCCAAGAAGAAACACTAAACATACCTATCTCCATACAGACGCTTCATAGCAAGATGGAAGAGATAGCAGAGAAAGAAGCGGAGGTAAGGTGGGAAAACACCAGCGGATGCAGAATCTCTAAAATTATGTGTAAGACAAGAGACAAACAACTTACGCACTATCTGCTACAGCTCCAGAGAAGAGACTGTAGACTGCTCATTGGCATACTAACGGGACACTGCCTAGCAGCCGCTCATGCGATAAAGCTAGGCATAACAACAGAGGACACCTGCAGGAAATGTATGGAACCTGGAGTCGAAGAAACTCTAGAACACCTAATTTGCAGCTGCACAGCAATTGCCACGACAAGATTACAAATTCTGCACACCCCACGGTTCTCTTCTTTGGAGGAAGCGGCCAAGAGACCCCCAAAACAGTTATTGGCATTTGCCAAAACGACAAAAATCCTCCTGGACTTCTAAGACAAACGTACCCAAATAATCACCCGGCCTCATTAAGGACCCTAAGGTCTATGTGTGACCCCATCTGGGGTCAGCCGGAACTACCTACCTACCTTTAAGAACAGCTTTTTCTCGAATTCGTCGCAAAAACAAGATCTCATTGCTTGTAAGGTTATTTTCCTCTGCCCATTCTACCGCGGTGTTGAAGGAATCTATCACATTATCGATGCTGATTCTGCTCTCTTCTTCCATATGACCCTCTTCGTTCGCGATGCTCTCGTCATTTGCTATTTCATCTTCTCTTTCAAAAAGTACGCTTCTCTCGTTGCTACCAGTCGCCCATTCCATTATTTCGTTCTCAGTTAAATCATTTTCGATTACCAAATTGTACAGTCTAGCCAGGGTGATATCGTCCTCTTCCACAAAATGATTTTCCGGTATATTAAATTCTATTGCGTCGATCGATGAAAACAGATGTTTAAATGAACTCATGACAACGGATCGTGGGACATCATTCCAGGCTTCAACTATCAAAAATGCCACGTCTTTTAAATGAATATTTTTAAGAGCTGAGACCATGTCGTTATTGCCGTTTACACATAACGCCAAGAGTGTTGACAGAAGGTGCTTTCGATACCGTTGCTTAAGGGATTTTATGACATTTTGGTCAAGTGGTTGCAACAAGGGTGTATTGTTGGGTGGAAAAAAAATAACCTTAAAGTTTTCATCATGGGAGCCGACAAAAACCCTCTAACTGAACCCTCCACGAGGGTGTCGGCTGGGCAATGGACACTGTATGCACCTCGGCTTAAAGCGGGTAATACATAGTGTCTCTTGCTCGTCTTACACCTAGGAAATGCAGTGTCCAGCTAAGGTGATGGCCAACACTACCACAACAGCACAATGTTGGGTGGAGCTGAGCCAAAGCCATGGTTAGAGGTGCCTGGCAGCAGGCATAAAATGCTATGGGGTGGTTCCCACGAACAAAAATTAACCACTATGGGTACATTAATAATGGAACACACAAAGAACCCAACTCGGGCTGGGATATCAGCCCAAACGTCGGTGGAAGGCGTGACTGCTACCACCGGCGGGCACGGTGGGGAGAGATCCCCACTTCGTGTCGCCAGCGGTCACACCTCTGTCGTGGTTGGAGCAGGCCAGGACAGTTGTACAGCTACTGCCGATACGACAAGGACCAAAGTGTGGCGCGGTACTGCAGTCGATACAGACTCGGACTGTGAATCGCATGGAGGTTCAACTAATACAGAGGCGGAAGAAAAGCTGCTGCTATCTCCAGTTCGGGCGGGGTCTAGTACCAAAAATAAGGAAAAACCCACACGAACAAAGGAGGGCATGCGAGCGAAAGCCCAGTATAAAGCGGCTCTTAAAATCAAGGCGAGACTGAACGGAAGCGGTGAGCTCACCCTAGAGGAGAGAAACAAGCTTGCGTGGGCCGAGCAAAAGATTAAGGAGGGTCGAAAACACTTCGCGGAGAAACCGGCGATGCAAGCCACCTCCGCCAAATACGCCAATAAAATGGAGGAGTGCTTGGCCAACAAGCGGCAGCGCTCCACTGAGCAAGCGAAGGCGGAGGCCCCTGCCAGTAAAAAGCCCCGCCAAAGACCGCAGAACCAGGCACAACCCCTCCCCAAAAAGACAAGTCAGCCCAAGGAATCAGCTAGCGACGTAGCAAAACGGCATCTCACCGTAGCTATCGTCGACAAAAGCGACCCTAACGGCAAGATGACGCCCGAACAGTGGAAGCAAGTAGAGGAGAAGCTATTCGAGGAAATTTTTAAAAGGATGGAAGACCCAGCAGCGCAACCTGTAGCGTTTTACGGAGCAGGCTGGCTGTATGGAGTCAAAATCCTAAGATGCAAGGACGACCCCACCCTTAAGTGGGTCTCAAGCGTCGTTGCAGACATGGGAAGCCTTTGGGAGAGTGCCAAGCTGGAGGTTGTGGACAGAACCTGCATTCCGTCCGTTCCGAAGGCGAAAGTACTCTTTCCACGGGTCACACCAAAGGAGCAGGCGCTGAAACTTCTACAGTGGCAGAATCCTGATGTGCCAACTGGAGACTGGAAGGTACTACATGTTGCAAAGCCCGACAAAAACGGGCAGCACATGGTCCTCCAGATCAACAAGGAAGCCGAGGATCTGCTCTACCCAAGATTCGGGGTGATGGCATGGGGAGTAGGTAGCGTGCACCTACGTCTCAAGAAACGCCACCCCGAGGACACTAATGAGCACACACTGGAGGCTGGAGAGGTGGAGAACGACCTCGGCATCGACATGATGGTCGAAAAATCCAGCAGCCTCGATATTACGGGGGCAGTACAGTCTGCTGAAGAAGACGAGGATGGCGACACAACCTTGCAGGCTGACCCATCGGGACCGGAGGATGCGGACACCAGTCATGCAGTTGAAGGTCCTCCAGGTCAACTTGCATAAGAGCAAGATCGCCTCGGCGGAGCTCCTTCTAACCTTGGAGGAAGGGCCCGCAGATGTGGCTTTAGTTCAGGAACCTTGGATAGCGGCGGGAAACAAGGTCTCCGGACTAAAGTCACAAAACTACAACATCTTTTACCCCACCCCAGTAAGTAGAGCAAGGACTGCTATTCTGGTAAGAAAAGGCATCTATGCGTATTTAATGACTAATTACAGCACGGACGATCTCACTGTTGTGGCCTTGGAGGGTGGCAGGGACGAGCCAATTCTTATGGCATCCTGCTACATGGCGCATGAGCGAGAGGCACCACCAGCTGAACTCGGAAGACTGACGGCGGAGGCAAGCTACAAGAAGCAACCCCTCGTCATCGGAACGGACGCCAACGCACACCACACTGTGTGGGGCAGCCCGGACATCAACGACAGAGGTGAGTCTCTCTTACATTTTATTATACAAACCAGTCTAAGTGTAGAAAACGTTGGAGACGTACCCACATATGTGGGACCAACCTCAGCCAACGTCCTAGACTTAACCATGACCCTAGGGAACAGTACTCAGGCGTCAGAATGGAGAGTTCTTGATAAACCCTCCTTCTCCGACCACAAGTACATCCAGTTCAAGATACAATTTGACTATTGTCAAACTAGAAACGTCTATAGGAACCCCCGGAATACCGACTGGGTGAAGTACCTTAAGACAGTGGAATCAAAACTGCCGACGTCAACGCCCATCTGCTCGGTGGAAGATATTGAGAAGTCCGTGAAGACGCTCACTGTCAATCTCATCGAAGCATACAAAACCTCGTGTAGGCTCACAGTTACAAAAAGGAGAACCAGACCCCCCTGGTGGACCCCAGAACTGAAAGAGCAGAGGAAGGACGTCCAGGAATGCTTCAAACTCGCCAAACAAGCGGATGAAGTGATCATCTGGGAGGAGTACAAGATAAGACTTCGCTTATTCAAAAAAGAAGTAAGGAAGGCAAAGCAATACTCATGGAGAACCTTCTGCTCCAGCATAGAGAAGGTCTCGGAAGCAGCCAGACTCAGGAAGCTGCTTTCAAAGCAGCCACCTATGCAGAGTCAACTAAAAACAGACGAAGGTCACTGGACAGAAAGCAGCAAGGAAGCCACATGCGCTCTTCTCGATGCGCACTTCCCGGGCTGCACTATAGTCACCGAGCCAGATACGCTTCAGGACTTAAACACTCAACAAACTAACATCCCAACCAACTTAGTCACTCCAGGAAAAATCCGATGGGCGATCGATTCGTTCGCGAGCTACAAGTCCCCCGGTCTGGATGGCATAATTCCCGCCATGCTAAAAACGACTAAAGGTTTAGTCGTACCATGGCTACAGTCTATTTTTGAAGCCTGCCTGGGGTGGGGCTATGTACCTGTGGCCTGGAGGACAGCACGTGTTGTGTTCCTACCCAAAGCGGGGAAATGCAGTCACGTGCAGCCAAAAGACTACAGGCCCATTAGCCTCACTTCATTCCTGCTTAAAACAATGGAAAAATTACTTGATCTCCACATAAGAGAAGGCATGAACCTGACCTTGGAGAACAACCAACACGCATACACGAAAGGGAAATCGGTGGAAACAGCGCTACACTCCCTAGTAGCCACCATCGAGAAAGCAATGTACCATAAAGAGTATGCCTTGGGAGCATTCCTTGACATATCTGGTGCATTCAACAACGTCTCCACGGAGGCGATAATGCGCAGCCTAAGAGCTGTATCAATTCATAAGGCTTTGAACTCGTGGATATACAACCTGCTGAGCTGCAGAAGAGTACAAGCCGAGTGGGGTACCACAACCATGACGAAGGAGGCACACGGCGGCACGCCTCAAGGCGGAGTACTGTCACCCCTTCTATGGAACCTTGTGGTTAACGAACTGCTAGCAAAATTTCGCAGGAAAGCACCCAAGATAACTGCATATGCCGACGACATATGCATAATTATCATCGGAAAATGTCCATCGACTCTCAGCTCAATCATGGACTCTACACTCAAAGAGATACTAAAATGGGCCACAGAAGCCGGACTTAGTATTAATGCGGAGAAGACGGACCTCATTCTCTTTACCAAGAGATACAAGGTACCGCCATGGATTCCACCAAAGATAAATGGAATAACACTAACACCAAAGAATAACGTCAAATACCTTGGAGCAGTAATCGATAGTAAACTGTCATGGAAGGCGAATGTGGAAGAAAGAGTGAAGAAGGCGACCAACGCACTATATGCATCCCAGAAGATGCTGAGTAGCACTTGGGGCCTATCACCAAGTCTGATGCACTGGCTTTTCATTTCAGTAATACGACCGATACTGCTACACGGCGTACTGGTATGGTGGCAGGCCACGGAGAAAACCACATACCTAAAGCTGATGGAGAAGACCCAGCGACAGGCACTGGTCTGTATTACGGGGGCGCTGAGGTCCACTCCAACCAAAGCATTAGAACACATCTTAGGTGTCAACCCTCTGGACATCCAAGCACGCCTTCTGGCACAAAAGACCGCCCAACGTCTATGTGCGACAGGCACCATGGCGCTACAAAGCTATGGACACAGCATAGTTGGTAGAGAGATCAATAGTAGCACGGACTACATTATCCCAAAGATCAACCCAATATGCACATCTGCACTATTAGGACCAGAAGACTGGCGTACAGGACTGGCCCAAGAAGCAACGCACCTCTTTACAGACGGCTCAAAGATGGACCTAGGAGTCGGAGCCGCCGTATACTGTGCAGAGCCAGAAATAAAGCTCTCATACAAACTGCCAAACCACTGCACCATATTCCAGGCGGAAGTCTTCGCAATAAGGAAAGCAGCGGAGTTGGCGGAAATTCACGCTCCATACAACCAAATAAATATCTACGTGGACAGCCAAGCGGCAATCAAGGCAATGCAAGGACACTCCATCAACTCCAGAAATGTCCTGGCGAGCAGGGAAGCGCTAGATTCCCTCAGCATCTCCAGAAAGGTGCAAATCTACTGGATTCCCAGCCACCGGGGCATCGACGGAAACGAGATGGCAGACAGTCTTGCAAAAGCCGGAGTCGTACTCGGCCAAGAAGAAACACTAAACATACCTATCTCCATACAGACGCTTCATAGCAAGATGGAAGAGATAGCAGAGAAAGAAGCGGAGGTAAGGTGGGAAAACACCAGCGGATGCAGAATCTCTAAAATTATGTGCAAGACAAGAGACAAAAAACTTACGCACTATCTGCTACAGCTCCAGAGAAGAGACTGTAGACTGCTCATTGGCATACTAACGGGACACTGCCTAGCAGCCGCTCATGCGATAAAGCTAGGCATAACAACAGATGACACCTGCAGGAAATGTATGGAACCTGGAGTCGCAGAAACTCTAGAACACCTAATTTGCAGCTGCCCAGCAATTGCCACGACAAGATTACAAATTCTGCACACCCCACGGTTCTCTTCTTTGGAGGAAGCGGCCAAGAGACCCCCAAAACAGTTATTGGCATTTGCCAAAACGACAAAAATCCTCCTGGACTTCTAAGACAAACGTACCCAAATAATCACCCGGCCTCATTAAGGACCCTAAGGTCTATGTGTGACCCCATCTGGGGTCAGCCGGAACTACCTACCTACCTACCTTCATCATGGGAAAAAGTGTTTGCTGTCCCATGACAGGTGGCATTATCGACCAATAAAATTGCTTTTAGTGGTAAGCCTTTAGCTTCTAAGTGACGAGAAACTTCAGGGATGAAAAAATCGTTGTACCACTCCTTAAAAAGCGCAGAAGTTTGCCAAGCATTTTTGGATGATTTGTAATACAGTGGTAAATTTACATTTTTAAAACACCGAGGATTTTTAGATTTTCCAATCATCATCAAATCGAGTTTATGCGTCCCAGTTGCATTTACACAAGGCATAATGGTGACCCTTTCCTTCATGGATTTCCGTCCTACAGCAGTTTTTTCGAAAACGGTAGCGTTTGTTTTCTTGTGCAAACCTTTGTAAACCAGACCGGTTTCGTCACAATTGTAGATCTGTTCCGGTAAAAACCCATTTTCGGCAATAATCTTTTTGAAATCGCTTGTAAATGTAGCAGCACTCTCAGCATTGCAGGAAAGTTTTTCACCGGAAACCGTCAAAATTCTTATGCCGTGGCGTTTTTTGAATTTATCAAGCCAGCCATCACTGGCTGAAAATTCTTCGGGTCCATTGAGTGACCTTTTTAAATCTAGTGCTTTAACTTTGAGCATCTCGTTTGAAACCAATTCGTTTGCTTCTCTCCGTAGTCCATGCGTATAGTTTATCATCAAGATTAGGATTTTTTAATGGCTTTATTCGCTTAATTAATTTTTGATTAACATACGTTTTTGAGGCGAATTCTTCCAAGTTTTCTTTATTATTTTTTATCCTCGTTAAAGTCGACTTATGGATGTTGTAGCTTCTGCAGATCTCTGTCGGTGTCTTGCCATCTTGGAGTTCATTTAAAATTAATAATTTTGTTTTCAAAAAATTGATACTCTGCCTTTCTTCTCCATTTTTACGGAAGAATGAAAATTAAAATGAAAAATAAAACCATGGTTGCTTGTACAGAAATTTTGGAATAAAAAAAGTTGCTAATGCAGAGGTTGCTTCAATAGAATGTTACTTGTGTAAAGGTTGCTTATAAAGAATGCTCACTGTATTTTACATCTAGCTGTCAGAGAAGCAGCTAGACGCAGCTGGATCCTTTTTATTTAGGTACATGAATAATGAAATATCAAATTTGGAAAGTATGGCGAATATAAAAAATTATACTTCTTTTTTATATTCCATCAAAGTTGAAAAATAATGAAAAAATAAGTAGTTAGTATAAAGTGATTCACCTCTAAAAACCCAAATCAAAGAGTCATTAACGGGTACGTTACTCGAAACTCCTCGAGTAAAAAGCGTATACTAAAGTCGTGCAAATGTATGTACAGGGTGCGCCATCTAAAGTGTCGGTATGGCAACACTGAATAACTTTGACATTTACCAACCGATTACTTTTGTTAGACATGTTTTGGAAACATCAATCTAGTACAATTTTGACCATGGAACGCTTCACACCAAAACAACGTGCCGAAATAGTGACGCTGTTCATCGAAAATAATCGTTCAATTTTTAAACAAATTTTGATGACCGATGAGGCCCATTTCACGCTTTCTGGTGGTGTTAATAAGCAAAATTGTCGCATATGGGGCACGGAAAATCCACAACGCATCCATGAAATACCTTTACACGACCAAAAAGTGACTGTTTGGGCCGGCGTTTGCGCCAAAACCATCATTGGGCCATATTTTTTTCGTGAAAACGAAACAGTCGATGGAAATCGATATCGGTGGATGTTGGCGGTTACTGGTTTCAATAAGACGGTGCTCCGTGCCACACTGCAAATCAAACAATCGACTTATTGCTGCGGAAATTCCCTGGACGCCTGGTATCAAAAAGAGGCGATATTGACTGGCCACCCAGATCTCCAGATATGACCGCCCCAGAATTCTTTTTGTGGGGCTAATTAAAAAGCAAGGTTTACGCCAGCGATCCACAGACCATTGAAGAGCTTAAGGCCAACATTCGTGCCGAAATCGCCACTTTATCGACTGAGACGCTCGAAAAAGTGATGGAAAATGCCGCAAAAAGGCCACATTTTGTTGTGGCCAATAAAGGCGGCTACTTGATTGATGTTGTGTTCAAAAAGTAGTCGAAATAAAATGTACAGGACCAAATTAAAGGAACAAGATCAACATATAGCAATCGGTTGTTTGATTTTATATTTATTCAGTGTTGCCATACCGACACTTTAGATGGCGCACCCTGTAACAGGCAGAAGGATGCATCTCCGACCTCATAAAGTACAGGGTTGCCCATATTCGACGGACCCATGTTTTTTTTAAAAAAATCAAATAAAAAAATAAAAATTTGGCGGTTGGCAATCTTAATCATTTAATTTGTTCCAAGTAGATTTGTTTACATCAATTTTTGAATATGATATCTCTCAAATGGCCGCCTCTGGCGTTGATGGCGTATTATGCCCTTTTTGCAGCATTTTCCATCGTTTTCGCCAACATTTCGGCCGGAATAGCGGCTATTTCTTCACGAATGTTGTCCTTGAGCTCTTCTACGGTCCTTGGCTTGTTAACGTAAACCTTTGACTTCAAATATCCCCACAAGAAGAAGTCAGGCGGCGTCAAATCGGGCGAACGCGGTGGCCAGTCCAAATCACCACTTTTCGACATCAAACGGCCCGGAAACAATTTCTTCAGAAAATCGATTGTTATGCGACTTGTGTGCGGTGGAGCGCCGTCTTGTTGAAACCAGAACTGCCTCATACGCTTTCGACGAATAATTGGCATCACAAAATTGGTCATCATGTCGCGATAACGCTCCTGGTTGATGGTAACAGCATGGCCATTTTCATTTTGGAAGAAAAACGGCCCAATGACCGTTTTCGCACTAACGCCGCACCAAACTGTGACTTTTTCGTCATGAAGAGGCACTTCTTGAATCTCCTGAGGATTTTCAGTGGCGTAAATACGGCAATTTTGCTTATTTACGGTCCCATTCAATGTGAAATGGGCTTCATCGGACATGATAATTTTGTTCCAAAATTGCTCGTCATCTTCGGCCAATCCGATGACTCTTTGGGCCCATTCCAATCGACGAGGCTTGTCCGCAGGCAACAATCTTTGCGTCAATTGAATTTTGTACGGGAACAAATGCAAATCAACGCGAATAATCCGTTGTAAAGTGGACCGAGCCATGCCCAACTGCTGAGAACGGCGTTTTTGGGATGTTCTTGGGGACCTCTCAACACTGGCTCGTACGGCAGCGATATTCTCGGCCGATCGCCTTGGTCGACTTTTATTTGGCCTCTTCGGATTAGAAAGAGCCTCACCAGTCGAAAATTTTTCGTATAAACGCTTAATGGTGTTCTTAGAAGGCGCACTTTTCACATTTTTTCATTTTTTAAAAGCACGTTGAGCTTTCACAATTGACTTGTTCTGTTGAATGTAAATTTCAACTATTTCAGAGCGCTCGCGTGGCGTGTATTGTTCCATGGTAAAAATCTGCTTGGACTGACGCTTCAAACGCGGTATGTCATTAAGCGATCTGACATCTCTGTCAAAAGTTATGGCGTTGCCAGATAGGTCCGTCGAATATGGGCAACCCTGTATATATATTCTTCGAGTCGATATAGCCATGTCCATCTGTCTGTATGAACACCTAGATCTCAGAGACTAGAAGAGCTAGAGCTACCAAATTTTAAATGTAGACTGTATGGTCTGCACGCAGATTAATTTTTTTTTTCAAATTTTGGCCACCCTTCTCCCTCCCCCGCATACGTGTACAATTCCTGGTCCATTAGAGAAAAAAGATGCAATAACGTTATACAGATTGGGCTCTTCCGCGGAATATAGAACAGCTGCCAAAATTTTTGCTGTGTCCAATATTTTAAAATAATTTTACACTTGCACCTGAATATCTAGGACCAGACATCTTCACTCTCGGCAAAGTGGAAGAACTCGTAAATGGTTTAAGCATATTAATATTTAAGCATAATATTTTGGTGCGACCGACGGCTGCTACACTAAAGTGATGTCATCAAAGCATAACGCCACGGATTAGTATAACTATAAAGGGTGGAACTTCGTCCACACTTTTGGAGGACAACGATCTGGCAGCACGGCGACCGTCCCAAATTCAAAGCCAACTGTCATTTTTTGTATGGCCGGACGACCAGTCTCAGGCAAAAAAGGCCAAAAGAGATCGTACGACCTCAGTGTAAGCACGGTATTAATCGACTTGGTTTGAAACTGTCAGTCGATCTCCATGCGCTCAGCCTGTGCTGTCGGGTAGGGTCGTCCCCAAATTCTTACCCAAAAGGTGCCATATAGGACGCATCCATTTTCGTTAAAAATTTTCCCGTCCAGATACTCCATGTCGAATAGTCCTCCTTTCTCATGTAGCTGAAATCCCGGTCTGCAGTAAATAGATGGAGCGGTGTTAAACCAGTCTCTAAGTACAGCAAGTAATTTTGAGTGTTTTGGGGCAGGTGATAAAGCATATTAATGAAGTACTGAGAATGATGTTTAACTTCTTGATATTGAAATAAGCCCCACACTTCCTTGATCGACCTTACCGCAGCGCCTAATATCTTGTACTTGGAGCTTATGAGCACATCTCTTCAGCTTTACTTTTAGATGATGCATGAATTTTGCGAAGTGGTGAATCCCTATTCCCAGATATTTATAGATCTTGCTCACCTGAAGCTCTTCACTCTCCAAATCTCCTCCAATCCTTTTCAAATGTCAAGATCTTGGTCGAGATGCCAAGACAGCTTAATTTGAGCATATGTGCTCTTCTGTCTAAAGAGTCGCTCTAATATCGAAGAAGCCGCACTAAAGCCGACGAAAAAGCATACAGCTTTCTACCGCTGTCTAAGTAGGTGACTAAGCTAAATATGTTATCAATTGTAGAGTAACCCTTTCGACAACCAGCCTGGTGTTCTGTAAGAACGACCTCATCTAATATCCATTTGGTTAAGCCTTGGAGGAGCACTGCAATGAAGACCTTTTCGATTGTGGTTTGAAAAGCGATACCCCTATAAATTCTTAAATATTTTAGATCCCCCTTTAAAAAATAGAGATACATTATGCCCTTTCCGAAGCTGTCCGAAATCCTCAAAATCTCAAACATCTCCTTAAAGTCTTTCGTAAACGTTGTTTGGAAGTATTCTGTTAACTTTTGCAGAGACAGAGGTGTTGAGAATCGAATAAGTTTTGAGGAAAAGCGGTCTAATCTGGGCGCTTTATTAAGCTTCAGCTTTATAACGATTGCTCTAATCTCTCTTTTTTTTATCAATATTGGCATTCTCAAAATCGGGCATTGCATTCAACTGCCAACTCGACTTTAAACGTTTTGAAGACTTGTTTATACTTAGACCAGATAAATTAAGCTTTCCAATTTATGTACCAATAATTGCTACCCGCAAGATCACAAGTTGTACCGAAAGTCGAGCTTACATCAAGCGTCGATTGCGTATTAATCCCAAATCAGGAAATTCAACCTGGTATTTATGTTGCAAACACTGTTGCAGCATATCTGGGATTGACCGACTTTCCTTCTTGTTAATCTTCGAGTAACGGGTATAAAAAGAATAACCAAAAATGAAAAAATTTGTTGAAGCTAGCTTCAAGTAATGTTTATGAATTTGATGTTTTGCCGAAAATGTACAGAATTTTACTGATTCTCTAAAACTTTTAATCGACATAAGAGACCCACACGGAAAAATAGCTAAGATTTATTATAACAAAGTAAAAAGGTGACGCAAACAAGAAACGAAAATACTATTAGAGAAATTATTTCAAACTCAAAGAAACGGGAATCAGTGTCAGTCATAGAAGCTAAGCAGTTGTGAATATGAAGCAAGCTGGGAAAACAGCATCGGAATACTGCAGGTCAACATCGGAATATTCAAACGAAATTGTCCACTTAACATAAGTCTAAACAACTACGGAAGCAGGGCAGCTTAGCAACATGAATAAAGCAGTTTTAAAAATTGTTAGCAGCTGTACTAAAGCAACGGGTAAAAAACAATATATACAAGTCAAGACAACAGGAACAACGAAAATAACAAGATTAATTACCGACCAAAAAACTATAATAAAAAACCCACAGATATAATAACAATAACAGAAACAATAATAACTACTGTTCAGTCAGTTTTTACTTTTTGATCCCATTAGAAATTAATGAAAATTCTGAATTGTATACATACATTGTATATGTATATTTAGATCAAGCAATGAAGCCAGGTCTGCCATTCTGGTAAGAAAAGGCATCTATCCGTATCTAATGACTAATTACAGCACGGACGACCTCACTGTAGTGGCCATGGAGGGTTGCAGGGAAGTGTCAATACTTAAGGCGTTGGGGCATGAGCGAGAGGCACCACCGGCTGGACTCGGAAGACTGACGGCGGAGGCAAGCTACAAGAAGCAACCCCTCGTCATCGGGACGGATGCCAATGCGCACCATACTGTGTGGGACAGCCCGGACATCAACGACAGAGGTGAGTCTCTGTTACATTTTATCATACAAACCAGTCTAAGTGTAGAAAACGTTGGAGACGTACCCACATATGTGGGGCCAACTTGGGCCAACGTCCTAGACTTAACCATGACCTAAGGGAACCAGTGATGTCATTCCCGCTTTTTTCCCGTCAGATTTGGAATTTTTTGAAGTGTGATTGCGGGTAAAATTTGAAAACGGAGGGCAGCGGGAATTCTAGATTTTTTAGCAAATTTAAGCAGCTTTTTTTAAATTTCACTTTTACTCAATTTTGAGAGTTGTTTTAATTGAGTTTGATAGTTGAAATGTTCAAAATGTATTTCTATCGGCAAAGTATCGATATTTACTTCTATCGAATAATTTTATAAAAAGTTCGCACCTAAATTGGCGCGTCTTCCATCGCTAACATTGTGAAATTCGTTTGCGAAAACAAACAAACCAAGCTGACGATACCAAAAGAAGTTTATAAACAAAAAGTCTTAGATGTCTGCCTGAGTTTAAGGAGTGGATAAGGAAGGATCCCACAGATTTAACACTGGTGTTTTGCAGCTATTGTAAATGCAGCATAACTGCAAAATTGAGTGATTTGCGTGCACATGCTGCTACAAAAAAGCACTCCAGTTCAATGGAGGGCTTTGTGCAAAAAAATAAAATAAATTGTTCAATTGCCAACAAAAACAATTGAGCAGGAAAAGCAGCCTTATTTGAATGAAGCATTGTGCCGAAATAAATTATTATATCATCTGGAATCAAGCCTTAATGAAAAACAAACAACACATTATTTTAAAAATATCAGCTTTTTTCTTCACTTTTTTATCCTGGGATTCCGCTTTTTTTAGCTTTTTTTTTCGTTGATCCAGCTTTTTTTGCTCAGAAAAAAATGACATCACTGAAGGGAACAGTACTCAGGCGTCAGAATGGAGAGTTCTCGATAAACCCTCCTTCTCCGACCACAACAACAGACTAGTTAAATACCTTGGAGTAGTAATAAAGTAAAGAAAACTGTCATGGAAGCCGCATATGGAAGAAAAAGTGAAGAAGGCAACCAATGCACTATATGCATCCCAGAAGATACTGAGTAGCACTTGGGGCTTATCATCCAGTCTGATACATTAGAAATAAAGCTCTCATACAAACTGCCAAACCACTGCACCACTTTCCAGACGGAAGTCTTCGCATTAAGGAAAGCAGCGGAGTTGGCGGAAGTCCACGCTCTAAACAATCAAATAAATATCTACGTGGACAGCCAAGCGGCAATCAAGGCAATGCAAGGACACTCCATCAACTCCAGAAATGTCTTGGCGAGCAGGGAAGTACTAGATTCCCTTAGCATATCCAGAAAGGTGCAAATTTATGAGATTCCCAGCCAGCGGGGCATCGATGGAAACGAGATGGCAGACAGTCTTGCAAAAGCCGGAGTCGTACTAGGCCAAGACGAAACACGGATCATACCTATCTCCATACAGACGCTCAACAGCAAGATGGAGGAGATAGCAGAGAAAGAAGTAGAGGTAAGGTGGGAAAACACCAGCGGATGCAGCATCTCTAAAGTTATGTGCAAGACAAGAGAAATAAAACTTACGCACTATCTGTTACAACTCCAGAGAAGAGACTGCAGACTGCTCATTGGCATACTAACGGGACACTGCCTAGCAGCCGCGCATGCGATAAAGCTAGGCATAACGACAGAGGACACCTGCAGGAAATGCATGGAACCTGGTGTCGCAGAAACTCTAGAGCATCTCATTAGCAGCTGCCTAGCAATTGCCACGATAAGATTAAAAACTCTGCAAGTTTGTTAAACTTTCCCCTTGTGCCTAAGTTGTCTCAAAACAGGAGTTCCTCATATCCTCCGTGAATCATGCCATGTCAAATAAGACGGATCAGGTAGCCCTAGTAAAGATAAAAGGTCAGCTTAGTGACTATCAAGTAGCAAGAGTGTAAATGAATTTGGGATCTCAGGTCCACTTTAAAGCCAACACTTTGAAGCTTCAAAGAGTAAGAAAGAGATCCGACTTATTGCAATCGGTAAGTCAAATTCATCTACTAAGCTCAGGGTTCAGACTACAGTAGCCTCAAGAGTAACTGATTTCAAAATGGAAGCAGAATTCAGAATCCATGTCATCTTATCAACCTGAAAGGTCAATCCAAGCTACTGACTTACCCATCCCAAAACAAGTACAGCTCGCAGACCTGATGTTTTATAAAGCGCACCGGGTTGATCTACTTCTTTTAGCAGAAGCTTCTTTGGACTTGATGATTGACGGCCACATAAAATGTGGCAGCGACAAACCAGTTTTGCAAAACATAATTGTTGGGTGGATTGTATCAGGTCGATACAAGTCAGTAAAATGTCAACCTCTACATGCAAGTTCTCTGCTTAGCGATTTTCAAGATCCTGACAGGGATCTCGATGCATTGTTGCAAATCTTCTGGGTGTTGGTAGGAATTCCAAAATCTACTGAATCTTAATTGTAAACCCCAAAACAAAATATTTGACTGATTAAGGAATCGATTTTAAGACTGCCCTCGGATCGCCTAAGTATCTCACTACCCTTCAGGTCCAATCCAGCTGGTCTCGGAGATTTTTGTCCCTGCAGCGACAATTGGCAAACTAACCGGAAATTCGTGCGATGTGTGAGGAGAAACTCCTCACACGTCGACGACTACGGGGTAGCCACGCGAATTGGGGAAAGCTCTCTCTCGGACCGGGGAGAGAGCGAGGAAGGGAGCGATTTAATAGAAAGTTGGAGAGAAGAGGGTCGTGGCCTGAAAGGCAAAGGCCTTGCTTCGGCTTCACAGCAAGCGCGATGAAGCGGCGTGCTGTGATTGGTGGAGGAGCGCAAGGCTAACGGAATCGGAGCCCCGGCCTAGCAACAGCGGCCGAACAACAGCGGCCTAGCAACAGAGCAAGGCCTCGATGCAGCAGCAGCAGCAAAGGGCCGCAGCAACAGCAGCAGATGCGGAGGGACCGAGACAGGCCCCGCTTGAGCAGCGGAACGGGGCCTGCATAGCAGATATAAAAGGAGCGGCTGCCCAGAGGTCAGGTGCGCGGATTAAACGTGGAAATTGTGAACCAGAGCTAGTAAACGTGAAAACGAAGAAGGAAAGAGACCGGACAGTGCGAAGAGTCGAAGGCAGCGAGTATAGCGCTAGGAACTGAGCGAGTCCTTCGAGTCGGTACGTGAGCAATCGTAACGGGCGAGCGTAGACATAACAGCTGAAGTGTAACGCGAATTGTGAACTTAGCCTTTGGGTTGGAAGTGAGTGGAACAGTGGAAAACATAAGGAAAGATTTTGGTGAATAGTCACAAAGCATGGAAAAATACATGGTCGTGGGACCAGGAAGGACGGACGTCGTCAGAGCAACCACCAAGGAGTGACATGTCAAAAGTAGCCAAACAGGTGAGAGAATGTAGGGAGGGGTTTTTGGAGAGCTTCCAGAAGTATTTTCTGCCAAGGGATTACTTCACAAAGGTGGTGGACGAGGTATACAGAAGGAAACAGGGAGTGTCTGAAAAATTCAAAGTAGACATGGTCGAGATGCAGACATTGATGCGACCACTACGTTTTCAATCAGCTAGGCAGTTAAGCACGATACTAAATAACAGCTTACCGGATCTGAGAGCGTACGCATGATCATTTTTGTGCGAAAATCTGACTCAGTTAATGAAACTCGCAGACGAGTTTGAGGAGTTGGAGCGAGACAGATTTAATCTGAGGCAGGAAAGCACACCGAATAGGTCAGCTCTCCTAATGCAGCCGGGACAGAATCTCAGGCACAATATGACGGTTGTCATAGATGTACAAGAATAGCACCCCAAGGACACGCGCAGGGGGTTGTTCAACCGAGGGGAAGGATTCATAGAAAATCACTCACAAGCATGCCGGCGGTGCGGGCAAGTAGGACACGAGAGTGCCAAGGGGTGTGGAAAAAATACTGTTCGGCAATGCGGGACGGATAGAAGTAAAGGCTTGGCAATGCTGCAGGCGTTCGAGAATCGATCGTCGACCCCGGTCTGCGAGGGTCGAACTGGAGTCGTCAGGAAAGTTAAAGGACGAGGGAGCGCATTTATCTGCAACGGTGCTGATCGGCAAGACAGCGTACAAGGCCACAGTTGACACTGGATCTACCAGTAGTTTTGTGAGCGAAGAAATGTTGCAGAGGAAGCGTGGGGAAGGATCGATTAACCGTGCGAAGAGACAAGTGAGGCTAGCAGATGGATGATAATTCAGATACCACAGAGAGGCAGACGAAATTGGTGGTTGGAGGAGAAAATATCAATGGCAGTAGTGGAAATCGAAGAGAACAGTCCAGAAGAGCCGAGAGCAGGAGACGAACCTGGGGTAGAAAGACCAGAAACGTGCGTGGAAAAATTTTTACAAAAAGAACCAGCGGAGCTCGCAAACATGAAAGGTCTGTCCAACATTACACAACATAGGATAACTATAAAGGACGCCGGTGAAGCAACGATACTTTCAAAAGAATCCCAAAATGCAGGCTGAGATAAACAGCAAGGTGGACGAATTGATGGAAAATGGTTGCATTGAGCCGTTGAAGAGTCCTCACAGTTCACCGGTGGTAATGGTCAAAAAGAAGACGGGAAAATGGAGGATTTGTGTCGATTTTAGGGATATGAATTCACGAACGGAAAAGGATACATATCCATTGCCTAGGGTTAATTATATTCTTGAGCAATTAAGAGAAGCGAAATAGACTTAAAGGATGACCATTGCCAAATACCATTTGAACCGGAAAGCAGACCCTGCTCAGCCTTTACGGTTCCAGGAGGGGGCTATTCCAGTGGCGAGTAATGCCGTTCGGCCTCGTATTGGCTCCAGCTACTTTCCAAAGAGCACTGGACCAAGTAATTGGTCCATAAAGGATGCCGCTGTAATATGCTTTTAATAATAATTAAACAATATCAAAAGCTTTTTAGTTCTTGCCCGTGTGGCCAGGCAAGCGAGAATGATTCTTTATTAAATGCATAAAAAGTCTTTGACCTAATTACATGAAGTTATGGCTGTTCTTATGCATATATATTATATATGTACCGGTATATAAGTGGTAGCGGCCGCTTGCATATGTATATGCATACAAGTAAACAAAAGGCTTCAGTTACAGAGAGCTGCAGAGCGCCTTAGCTTAAGAGAAATGCAGTCTCAGCTATCTTAGGCTGAGTGCCTATAGTATGTTAAGTGTAAGCTAACCAAAGTGTTGCATTTGGGCAACTTTGTATTTAATCGAAAACCAATCTAAATCTTTTCTTATCTGTGCCTGGAAGTGACTTTTTAGGGACCAATATAAGTGGGCTGTTATATGGTGAAATTGACGGTGCAATTATATTATCTTTTATTAGTTTCTTTCGTCCTTTTGGTTGTAAGATGTTCTATAGTTTTTTACATAAACCGGATCATCGTCTTTGAGCTTTATTTTTTGTTTGTAAAAGCTATTACACGACATCGGTTCATTTTCAGTGCCAAAGATGTCTATATATTCGTTGCAAAGATTGTGCAGTTTGTTAGCTGCAAATTCGGGGAAATTTTTTCTTGGTCTTTCAAGTTTTTCTTTGTTATTGTTATTTTTGAATGTATCAGCTGGCAAGATGTCATACTCATCTAGGTTTTCAGCTTTAATTCGGACATTGTTAATCGTTGCGTGTTCGTTAGTCGTGTTTATTATTCGGGCATATGATTGTTTGAAGCCGGTCCCCCTGGAAAATCAACCATGGTCTATTAATAGAGGCGGAAAAAATCTTTGCGAGAGAGAGAAAAAGAAGATACCCACGACTTGTAGGGGCCAGTTGGCAACAGCGGTTAAAGTCTAGCTATGTCTTGCGCTTAGCACTGGTGCGAGAGCAAAATTCTCTTTTCGCTCAGCTAACAGCCATCTCACACGAGTGATAGAAATCAGGCCATAGATCCGTTAGTTTTCTTCCAAGCGTGAATTGCTTGTCGCAGTCGACTTCTTGGAAGTGAAGGCAGCCACGTAGGCAGAAGGCAAATGCACGCTCGTTAACTTGATTTAAGAAGCTGAAAAGAACCAGAGGTGTCGGCAGGCAGAAAAGAAATCTAACCAAAAAGTGAAGCAAGTGTGCGATATTGAGTAACTCCTAAGGAATAGGAAGTGCATCCTGTGGCCGATGGCCAGATCAAATGACTTGTGAATGTTGTAGCCGTCAGTGTGCTAACAAAGGTGATATTTTTGGACTGGTTAAAGTTGAGTTGGACCTAAACTAGAAATCGTTTTACAGAGCAAGCCGGTAACCAACCGGCCGGTCTGCGCCACGCGCTTCCGCGCGTTCATCATTTCCCAAATTTGATTGCGACCGGTCGGTAAAATCATTGGCACACCTGGACGTCGGACATAACCCCTTTCAAACCCCTTTTCATCTGAATAATCTCGCTGCAGTGCTATATTTTGCGGCACTAGGATACAAAACGGCAGCAGTGGCTCAGTGGCTGTGTCCAAATCACACGTCATCTCGATCAGCAAGCCATATACCCTTCATAAAGTCGTCGATTCCTCATGCACGCATGAGCCACCTAGAGTAGTCTAACACATATACCCCAGCCGTTGGATAGTAATTAGAAAAAGCTTCTACGCTTGTACGTGTTGTTGGATAAATAGTTTCGCATATCAGCTAAATGATTTTCATTTCATACAGCGTATAACGTCCACACCGCCAGCAACTTCGATGGGACCAACGAACCTGCGTCGACGGATTTATTTGTGAGTAAACACGACTGTAAATGAGTAATTTATTTGGTACATTTTGTGATTTTTGGGAACTATCAATGCAATCAGTGCATACCTTTCTTTGAATTAACATGAAACGATGAATAGTTGTAATCTACTTGTTCTATATTTTGAAAAACACTAAAGCGTCATGCATCCTAGTATGGACCATGATATTTATGAATAAATCAGGGATGCAAACCGGTTCTGAACCGAACCGGTTTTGTACGAACCGAACCGCATATTCCAGCTGGTGAACCGAACCGCAAACCGAACCGGCTTCCTATCAGAATTGCTGAACCGAACCGAAAACCACAAAAGAAAACGGTTCGGTTCGGTTCAGCTTTCCCACGAGTTTTAACTGGAATCGCTTTTCCCAATGTTTTTGATTAATTTGGGAATTTAAATCGAAGATAATTTTTATACATAGGTTGACTTGACACAAATTTTTACAACTTGTAATACTGTAAGTCTTCTGCAATGGCCCGCCTATCGCTTAATATTCCTGTCATCAATATGTATTTTTCCTCTAGTAGACAATATTTTCAATTCAATCTTCTTTACCTTAATTCAATCTTAGACATCAGAGTTTTTTTCGTACGATATGATTAATAGGGTATGTAAGATGCATGGAACGTATTCTTTTCTAGCTGACATTCTCTCTTTTCGAAGGGCATTCCTCTAGGAATTTATAGGTGAATTCTGAAAGTCCGACATAATAATATGCACATTCTTCTAAAGATTTTAAAGATATTCAAATGGACTAGAAGAATTAAATTTCAAAAGTGTTCGAATAGTCGCATTTTTACAGAAATTATAATATTTCTTTATGTGCCTTTGTGAACCACTGAACCGAACCGAAACCGCGGTTCAGTTAGCTCCAAAAACCATGTACTGAACCGAACCGGCGGTTCAGAAATTCTGCGAACCACTGAACCGAACCAGTACTTATTTTCGAGTGGTTTGCATCCCTGGAATAAATTGTGCAACGATAATTTCCCAAATAAATTATTAAATTTGGCATTGTCTGCCGCTGAACCAACATAATGCTGATGTCGTATTACTGGTTGTGTTATGGCTTTATAAGAGTTTGATTAAGGGGTAACCGACACAAAAATATAATATGAGTTACCAAAGTTGGGAGGGTAAAGAATAGGGAGCGATTTACATCTGAGTTTCCCTAGCAGTCGGTTTATTAGAATAGATGTCCGTCTAGCCCATCATATTAATTACAAACAGTGCACTTATATTTTATTTGCAATTATGGAATAGTACTAGAGGATTAGGAAAACCTTCGCCACCTCCGACGAGCATAGCGCAGAGCATCGCTAGAAGTGCATGACCCGCTATATTCTCCGTGCCGAGTAAGGATATAATTTTATTCAGATCTAAGCTGCACGCTACACAATACAAAATAAAATGAGGCCCAAAAGTGCGGCCAATAAACAATTTTGGAATCTTTTGAATAGAGCTCTGTCTCACGAAATTGCTCTGGTTTAAATTCATCCATTAATTTACAATTTTTTTATTCGATCAAACATAAACATTTTATAATTCGAATTTGGTTGTAGATCTTAGAGTTCGGCTTCAGGAGAAGCGAACCTATGTTCGACAGAAATATTCTGATTATAAAATTCATGGTCTTAGAGAGGGCCTCAGAAATAAGGAAAAATATTAAAATGAGTCTAAGCAGACGAGGCAGACGGATTGGTACAATCACCTCTGTTAAATGTGCGGCTCACACACTACAGCTGGCGGTGAAGGACTTCCTTAAACATACAATGCTGTTACCAGTTATTGCTAGAGCGCGTCAATTAGCTAAAACGTTAAGATGTCCACCAAAGAGGTAGTACATTTATTAAGTATCGATTATTTTATTAATACAATCTTTTAATTTCTTGGTATATGCTTTTTTCTCTGTGGCTGCCTCAGCCAGAGGTTGATACATCTATTCGGTGGAACTCCACTTATTCTATGCTTAAGAAACTTCTCAATTTTAAAAATGTTTATGCTCTCTATGACGATGAATCACGTAAGTTGGAAAACTATGAATGGGATGAAGTGGAAAATCTAGTAAAAATTTTGGAGCCATCTTATATATGTACTCAGAAATTACAAAACGAACAAGTATACCTGGGCGATTTCTATAAGCTGTGGCTGCAACTGAAACTCACCGTTAGGGCGTTGGACTGCTCAGATAGCGATGTTCTTTCCAGTTTCTTAGAAAAGAGAGAAGAACTACTGATAGATAACGACGTGGTAATCTCTGCAATTTATTTGGACCCTAGAGTTCGCAGATCTTACTTTTAAAGCCCGAAAAGCTAATTGCTGCCCAAAATCACCTAAAGATGCTCGTCCGAAAAATCTTTAGCGTCAGTGTAAGTATATATATCAGTGTTGATCAATATAGTCATTCGTTGCCAAAAATTTGTATAAAATTTTATTACAGAACGTTCTTTGGAGTGTGCCTTTTCGTCGAACTTATTTGATGAAGACTCTACTGAGAATTATGAAGGTCTTGTTCCAATTAATGCAGACACATTACTTGATGATTTCTTAAGCTTAATTGAAGTGGACAAAAATGATGAGGAAAAAGAGCAAAGCTACAATATCAAAAAAGCCTAAAAAAACTGAAATTGAGGGATATAAGCCAATACCAATTAATTCAAGTACAGATATTATGAAATATTGGAGCGACAATAAATATAATATGCCATATCTATACCAACTGGCAAAAGTTGTAGATAGTGTTCCTGCAACACAAGTTAGTGTGGAACGGGCGTTTTCAGCACTTAAACTTATACTTTCCGACTTGCGTTGTAATTTATCGTCGACATCCATTCAAGACATTTTATTTGTACTAGTTTATGTTACTCATGTAGAGTGTAAATTTATAACTGGAACTTAAGTGGAATTTCGTGAAGCCTAGTGAAGCAGCAAAAAACAAACTGCATATATTGCAACAACGCAACGAGAACACAATACCTACTCCAAAACTCTAGAACACCCAAAGATGAGTAACGGGAATACAAGTGATTGGCAATGGACAATTTGAATGTGGACAGTCTATCTAACATGTTAGTGTGGGTTGTATACTCTTTATGAAGAAATTATGTCTTGTACCGCTTCCACTTATGATAGGCTTTATTACGATTTAGAAACAGAAAAGCTTGGTTTGAAAAATAGTCTTAGTAAGAAAAAATTTTTGTTTTCGGTGGAAGCACCATCAAAATTCTTACGAGTTGCAAAGGTATATAAACTTCGTCGGAACAGCCGAAGTTAGCTTACCTTTATTTTCTTTTAATTTGCATAAATGTTTCCCAAATCAGCGGAAAAAAAAATTATGTCTGTACCCCGGTTCGAACCTGAACCTGGATTCAGCGACCTTCTGAGCCTACTCCGTGAACCCGAACCCAAAATTATTTACGGGTTCGAACCCTGGTGTGAACCCCTCCTGATTTTGTCGAGGCCCTGACTGTAATATACTCTGTACCAACGAAAGTATGTGGTCAATAGGTTATTTCCTGCTGCACCGAACATTCTTTTGCTCATAACTTGAAGATCTCAAGTACACAAAACAAATTCATAGCTTGCTTCGAAATTTTCAAATATGTACGGAAACAAATTCTTATTGGGATTCATATTCTTGATTTTCAAACAAAAAAATCTCTGACTAATTTGTTTGCTTTGATTAGAAACGAAAAAAATCAAGAATAATCATCATGCTTGAATAATAAAAATAAAACTCCGGAGAAAATATCTGAATAACTTTTACAGATATAAAATCGCCTAATACAATGTATATTTGACTTCTATGAAACAATATCATTCAAAATTATTATGGACGAAGAAAAAAAGTAAAATATGCAATAATAATTTTTTTGGAGAGAAAAAAATTGAATTCAAGAAAAATTATTATGCTTTGATTTTTATATAAAAAGGAGTAATTTGTTCGGTCCCTGCTTTAAGATAGTTGATATTTTTTTTTAAGCTATAATTTGAAGTCTAGTGTAAGTTTAGTTTAGGGCGGAGCGGAAGAGCAGTAACTCTCTCTGCTTGTCGCTCTGAGCGAATTCGTCCGCTTCGCCACCCTAGCTTAAGATAGGCTTAGACAAATTGTTGTAATTTAAAGTTAGTTGTCGAAAGCTAATGAAATCAAGCGCAGCAGTATTCTCCTTTCGTCATCTGTCGTTGTCAGTTTGCCCAAAAAAAGTTCTTAGTTTAATTAAACGCGTCTCAATATATATATTTGATTTCGTTGTTTATAAAAACTCATAGATTTTCATGGCGCCCGAGCAGGGACAAGTTTAATTAAATTAACAATTTAAAAGCCAAACAATCCCCAAGTGAACAGGGGTAAAATACAAGGAGTGACAGTGACACATAAATTAAAGTGAAAGCTGATTCAAAGTTACACAAAAGAAAATAAAAGTGCAACAGAAATAAATTCAAGCAGACACAAATACATATTGGCTTGCGACGGTTGAAACAATTATAGCAATCAAATTAACATTTATTCGCGTCTTCCGTGCTAGGCCAAAAATCAATCAAAAACCCTGAGATGGCTTGGACTTCAAGAGGAAAGTGGCTGCTGGACTTAAGAGCCCAAACCACATCTCAGAGGTGTTGTGCTAAAAATTGAAATTATTATAAATAGTCGACAAAAAATGGCTGTCAACCAATTAGTAAACACGTTATAAAAAGGCTTATTTACTAAGGCGGCATAAAAAAGAAAGCCTAACAAAATTACAAAAAAAAACTTATAACGACTCCGACTCGGTGGGGGATTTTTATTTGCCGGTCCTGCCAGCCATGCCCCGACTCACAGCCTGATGTAGTCAGAGTCGATATTAGGGCTAACAAAACCATTTAACACATTTACAGGCCTGTTCAGGTTTCCACTTACACCAAATTTGCTCGATTTCGATTTGGCAACCTGTTCTAGTTTTCACAATGTGATAGAATTACGCGATTCGAATTCACATTGCTAGGAGCCTGTGAAATCAAAAGTAAATTTCATTAAAATAAACCTAGATATTAAACAGTTATATGTATTAAAGCACTAATACTTTTTTCAGAGTTTTTATTTTGCTTGTTTTGTTTATCCAACTGATTAAGTTCAACGAGTTGTCAAAAGGAAAACAATTTGGTTAGAGTCCCAGTTTAGGCCACGAAGGGCAAAAAGCTAAAATTGTTTCTGAACTGATTCAATACGATCAACATGCTTTTTATACTGCGGACACCAGACGGATGAACAGTATTCGAGAGAGGGGTGGACTAAAGCAGTATACAGGAGGTTAGTGGGGAAGGGATCATTAAATTTCTTCGACCAACGTTTAATGAATCAAAGTACACCATTCGCTTTATTAACAATAGAGGAGATATGGTGATTAAAATTCGATTTGGGATCAAAAAGAATTCCAAGATCAACGACAGACGAAATATGTTGCAACGGTTCATTACCAATCGTATGCAAAGTCATAAACATGCACTTGGAGCAATTAAGGTGCAAATGATTTACCATTTTATTTTATTTTATATAAGGTGCAAAGAGTTAAGATCATCTTGCAATCCAATAGAATGAATCGATTTGTCGAAAGATAAAATAAGTTTAACGTTAAGAACACTCCTTGAGCACACAACTAGGAATGTTGTCATGCCCAGGAGAGAATGAAGATTTTAGTGATTTTAATAATGAAACAAGTAAGGGCGCTGCAGTCGAGTTTCCCCGACCACAATATACCATGTTCATTTGTTTTCATTTATTTGTTTTTGAATTTTGAAGATGAATGTAACCGGTCTTTGTAAAAAATGTCATCCTAAATGTAGGCAACACTTTTTCTAGACATGGCCAACAACTGGGGGGGTGCTCTTATCAGCTCAACTGTTTCGCTTATAACTCCGGTGTTTTTTGTCCGATCTGATTGTACTTTTCAGAATAGATAGATATTGGGCCTAGCTTAATGTATACTAAACCACGAGGCTCTAACTTGAAAATTGTGGATCTGACGGCTTTTTAGGTCCAGGATTTCTAGAGGAGGTCTAGGTTTTTTGGCGATAAAAGGGGGACGGGTGGGAATTTCCCAAATCTGAAACAATCTTGATCTGCGTACGGCATAAATCTACCTTCGTGCAAAAATATGTGGCTCTATCTCTTATAGTCCCTGAGATCGACGCGTTCATACAGACAGACAGACGGACATGGCTATATTGACTCGGCTGTTCATGCTGATCAAGAATATATATACTTTATGGGGTCGGAAAATTTTCCTTCTCCATGTTACATACGTTCGCACAACCTCATGATCCCCCTTTTCCCATTTTCAATGGGAATATAGTATAAAAAGAGAAGTTTAGGGAATTTTGGGATCACATATAGAGTTGGAAGAAGTAATATTATAAGGACAAGAAGTACGAACCTTTAGTTCTTGGCTTTTAAGTACAAATAGTAGATCTTGGCTTAACTAACAATTGTATTTATTTATTATTTACAATTAAAAAACTTTGCATGCAAAGTTCAGTCGCCCCTTCACCCCTCTCGCCCACCACCGCAAACACTTGAACCGTTCTTTCTGCACAGCCAAGCGCACACACATACAAACATACTTGTTAGCAACTTGTTTTCGTTTTCGCCAACGGCATCGTTGTTGTTGCTAACGCTTAGAAATTGGCCCGCGCCTGTGCAGCTGTAGATCAAGTGACGCGCGCTCCCCAACAATTGGTCATGCATATTCGTTTATCTTTTGCCACCAATTCTTTTCGTCTTATATAATTTCGATTATTGGTCAGCGGGAATATTAAGTACCCTTCCCCTTTGATTTCTCTGAGCATATTAGGTTCCAAGTAAACAATAATATTTTTTTGGAAAATGTCGTTGGTTCAAGAATATCAGAGAAAATCAACTCTTGAGGAGTAAAAAACTAAAATCAAAGGTTCACCTAGGAATAATTTCAGCGGTTTTAGGCCTAATGAACGTCAAGCTCAATTGTGTCGCATATAACTCCGGTGTTTTTTGTCCGATCTGATTGTACTTTTCAGAATAGATAGATATTGGGGTTAGCTTGATGTATACTAAACCACGAGGCTCTAATTTGAAAATTGTGGATCTGACGATTTTTTAGGTCTAGGAGTAGTAAGTAAATAGGACAGCGGACAATTGGACTGTTGGAATTGTTATTCCCTAATAATCACAAAATGGGGGGGGGGTTGCATTTTTTTTTTCTTGAAACGCAAAAAACCGGTGTTTGGGGGTAATAGTAAGAAAATAGGATAACGGGAATTTGGGCCTGGCACAGTGGCGCCATCTGTCGGCGAAACCGTAAGGGTTTTGTGACGCCACCTGTTGCACAGAACGCACAATATACAACGCACTTTAAAATTCCCTTTAGAAGATCACATTAGGTTCACGAAACACGAAACGAAACATAGCGGTTACGGAATAGTGGCGCCATCTGTTCGCAAGAAAGGTGAACATGATTTTACTGTAGCGCCTACCATGTGTAAGATATCAAAGTAAAGGATATGATGCATTTGAATTTATTTGAATTTATTTATGATTTAATATCCTAACGCTACAAATACAATGTACTTATTATTGCGTTAGTCACGACTGTCTAGTCTAATATTAATTTATATTAAATTGATCCTATCTTAATACTATACATTGATTGTTTATTTATTTGTTACATTTGCGTTTACCTAGTCTTCTACTAATTTTGTCTTCTTAGATGGGTTATTAGATGGGTTTTAAATTGCGTTCCGTTCCTAATTAATTAATGTGGGAGCTCGTTTCATCTACAAGCTGCGGCAACATAAAAATGATTTTTAGACATCGACAAGTGTATTCTAGGACATATAAGATTTTGTGTTCTTTTCGAGGCTGCAAAGTTTAATATATCAAATAGATAAGTAGGTTCTCTAGTGGTAATAATTTTGTGCAGAAAAACAAGTATTCGAAGGCTAATCCATGATTTTAAATCGAGATCAAAAATGCAGTTAGAGTATGGCGTTATATGGTCGGTGGGTTTACGGTCGAAAATATATCTTGCTATGGAATTGAACGCCACTTGTAATTTGTACATGCTGCTTGCGTCACAGCTTCCGAAGATTTCAACTCCATAAAATAATGTCGGTATTTGGCAGATTGTTAGGAAGGTCATTTATATATACTGTGGGCAAAAAGTAAGGTGAACGAAGTGAATTTGTTTGTAAAAATGAAAAATCTTTATTTATTCTTCTAAATCAATTTTATCTCCTTTAAAGTAATCCCCTCCCGATTAAATACACTTATGCCAACGTTTTTTCCAATCCTCGAAACATGCCAAATAGTCCCTTTTCGGTATAGCCATCAGCGCTTTCTTCGATTTTGCTTTTATCTCCTCAATCGACTCGAAAGGCGTTCCCCGAAGTGGTCTCTTGAGTTTTGGGAATAGCCAGAAGTCACACGGAGCCAAATCAGGCGAATACGGTGGTTGCGGAACGATATGCGTCGAATTTTTGATGACTTTTTTGCAAAAAATTTAGAACTTTCGGTACCAAAAAAGATTTGACTTTTCGTAGGCCCAAATGGTCTTTCAAAATGGTTTTCACAGATCCTTCTGATATTCCGATCATATCAGTAAGGTCTCTAACAGTCAACCGACGATTTTTGCGCACTAATTCCTCCACTTCATTGACGTGTTGGTCATCTGTTGACGTCGATGGTCGTCCGGAGCGCTCCAAGTCATCCACACGTTCTCGACCCTCTTTGAAGTCTTTGTTTTTTTTTTTTGACATGGTAGAATCACCAAAGGCCTTCCGCAACATCCTCAACGTTTCCGCAGCCGAAATTTCATTCCGCAAACAAAATTTGATGGCACTTCTCTGCTCAATTAAATTGTAAACATTGTAAAAATCGAAAAATGCACTCTTGGTCGTTTGGAAAACACAAGCGTAAATATATTACTGATAATGACATTCACATGAAATTTGGCACAGATGTCATCAACAGTCCTGCCAACTCAAGAAAAAAAAAACTGCCCGAATTGTTAGGCCCGCGAAGTTTAAATTGGCCCCTTCACCTTACTTTTTGCTCACAGTAGTAAATAGAGAACAGAAAAGGACCTAACACCGAACCCTGAGGAACACCTCGCTTAATGGGTAATACATTTGCCCGACACTACAGCTTGCCGTCTGTCTACAAGATACGCTTTTATTAGATTTAGTGCAGACGTCGAAAGATTGTATAAATTCTTTAACTTTGTGAATAAAATATCATGATCTACATTGTCGAAGGCTATGCTGTAGTCCAGTAATGTCAGAAAAGTGACATTACTGTCGTCAAGCTGCTTGCGGATGTCCTCCTCAACTCTCAACAGCGTTGTTGTACAGCTCCTGTTTTTTCGAAAGCCGGATTGCTTTTGGGTTAATAGAGAATTTTCTTTAAAGAAGTTCTGCAACTGTTTTGCTATTATGTGCTCAAAAACTTTTGATAAAAATGACAAGATGGATATGGGCCTTTATTCGCCATTAGGTTTAGAAATAGGGAGAATTTTACCGGTCTTCCACTTGTCAGGAAAAGTCGAGGTCGTGAGAACAGTATTTTTAATATGTGTGATATGGTCAAGCAGCATTGGTACCAGAATTTTTAGAAATTTAGGATTAAGTTTATCAAGACCTTCGGCATTGGACTTTACTTTAAGTATACTTTCTAGGACATCACAAGACCTTACGCACATAAAACTAATACTATTATCACAAATGGGAACAGAATTGACATACATATTATGGGTAGGTGCAGGAACATTTATTTGAATGAATTTTGCATTAATCTTTTTCACATCTAAGTCATTGTCCAGTCTTGGTCTGTTTTTTCCTATCCCCATACCTTTTAAGTCCCTCCATATTTGTGCTGATGTAAGTTCACTGGAAAACTTTGATTTGTAGAAGTTGCTTTTTGCGTTTCGTATCGTTTTAACTACTTTTGCTCTTAGTTTCGCTTTAATTTTTTGTAGGCTGCATCTCGCAATGTTATGCAGCGCCTAATTTCATTATTGAACTAGAGTGTTTCTTTGGGTTTAATTTTCTTAGTTTTTAAAGGCACACAAGTATCGAACAATCGGTTGAAATTATTGTGAAAAGCATTGAATTGGCTATCAGGGTTCGGCAGGGTATAAATATAGTCCCAGTTATATTTATAGAATTCATTCTTCAAGTTGTTATAGTCAATTGCCCTGAAGTCTCTATAAGTAAACGAGATGTCAATGTGATCTAAAACTAATTCGTACGGCATAAAGATGAGGTCATGTTTAGAGAATGCAGGAGCAGAAATCTGGTCGTATAAAAGAACCTTTTTAGTGTTGCATACGAAAAAAATGTCAAGTAGAGTGTCACAGGTGCTTGAGAAATGGGTAGGTACAGAGTTGTTGACTGTTGTTATGCCTAGTGATTCCATGTCAATCATTAGACGTTGTTCCAAAAGCAAGTTACTATTGAAATCACCAGCTAGTATAACGTCGGTGTATTTCACAGAAAGGACCAATACTACATTGAGTAGTTCTGAATAGTCAGTATTTCGATGTGGGCGGTAAATGCACCCAATTAATATTTTTTGGTCCAGATGTATGTTGATTAATTCGATAAAAATATATTCAATGGTACTGTGAGGCAAGTTTTAATGAATAAGCCTACTCTTAAGTCTATTCGTAATATATATTGCCACTGCCTCTGCATGTTCTACACGGTCAGATCGATATAACACATAGCCATCACATTCATTGAACGTATCACAAGATTCTGAGACAAACCAAGTTTCAGACACACATATAACATCCATATTCGACTTAACAAAAATATGCCTAAACTCGTCCATTTTCCTTATCAAATTTTAAGCATTTACTATATATGAACCACGTTTAGTCCATTTCGTTGTTGGCCTAGAACTCTTGTTATTATGATCGTAGTGGAACCTCCCAAATTATCCTCTATTGGAGACATAGAGATCACCTAAAGGGAATACATTAACATTAAACCTAACAAAAACACAAAATTGTACATACATATAAACAAAGAGAACGAGATCAGCAAATTAAATATACTCTTATTAATAGTATCAACGCAAATTAAGAAATATTTCTTACTGAGCTTTAGAGAGCTGCTCATTAACGTAGAAGTGCACCGGTGAGTCAAAGTCAACCATGCGGGGGCTTATCGCGAACGTGCTCCAGCTTTACGATGATCACCGGATCCACAGTCGTCGACTGTCGCTGTCTCACCCGAAAAATTTCCTTCACCCTGGGGGGCGGTGTGATCTTCAGCGAGAAATAGAGGGTCTTAAAGATGGCCATACGATTTTCGCCCTCGTTGAATGGGATGCCATGCATTCGGAAATCGGCAGCCACACTCTCGCTTGCCTAAGAAGACGCCTAGCCTCAAATCTAGCTTCCAGTGCGTCTACCTGCTGTTTTAAGGCTTGAGCATATCCATTATTGTTCTCAAGCTCAAGTTTAAGAACTCGTTGCGCCAGCTGATGGAGCTCAGCAGCCATACTGTTCATCCGTTCCTGTAGGACTTCAAGGATACGTTGCTCAGTAGCCTGGATGTTGGACTTTATCAGCTCCGCCTGCTGCGCAATTCTCTGGTCAATGAGTCCGAGTAACTCCATGGAAGAAGCATCGGAGGAGCGACCAGACACCAGGTCGATTGCGGTTTTTTCCCGTTGACGCTTGGTAGGAGGAGCCATTGTTGTTGTTTTTGGGCTGATAATTAAGTGTTTGTTCAATTGGAGTTTCAGTTGTGTTCGTGTGTGTCTTTGAAGTGCCTTGTGGGTGTTTTGACAATTGCACTTCCTTATGCTGTGATTTCTTTAAGGTTTATTTTTCGTCCAAGCGCACAATTTAAACTCAGAGATTTAGCTGGATTGTAGTGATTGTGTTTATACTGATCTTTGTGATGTTTATGTGGGAAACAGTTGCGAGTAACATATTGCTAAAAGAACCAGAACCGGTCACCCTTAAAAAAAACTGGTCACACTGAGATCTAGGCAAGTGAAGTGAGGAAGAAGAGAGAGAAAGACAGTCGTCGATTGAAGTTAAAACGCACAACACATAAATTTGCAGAGCGAAGTGGCTAAGAACAGTTGTGTAAAGTTGAATTGTTTAAGTTTACTATAATCTCACCAATATTTAATAACTAAGATTACTTTTAATAAAATTTGAATCCACAAATTGGGGGCTCGTCCGGGATTAATTTTAAAGTAAAGTGACATTTAATTAAAACAATAAACTTGGTGCTGTGATTGGTATGTGCTAAGAGAAAGAGCAAAAACATTAATCTGGAAAATACAATAGTTTAAACAATTGGCAAATCGCACATAAAGTTTCTGTGGTGAAATTCAGCGGCCTGTGAACTTTAATAAGAACGTTCGAGTGCGAGGGAGACAGCGAGTGACGCGGCAGTCAAAGACATCAACTGTGTGTGTGTGTGTACGAAAAAATTAAAGTTCCAGAAATTTCGAGAAACGTTTAAACGGAAGAATTTTGTTTCTATGTGTGTGTGTGCAAACAGGGAGGCAACACAATATGAAGAAAGCAAAAGAGAAACAAAAATCAACGGATCGAGAAAGATTTTATGGCGAGCAGCAGACTGTACGTGGAAAGCAGCTTCAACGATAAGTGAGACGACAGCAAAACGACGTGGTTGTTGGTTTTGAAAACTTCATGGTGGTGAATGAAACGGAAAACAGTTCAACCTGCGAGAAGCGAAAACTCTGGTGGCACGAGAGTTTTGTATTGCGCATGATGCAACTATATAAGGTGAGGCCACGCCAGTGTGAGTTCCCTGCAAAGTACCTCCACGTTCAGTGCTGTGCGTACTCTTGAAGCGTAAGGTTGTCCGCGGATGTCGATTTTTTGTTTGTTTTGTTTATGTATTTGGGGGTGGTTTTTTTGCGCTGTAGCAAAAAATGAATACATACTTAGCTGAGTACACTTTGTGTTGTTGTGGCCAAGGCCATGATCATGATGCAACAAAAAGTGTATCACACAAATATTTGTTTAATTTGTATATAAATAATAAATAACACAATACAATTGAAAAAGGTTATATTGTTTTTTTTTTTAATTTTATGCACCAAACATAGAGGTAACCAAATGTTATAGAATCTCTCTTGTCTATCTTTTTGTACATAATTTTGCATCGCGGAAATGCCCATATCCCAATGTTAGTACGAAGCTGATAAATACAAATAATTATTTTTTATTAACATTACTAATGTTTAAATGGTTTTAATTTATATTTACACTAGTATGGGATTGTTTCCTAAAATGTATTTTTCTTCTGACAATTGATTGAGCGATCGCTTTTGTTGTTCACACACACAGACACACCCGCATACATAAAGTGCGTCCATGTGCGCCACTCACTCTCGCTCTGCCACTCGCTCTCCCACTCGCTCTCCCACTCTCTCTCCCAATCTCTCTCGCAGCTTTAGCAAAAGTACGCATCACACTGGCGTGGCCTCACCTTATATAGTTGCATCATGGTATTGCGGCTTCGGCATTGCTGAGAGCAGTGGCAGATATTCAGAATCAGCGGCAAGAGCGAGGGCTAGTGGCGACTACGTAGTACGGCGTCAAAAGCGAGGGCTGACTTGGCTGTTGATTGAATTGCCAAAATTAAAACAGGAGCGTGGAGAGCAGACTGAGCGGCGAGGGAGTGAACTGAGCGTGGAAAGATATTGGTATTATCGTTGGGGGAAAATTTATTCACATTTTTGGGTAAAATCATCAAATTTAACTAAAAGGTAGAATAAGTAAAATTGGCCATTTAACTAATCTAGTGTAAGCGAAACTCTGATATTGTTAAAATGGAGTTGGGTCAGATTCTGGCACTTCGCGTCATAGATTTACGTGCAAAGTTATCCGAGTTAGGGCTTAACACGGTTGGAAGAAAGCGTGACTTGCAGAATAGATTGTTAACACATTACGGAATTCAAGATGAAGAAGATGAATCAGATAACGAATCGGTTATTACCGCAAATGAGTTTAACAATGGCCAACAAAATGTTGCCAGTCCCGAGAACAGGTAGTGGTTTACTTTAAAGGATGTAGAAGGCAGTGTATCTCAGTTTTCAGGTTCAGAAGTTCCTGACGTTAAGCAGTGGATAGAAGAACTTGAGGAATGTGCACTCACTGTGATGTGGAGCCAACTACAGCTTTTCATTTATTCAAAACAACTTTTGACGGGAGCAGCTAAATCTTTCGTAAGGAGTCAGAGAAATATTAAGGATTGGGTTTCATTAAAGACCGAGTTGTTAAAAGAGTTTAATGTGAAAGTGTCTTCAGCTGCCGTTCATCGGAAATTAGGTCAACGTCAACAGAGAAAGGGAGAAACCTTGAATGAGTATCTAAATGCATTGATGGAAATTGCTAAGCCTGTCGATATTGATGAAGAAAGTCTGATAGAATATTTTGTCAAAGGAATTCCAGATACAAAAGCAAACAAGATTATGTTGTTTCAGGCTAGGAACACAAAAGAGCTGAAATTCCAAATTGAAGCGTACAAAAAGTCTCGTGAATCTTATAAGTCATCATACAAATTGGAAACAGAGAAAAGCTTTGCAAAAAAGATAAGGGGCTTCCGCCAAGTAAAGATAAGAAATGTTTTAATTGTGGTGAATCATCTCATATGAGAAAGGACTGTACCAAACGGAATAATAGATGCTTTAGATGCGATCAACCTGGACATCGTGCTGCAGAGTGCAAAGCTAATATTCAAGTGAAACAAGAGAAAAACACTAATATGATTCAGGAAGATCAAATGTCAAAACAGTCTAGCACATTTACCGCATCAGGTTTGGAGTTAAAGAATGTTCTTTATCAGGGCATTGTCATGAAAGGTCTAGTTGATACTGGAGCAGATTTGTGTTTAATGCGTCGGAGAAATTTCTTGAGGTTAAAGAATGTAACCACCAAAGGACCACAAAAATGATTGACAGGCATAGGAGAAACGCAAATTTTAACATTGGGCAATTTCACTATACTTGTGAACATAGATGGTATTGAAATGAACGTAGAATTCCATGTGGTACCTGATGAAGATATTGGATTTGATTTAATCTTTGGTAGGACAATCTTGGAAAACATTGATATGAAAGTAACTAAAAACGGATCGCAGTTCTCGATCAGACAGGAAACGGATATCAAAGAAAGTGAGGCTCACGGTAATTGCGCTGAGTTATTGGCAGAATTTAAAGGTGTATGTGCGGTTATTTTCGAAGAGGGGAAAAAGGACCTGGATATCGATTTTTCACATTTGGAAAAGTCGCAGGCTGAAAAGGTTAGAACTTTAATCGGAAAATATTCACCGAAAAGAAATTCCAATGTACAAGTTGAAATGAAAATTGTCCTTACTGACGAAATACCCGTATATCAACATCCGAGACGAATGGATTAATGTGATCAAGAGATTGTTGACAAACAAATAAAAGAGTGGTTGGCCGAAAAGATAATTCGTCCAAGTACTTCGGAGTACGCATCACCTGTAGTCTTAGGTCCTAAGAAAGACGGAAACAAACGTCTGTGCCCAGATTACAGAAAACTGAATGAAAAGATTATACGTGACAATTTTCCGGTAGTTCTGATGGATTGTGTGATCTATAAGCTGCAGGGTGCAAATGTTTTCACGACTTTGGATTTAAGAAACGGTTATTTCCATGTTCCAGTGGAAAAAAATTCGCAGAAGTATACATCGTTCGTAACTCAAAACGGGCAATATGAGTTCTTATTTGTACCGTTTGGTATTTCCAACTCACCTGCGGTATTCACTAGATTTATATTAGCAGTCTTAAGAGATTTGATCAGTAAGAATATCGTCATCGTGTACATGGACGATTTAATCGTTCCGAGCAAGGATATTGAGGAGGGAATCCAAAAATTAAAAATGGTACTCGAAGTAGCGGAGAGGAATGGCAAGAAAGTTTCATTTCTGGGGTATATCATTGAGAGCGGTTCAATTAAACCAAGCGAAGAGAAGATTCTGGCGGTCAAGAATTTCCCAAAACCTTTAGATAAAAAGGCAGTCCAGAGATTTTTAGGTTTGACCTCCTACTTTCGTAAATTCATTGAAGGATACGCCATTGCCGCAAAGCCTTTATCCGACATGTTTCGAAAAGACGCAAAATTCGAATTTGGCGAGCTACAGCAGGCAGCATTTCAGCAATTGAAATCAGCTTTGACTAGTGATTCGGTCTTGAGGATGTACGATCCCAAGCTACAAACTGAGATTCATACGGATGCGAGTAAATACGGATACGGAGCCGTGTTACTTCAAAAGGATTCAGAAGATGGTTCCTTTCATCCCATTCAGTAGAAGAGAATTATCACTCATACGAATTAGAAGTATTGGCGATAATTGAAGCATTAAGAAAATGGCGAATCTATGTGCTAGGACTAAGAGTTACTGTAGTGACAGATTGTAATGCGTTCGCAATGAAAAAGAGTGAAGTCCCATTGAGAGTCGCACGTTGGGCAATGTACTTACAGGACTTCGACTTGAAGATCGACATTCGATCAGGGTCAAAAATGAGGCATGTTGACGCTCTGAGTCGAGTTTATTGCTATATGTTAACTGATTCAGTAGTCCATCGCTTAAAGGAAGCACAGTCGCTTGATGATTGGGTCAAAGTAGTTCGAAGTCCAGTGGAAAAAGACGGATATGAAGATTTTTATATCGAAAACCACATCTTGTTCAAGGACCCTAATCAACAGTTGATTGTGGTCCCATCAGAAATGGAAAATGGAATTATACTTTTGGCATATAAGCAGGGACATTTTTCCGCAAAGAAAACGCAGACTTTGGTAGAAAAGTCTTACTTTATCCCCAAACTCAATGAAAATCATTTACTTGTGGTAGTTGATGGATTCAGCAAATATAATATATCTGGTTGTATCCCACTCGAAGTACCGGGGTTGAGGAAGTGATTACCAGTTTGCAAAAACAGGCCAACATATTTGGTAATCCTTTAAGAATAGTTAGTGATAGGGGAGCAGCATTCACTTCACTCGGATTCAAGAACTATTGTGACGAACAGGGAATTCAACATTTGTTAATAGCAACTGGTGTGCCTCGTGGAAACGGACAGGTTGAAAGGATGCACAAAATTGTAGTGCCAATGCTGTCTAAGCTGCGCCATGAAAACCCAACCTCTTGGTATAGGCACGTAGGAAAAGTTCAGCAGATTATTAACAAAACGGAACCAAGAAGCACGAAAGTAAGTCCTTTCAAAATATTAACAGGTTCAGATATGAGAATTCCTGATGACGTTGATCTAACAGAGCTTTTGAGGACATCTTTCATAGAAGAACTAGATGAAGAACGCGATGAGATTCGAGACAAGGCTAGAGAGGATATAATCACTCTGCAGGAAGAGAATAAGAAAGAGTTTGATTCTAAGAGAAAGCCAGACAAGATATATAAGTTAAATGATCTCGTAGCTATCAAACGTACCCAATATGGAGTTGGTCTTAAACTGAAGGGCAAGTACTTAGGGCCGTATAAGATAGTAAATGTAAAGAAACATGGCAGGTATGATGTCGAAAAGCTAGGAGATTCCGAAGGTCCTTGTAAAACTACTACGGTAACTGAGTTTATGAAACCGTGGGGAGATCAATTCGGGACGAAGGATATATCAGGAAGGCCGAATGTGGGAAACAGTTGTGAGGAACCTATTGCTAAAAGAACCAGAAGCGGTCACCCTTAAAAAATCTGGTCACACTGAGATCTAGGCAAGTGAAGTGAGGAAGAAGAGAGAGAAAGACAGTCGTCGATTGAAGTTAAAACGCACAACACATAAATTTGCAGAGCGAAGTGGCTAAGAACAGTTGTGTAAACTTGAATTGTTTAAGTTTACTATAATCTCACCAATGTTTAATTACTAAGATTACTTTTAATAAAATTTGAATCCACATTTATGTTTATTAATATTAGATTTAAAACAGATACTTTAAATATATTTTCTCAGAAAAATTGCGCTGTCACCTCGATAACGAAAACGATAATTATCATTTAAAGCAGCACTTAAAGCAGTTTTTATACTCTGTACCGTAGATACACAGAGTATTATAAGTTTGTGCAAAAGTATGTAACATCGAGAAGGAATCATCTCCGACCCTATAAAGTATATATATTCTTGATCAGCATCAACAGCCGAGTCATGTCCGTCTGTCTGTCCGTATGAACGCACAGATCTCAGAGATGGTAAGAGATAGAGGTTTGACATGTATGGGACATAAGCTTCTTATGTCTGCAGGCAGATCAAGTTTATTTTCAATTTTGGCCACGCCCCCTCCCGCCCCCGCAATTTAGAAAAAACGTCATATCTCCCACAGTTTTAAAGATAGATGGCTGGTTTCTTCTGGACATAATTAGTTATCAGGATAACTTATCGATACACCAAAAGAATGGAGAAGATCGGATGAACGGTTTTCGAGTTATGATCAAAAGACTGTTCGCTGCTACTGCAGCATCAACATTTATGCTGAGAGTATAATTATACTCTGTACCGTAGGTACATAGAGTATTATAAGTTTGCGCAAAAGTATGTAACATCCAGAAGGAAGCATCTCCGACCCCATAAAGTATATATATTCTTGATCAGCATCAACAGCCGAGACGATATAGCCATGTCCGTCTGTCCGTCCGTCTGTCTGTCCGTATGAACGCACAGATCTCAGAGATGGTAAGAGATAGAGGTTTATCATGTATGGGACATATGCTTCTTATGTCTGCAGGCAGATCAAGTTTATTTTCAATTTTGGCCACGCCCCCTCCCGCCCCCGCAATATGGAAAAAACGTCTTATCTCCCACAGTTTTGAAGATAGATGGCTTGTTCCTTCTGGACATATTTAGTTATTAGGATAACTTATCGTTCCGCCAAAGAAATGAAGAAGATCGGATGAACGGTTTTCGAGTTATGCTGAAAAGACAAATTTTCTTGGTACAGAGTATGTTATAGTCGGGCTTGACCGACTTTCTTTCTTGTTTTCTTGGTACAGAGTATGTTATAGTCGGGCTTGACCGACTTTCTTTCTTGTTTTCTTGGTACAGAGTATGTTATAGTCGGGCTTGACCGACTTTCTTTCTTGTTTTAAATATTGAAACAAACAGTTGAAATAGGTAACAATGATTGTACTGTGGCGTCAACTGTGTGAAAGAAGTCGAAGTTGTGAAATGGATTATAATGGATTATTATTCCAAATGAAATGGGAAGGCGGAGACATTAAAATGAAAATGTGAACTCATGCGTAAAAGGTGAGGTTACATATGGGTATTTCCGCCGAATGGTCAACCAGAACCAAAAAATTAATTTTCAGTGATCATCGATTTTTTTTGTGTTAAATTATAAAATAATGTCTAAATTTTTATAATTTAATGATATCATGTCTTATGTCAGTGGTTTTCATGGGGAAATTGGCTTGAAAACTGAAAATTGTTATTTATTCACTTTAAGCTACTTTTATAGACATTTCTATATTTTATTATTCTACATGGAAAACATAGTTTACGTTTGCTCTTTTTCTACAAAATCTCTTAATTGCATTCAATTAAGAAGAGAAAAATGCAAAGAGACCAAAAAAGTTCGATTAACGGTTAATTTTTATTTTGCTTCTTATCTATGTTCTAATCGTACGTTCGCGACCGAAAACATCATTTTATTGTAATTGCTCCGCATTGACGGCGAGCAGTTGGATGACACAAGACGTTTAAAATAAGTTAGGTGTCCCCAATTTAAATATAAAAAAACTTTGGTGTTATTATTAACCAAACTTTAATTTTTGATTTTTAAAGTTGTGTACGTTCGCGACCGTAAGTATAGTTTTTTTTTCAAAAGCGATGCCTTAACTTTTTCAAAACGCAAATATATATTCGCAGATGGGTAAAACATCGAATACATCACAAAATGATAAACGGAAGCAATATATTAGTAAAATTAAAAGCGATCCACAGAAATTAAAAGAATTGCGCGAAAAAGCAGCTGAGAGAATGAGAAAACGTCGCTCATCATTGGCAAAAAACAAAAATGTTTTAAAACAGGTGCATGAAAAAGAACGCGTAAGTTTGAGAGATTACAGAGCAATGAAGAAAAGAGAAGCTCAACAAGCAGAACAATTTAAAGTGTATACATGTAAACAAACTCTGGGAAAGGCTATTAAAAAAGCAGAAAGAGCATTGCCAAGTGAATTAAAAAAAAAATTGAGATTATTAAAGCACTGTTTAATAAGTATGTTGAACCAGAAAATGCGAAAAACGAAAATTCTACAAAAGTTGACTTGGAATCGGAGATAAAGTTGAAATCGGTTAAAGATATTTACTTGCGTGAAGATGTTAGCGTTCAGTCGGCCGCCAAAAAGGACACCCTCATTGTCGATGGAAAAATTGTTGCTAAGCGATATATGCTGCTAACCGTATCGGAGACTTGCGAAATTTACAAAAACGAGTCAATCGGAGAATGCGTAAGCAAGACAGTTTTTTTCGAATGTCGACCTAAACATGTTCAACTTTCGAGCAAAATGCCGCATAACATGTGTGTATGCATTCATCACGCCAATTTCGGTTTTTTATTAAATGGCTGCGCAACAATTATTGACTCTTTTCCCAATACCTTCGAAAGTTTTTTGCAATTGCAATATTACGAATGAAAGCTGTATGACCAACGATTGCGAAAATTGTAAAAAAGATTTGAAGTCTATTGTTCCTGTAGAATTTCTTACAAAATTGGATGAAATCGTGAAATGGCAACACTGGAGAAAAGTAGACGATAGAATAACTTTGACTTATTCTGTTGCTCCGCTTTCAGACTTAATTCACGAGTTAGAAGTTCAGCTGCCACTTTTTAAAACACACTTCTTTGTAAAGCGAGACCAACAAAATTATTTTGAATCCATTCGGAAAAATATCAAGCCCGGGGAACTTGCCTTACAAATTGACTTCGCTGAAAATTATAGGCTGGTCTGCCAAAACGAAGTCCAAAGCGCGCACTTTAGCTACAAACAAGTGTCGATTTTTACTTGCGTCGCATGGATGCTTGCCAAAACTATCTCATTTGCAACCATAGCGATAGTTTAAGTCACAGCAAAATGATGTGTATGTTTTTTTAACGACGATTGTTGAGGAAATTCAAAACCAACTTGGCAAGTTTAACAAAATATTTATTTTTTCAGACGGAAGTAGCTGCCAGTTCAAAAATAAATTTATTTTTTTAGCCTGATTTAATGGCTAAATTCGGTTGTAAAAAAAATAGAATGGAACTTCTTTGCAACATCACATGGGAAAGGTGCTGTCGATTGCGTTGGCGCGATTGTAAAAAGAAAAGTTTGGCAATTAACTAAAACAAAGAACATTGTTTTAAATGATGCGTTGTCCTTTTATAACTGCGCCCATCACCACATTACGGGAATCAGCACTTTATTTATTGGAATTGATAGAATCAATAAGATATCCCCAACTTTACAAAAGAAATGGAAGGATATACCGAATGTTCCAGAATGATACATTCCATGTATTGTGATGAAAATTTTAAATTAAGCACAGCTCGTACGGCCTATTCACCAAAAACAAACATATCATAAATATTATAACAAATCATATTAATTAAAACTTTATTTTTCTTGTTCTGAATCAATTTCTAGTTCATATTTCATTATTTCATATGAAATCAAATGTTATATTTCTTGTTATAAATGTTACCATTAAAAACACAAATATCATAAATATTTTCTATTGTTAAAAAAAATTTCTTGTTAATGTTTCAATTTTTCATATTAAATATAATTTTCAATTTTTTCTTGTATAAATTTTGCCATTCAAAACAAAATTTTCATTATCTGAATATTTTATATTAAAACAAGAAAGAAAGTCGGTCAAGCCCGACTTTAAGATACTCTGTACCAAGAAAATTTGTCTTTTGATCATAACTCGAAAACCGTTCATCTGATCTTCTTCATTCCTTTGGCGGATCGATAAGTTATCCTAATAACTAAATATGTCCAGAAGGAACAAGCCATCTTCAAAACTGTGGGCGATATGACGTTTTTTCTAAATTGCGGTGGCGGGAGGGGGCGTGGCTAAAATTGAAAATAAACTTGATCTGCCTGCAGACATAAGAAGCTTATGTCCCATACATGTCAAACCTCTATCTCTTACCATCTCTGAGATCTGTGCGTTCATACGGACAGACAGTCGGACGGACAGACGGACATGGCTATATCGACTCGGCTGTTGATGCTAATCAAGAATATATATACTTTATGGGGTCGGAGATGCTTCCTTCTGCCTGTTACATACTTTTGCACAAACTTATAATACTCTATGTACCTTCGGTACAGAGTATAAAAATGTTATATTTCATGTTACAATTAAATTTCTTGTCAATATTTCGTTATTTCAAATTAAATCATATTTTCCATTTCTTGTTATGAATACTACTACACTTAATAAATTGAGCATTAAGTTTTTTCTTAAGGATGTATGAAGTGATTTATGGGGAAAATGCGAGAAAAAAAATATGGAAAAATCGTACGTTCGCGACCCGTACGTTCGCGACCGGTACTTAATTCAGTTAAAAAAAAACCAACAGAGATAAATTATTGTGTTTATTTAAAGAAAGCTACATTAATCCTCTATTCAAATAAATTTATCGCTTTGGAAAATTTCATTCCATTTCGCTGATTTTTGCATTTTACTAGATTAAGCCAAAGTCAACTTCTATTTAGCGTACGTTCGCGACCACATGTTTATTGCAATCATTATAAAAACTGAAACTCGATGAACCCCATCTTTTACACTAAACATAGAGCCAACAAAATGCTATCGAATGGCAAAAAAAAGTTGGGGAAAATTGTTGTTTTCTATTTTTTTTTTTATATTAAAAGCGTACGAACGTACGTTCGCGACCCGCGGAAATGCCCATATCCGATTTTCTTACTACTACCCCCAAACACCGATTTTTCACGTTTCAAGAAAAAAAATTGCATTTTCTTACTACTTTAAGCTAAAGCTAAGCTGATCCCACAACTCATGCGCTACAATCGGGGTATGAACCCTATACCCTCACTACAGCCAATTACATCACCTCTCTTACAAAAATGGAGGGATGAAATAAAAAATAACCGGTTTTCAATTTCAACCTCACCCAATGCCAATGTCTCTCTCTAATTAGGGGTTGCATTTTCAACTACCTGCTACAGTGCAACATCGCTAACTTATTTCAAAACTGTATAAATTCCTTGATACGAATAATATTACGATAGAAACAAGCATACACTTGACTCACAAGCAGCATCATGAGCCAAGAAAAAAACATGGAAATCATTTTCATCGACTCGGACTCCATCGACCTCTTAATGACACCACCAAACAAACCTTTCGATCGCAACAGTCCGATACCTCCACTTCAGGAAGACTCGTCTGACGCCACCCCCTCTTCAACCCAGCCTGAGGATTCTAAGTCTGAGGGTGCCAACAACACCTCACAACAATACGAAGACTCCTTCGAACCCACGACAACGTCAACCCAAAAGCAACCTGATGAATGCAATAATACATGCTTTTTATTTGGTGACCAAACCGCTGAATTTGTATAGCCATTATAGCGCCATCCAATAATGGCTAATTGGTCATTAATCCTCAACGAATGCGGACAAAGAGTATGTGTGGCCGAAATGGGTTCATGCGTTTGTGGATTTTGTTCTAACAGATCAATACCATCGCAAGAAATACTCTCGGACAGTGATGACCGTATTATGGTAGAACAAGAGAGTCATTCAACGGACAGTGCTGATGTGGTTATAGAAGAGGAAGAGTAATAATACAGTGAATACATAGAACGCTTCGCCGCCCCCAGTTCAGAAGATGAGGAACTACTTCATGGTGTAATCCAAGCTGAAAGAAGAGCTAGTCTTGGCTTACCACCTATTTAATAATCCAATACCTACCGTATCACATTTAAAACATATAAATAAAGTATATCAAATTTAATAATCTGGTGTTCGATATTTTAATTGGGCAGAAACATAAACTTCCACACTTTACACTTTCAGATTTTACAAATACACTGTCACCCTTGTCTATGAATTTTATGACCTCATGTCAACCTTTTTATACCCTGTTCCCATTGAAAATGCGAAAAGGGGGATCATGAAGTTGTGCGAACGTATGTAACAGGGAGAAGGAAAATTTTCCGACCCCATAAAGTATATATATTCTTGATCAGCATGAACAGCCGAGTCGATATAGCCATGTCCGTCTGTCTGTCTGTATGAACGAGTCGATCTCAGAGACTATAAGAGATAGAGCCACATATTTTTGCACGAAGGTAGATTTATGCCGTACGCAGATCAAGTTTGTTTCAAATTTGGAAAATTCCCACCCGTCCCCCTTTTATCGCCAAAAAACCTAGACCTCCTCTAGAAACCCTAGACCTAAACAACCGTCAGATCCACGATTTGTAAGTTAGAGCCTCGTGGTTTAGTATACATCAAGCTGGGCCAAATATCTAAATATTCTGAAAAGTACAATCTGATCGGCCAAAATTATAAGCGAAACAGTTGAGCTGATAAGAGCACCCCCCCCCCCCCCCCCCAGTTGTTGGTCAGGACTAGAAACAAGTGTTGCCTACATTTAGGATGACATTTTGTTACAAAGACCGGTTATATTCATCTTCAAAATTCAAAAACAAATATATGAAAACAAATGAACAGGGTATATTGTGGTCGGGAAACTCGACTGCAGCGCCCTTACTTGTTTTTTTAAAAGAGGGTGGGAACCTGCTGTTTTTGAAATGTGTGTCTCTTTATAACAAAACACAGAGGAAATACTCACTTGCTAATGTATTTAAAGGAACGTACGATTGTACCTGACTACAGTCAGTACAAAATGGTTTTGAACTCCAAATACTTTCATCAGTCCACTTCAATAGTGATTCGTTGTTACACGTTTACTCCAAAATTAAATTGAGCAACTGTGCAGTGAATGAACAACATAAAACAAAGACAAATACAAGAGATTACAAAATAATAAAAAAATTAAAATCATCAAATTCGTGTACTTGCACGAGAACAATTAAATAATAATTGCCAGTGTGAAGTCACCAAAAGTTACTTGTGCGGTCGTACATTACCTCTTGAGGTCTTTAATGACCACTATACAGCCTGTAAAGGACCTGCTAATGCCTTCAATATTTTAATGGCATCGTCGCAAAAACAAAAAAAAAAACTCATGAGGACAAACAAAGACAAATATGCTGTAACTCAACCAACATCGTCCACAACTTCTAAACGAGCAAGGACCATGAATGAGGTATTGATGCGTACCATGATGCAACTATATAAGGTGAGGACACGCCAGTGTGAGGCGTACTTTTGCTAAAGCTGCGAGAGAGATTGGGAGAGAGAGTGGGAGAGCGAGTGGGAGAGCGAGTGGGAGAGCGAGTGGGAGAGCGAGTGGGAGAGCGAGTGGCAGAGCGAGAGTGAGTGGCGCACATGGACGCACTTTATGTATGCGGGTGTGTCTGTGTGTGTAACAACAAATGCGATAGCTCAATCAATTGTCAGAAGAAAAATACATTTTAGGAAACAATCCAATACTAGTGAAAATATTAATTAAAACCATTTAAACATTAGTAATGTTAATAAAAAATAATTATTTGTATTTATCAGCTTCGTACTAACATTGGGATATGGGCATTTCCGCGATGCAAAATTATGTACAAAAAGATAGAAAAGAGAGATTCTATAACATTTTGTTACCTCTATGTTTGGTGCATAAAATTAAAAAAAAAAAACAATATAACCTTTTTCAATTGTATTGTGTTATTTATTATTTATATACAAATTAAACAAATATTTGTGTGATACACTTTTTGTTGCATCATGATCATAACCTTGGCCACAACAACACAAAATGTACACAGCTAAGTATGTATTCATTTTTTGCTACAGCGCAAAAAAACCACCCCCAAATACATAAACAAAACAAACAAAAAATCGACATCCGCGGACAACCTTACGCTTCAAGAGTACGCTCAGCACTGAACGTGGGGGTACTTTGCAGCGAACTCACACTGGCGTGTCCTCACCTTATATAGTTGCATCATGATGCGTACATTACATAAAAAGCATCCAGTAATTCCTGATGTGGATTGCGAAATATGTGGACTTAAACTTAAAGCCAGCGCCTACAATACGCACTTGAGAAATAACTCACATAAAGACAAGGTAGTAGCTCAAATGGAGAAGAATTCGAACGTTGTCTTAATAAGTCCTGAAACACGATTCCCTGCTTAGACATATAGAGTACTAACAGATCAATCGAGTACCATTGATGTTAAAGAGTTCTACTCTCAAATTAAGGCTGATATCATCCAACTAATTGATTTTTGTATGACAAAATACAGATCAATTAAGTTTAGCGTGACTTTGTTTGGTGATTACGTTAAACAAATCGTTGACGGTACAACTGCCGAATCAGTTAAACATTTTGGAACCCCATATACATCCCTGTATGAACAAGGGCTGATCGAGGAACGGTTAACCACTGTGTTCGACTACTTAGTTACAGCGAGTGGCGAATTCCAGGAAAAAGGCAGTGGTTTGGCAATAAAACTATTCAAACACGTGGAAATTATTATTATTAAATTGGAAAATATTTTTGCCTGTGGGCATATTCAATTGCCTACAAATATAATCAAAAGAAATGCAACTATAAATGTTAAAAATGGAAATGCTTATTGATTTAAATGGTGACTGAGTACCAAAGACAAAAGAAGCAAAAAAAGGAAACAAATTCAATTCACGTCAAAATATGTGATTGACATTGGAGCTGTCATAATTGAGTATCATGGATATATTCTAAATATTACAAGGATTCATTTCACAATAACCGTTTAAGGCATTTAACACTTTGAAAAGACGACCCCACATTTAGTATAAGTGTGTATGATTTGGAAAAATCATAAAAAAAAAACAAAATCAAATAAATTCAAATCGCTAAAGCACACTGGAAAGAACGATGACTTTGATGTAGTAGGTCCTACTGTCCGAAGCACTGTACGCGAGAGCATGATGCAACTATATAAGGTGAGGACACGCCAGTGTGAGTTCGCTGCAAAGTACCCCCACGTTCAGTGCTGAGCGTACTCTTGAAGCGTAAGGTTGTCCGCGGATGTCGATTTTTTGTTTGTTTTGTTTATGTATTTGGGGGTGGTTTTTTTGCGCTGTAGCAAAAAATGAATACATACTTAGCTGTGTACATTTTGTGTTGTTGTGGCCAAGGCCATGATCATGATGCAACAAAAAGTGTATCACACAAATATTTGTTTAATTTGTATATAAAAAATAAATAACACAATACAATTGAAAAAGGTTATATTGTTTTTTTTTATAATTTTATGCACCAAACATAGAGGTAACAAAATGTTATAGAATCTCTCTTGTCTATCTTTTTGTACATAATTTTGCATCGCGGAAATGCCCATATCCCAATGTTAGTACGAAGCTGATAAATACAAATAATTTTTTTTTATTAACATTACTAATGTTTAAATGGTTTTAATTAATATTTACACTAGTATTGGATTGTTTCCTAAAATGTATTTTTCGTCTGACAATTGATTGAGCGATCGCATTTGTTGTTACACACACAGACACACCCGCATACATAAAGTGCGTCCATGTGCGCCACTCACTCTTGCTCTGCCACTCGCTCTCCCACTCGCTCTCCCACTCTCTCTCCCAATCTCTCTCGCAGCTTTAGCAAAAGTACGCCAGTACGCCTCACACTGGCGTGTCCTCACCTTATATAGTTGCATCATGGTTCGTAAGTTAACTGCGGGTATGTCATAAACAGAAAAGAACAACAAAAAGATGTATGTATATGCATTTCTCTTTTTTGTCTATTCTCTTTGAGTTTTTTTTGGCATTGCAACCGACGCGGTCGATCGTAGCGTTTGCGTGAGTGAGTGAGCGAAAATAAAAACATTTAAATTCGTGTAAAACAATCAATTTAGGTAAGTAGTTATACTCTGTACCGTAGGTACATAGAGTATTATAAGTTTGTGCAAAAGTATGTAACATCCAGAAGGAAGCATCTCCGACCCCATAAAGTATATATATTCTTGATCAGCATCAACAGCCGAGTCGATATAGCCATGTCCGTCTGTCCGTCTGTCTGTCCGTATGAACGCACAGATCTCAGAGATGGTAAGAGATAGAGGTTTGACGTGTATGGGACATATGCTTCTTATGTCTGCAGGCAGATCAAGTTTATTTTCAATTTTGGCCACGCCCCCTCCCGCCCCCGCAATTTAGAAAAAACGTCATATCTCCCACAGTTTTGAAGATAGATGGCTTGTTTCTTCTGGACATATTTAGTTATTAGAATAACTTATGGATCCGCCAAAGGAATGAAGAAGATCGGATGAACGGTTTTCGAGTTATGATCAAAAGACAAAATTTCTTGGTACAGAGTATGTTATAGTCGGGCTTGACCGACTTTCTTTCTCGTTTTAACATGCTGTTGTGACAACGTTTGTTAATTCCTTTTTTTTTATTCTTGGGACGCAATTACAACAACAACAACCGCATCAACAACTACAAAGTCAACAATTACAAATAGAACCCAAGCAAAGAAGAAAAGAGAAGCATCAACATAATTCAACAAATTGGTGAGTGTTCAATTATAAATATACATACATATATATTTAAATATATATCATATCGTTTTGGTGGCAGCCGGCAATAAAAGTGAAAAAAAAAGCAAAACATAAGTGAATATGTTCCGCGACACTTAAATATGTCAAAAAAAAAATACATTGCGCGACACGTAAATATATCCAGCAAAAAATTTATATTATTTTTGCATAATTTCGTGAAGTGAATCATTTTATTTATTTTTATTTTCAAATATGCAAAATTTAACAGAAAATTGTTTGATTTTGTAAAATCAAATTATTTAAATAAAGTTTGCCTATAAAAGAAACTTAAAAAGTTATTGCTCGGTAATTGAAAGCGAAGCCCAAACGTGTCAAATAGATCTCGGATTTTGCATATTTTGAAACTGTTTTTAATCCTAGTAAGCCGAAGTAAATGTGCACAACACCAATATGTCTTGATGACTCCTTACGTTAATAAAACGCCAAAAAATCAGCACTCAATATCAAGATGACTTTATTTATTATTTAATAAGTTGGAACGTCAGCAATACACAAAATGCAGTAAACAAATTTGTTAAATACACATTCGCCCTAGTCTACTAGGATTAAAATCGTGAAAAATAATTTTCTTTTCAACTATATAAAATTAAAAATTAAATACCAACGGCATCTCTCTGTGTTTTTATTCATATGACTTTGAGCCGGCTGAAAACAAATTCTCAACAAACCAAAAATTGTTTCTGATTCAGTTGTAAACGTATTTTTAGCATTGTCCCGAAATATGCTTCGCGGGTAAAATTTGTTTAAAGTACAGTTAAAAAAAATTATTTACAGTTTTTGGCTACACAAAGCTATTTGTAATAAAAATTTTAGGAAATCGGTAAGTGTACATCCGACCCCAAGGACTTAATTTATCAGCTTTGTCTTGTGTCATCGGGATATGAAATAAAAAATTTAAAAAAAAAAACATTTATATGGAAGCTACAAGAAGTGACCATCCGATTTTCGCGGTTCCGACATATGTGCAGTGTGCAGCTAAAAGATCACCCTGTGCAAAATTTCAGCTCGATAGCTTTAAAACTGAGGGACTAGTTTTGCGTAGAAACAGACAGAAAGTTGGACGGAAAATGCCCATAGCTCCAGAACTGTTTAATTTCCCCATTTCACAATTAGTACAGAAAATTATCAAAAATAAATAAATAAATTTTTAAGTGCGAGTGAATAAGTTGTTTGGAGTCGCATGTACACTTACCGATTTCCTAAAATTTTTATTACAAATAGCTTTGTGTAGCCAAAAACTGTAAATAATTTTTTTTAACTGTACTTAAAACCAATTTTAACCGCGAAGCATATTTCAGGACAATGCTAAAAATATTTATAAAAAAGATGTTCAACAAAATAAAACTTGAGTTATTAATATTTATCAAATTCGCCCTGTACATTCCGACCAAAACATATACTGATTTTGTCATAAATGACTAAAGCGAATATTACTTATAATGCCCAAGTTAAAGAACTCTAACAATAACAAAAAAGGGTTTTTTGACTACGACTATTTTTCAGACCCGAAATTTGGTTTGTTGCCCTCGAAACATTATAGTTTCCTCTGTGCATTTAAATTTTCAATCGGATTATTCATTCATTCGAGGGCCTGCGATGAAACAATATTTGTTGAACTGTGAAATCTTTCAAGCCTTGCTGTTCCATTTTGATGTACTTTCTAATTTCAGGTTGAGTTATTCCGACAGTTGCTGCTACCGGGAGGCATAGCCAAAAATTTGAACAAAATTTTCCATAAGGATATCATAATGGAGATGAATTATGGCGGACGCTTCTCCAAGATGTGATTGAGTTTTTATTCAAGCTTGAATGCGGCGTTATATGGTAAATAAAATAAAAAAAGACAAAATATAAATTTTTAAATAAAAGGGCCTAGCAGAATAAGCATATAAAATTTGTTCCTCTCTTATCAGCACGAAATTAAAATGCAAAAGTCACTCTCCTAAATTTTTAGGCTGATATCGCTTGAGGAGAATGACTTTCGCATTGATGGTAATCAACTATTTAAATTTGGTAATTTGGAGAGATGGCAACTTTTGTATGCTTATTTTGCTAGGTCCTTTTGTTTGTTGATCAGTCTTCTTGTAAATAGATATTATTCGGCTCGAAATCAGGTTAAATGAAGGAAAACAACACATTTGATAAAAATCTTAATTTATTTTTGCAGAATCTCAACGGGTCGAGGGCTACACCTTTGATAATTACATTAAGGACGTCCGCACTGGATTCGAAAAGTTAAAAAATAAGGTGTACAAAGCCAATGCGGAGGCAAACAAATTTAAGGAGTCAGAAGAACCATAAATTTATTGAGATCCGGCTTGATTCCTAAAAAATTATTTTACAGCTCTGCTCCGAATTTCGAGTCGATTTTCGTGTAACGTTTCCATTCGAATTTTATAATGTATAGAAGGTGGCAAATATACCTACGGTTTCAATTCGATAGAAAAGGACGACGGAATCTAATAACCACAGATTTCCTTGCCACTTATAATTAAATTTATACAACCTAATTTCGAAATAGAAACATTAACACGAAAATCGTTTCGGAGTTCGGATCAGGCATTTATACTTTCTTCCACAAAATACTTGACCATTTGAAAATTTGCGAAAAAGTTGCATTTTGAGAAGCTTGTAAGTATTTGGACCAAAAAGAAAGCAAACTGTCCTTATGATTTATTGGGTGCTGAATTGAAATTAGTGGTTCGTTTCGACCCACATCCTCCAGTTCAAGTGATATTTTGTTAAGCGTTTTTTTAACGATGTATTCTTACATATTTAGGTTTAAGTAATTTCAATTCAGCGCCCAATAAATCATAAAGACGGTTTCTTATCCCTATCATTGGATTTTAAACATGTGAAATTACTCTATGAAAGCTGTGATTTAATTTTAGTTGGTTTATAACCAGTTTGATTCAACATAAGCACCAAACTTCAAGTTTAAAGTTTAATTAAATTCTGTGATAAGGCTTTACGCCACTTTAAAACCGGATTTAAGCCATTTTAAAATCGATTCGCAGACTTCATCCTGAGCAAATTTACATGAATGATAAGTTTATACCAGGAACCGTAACGATTAATTAATAAGCCTTAACTCAATGAATGTCTATTATATAAAAGGCATTAAATAATAATCTTTAATAAGGGCCGATTTCTTATCTTCTACGAGCAATTGTCTCTGTTTTTTGTAAGTTTAAATGACAGATAACTGTAAGTAGAAGATGTAAAATCGGCCCTAAGTGTTATTTAAATAGTTTTAGATAAAGCTCAATAAACTAGTAACGGTTATTTTATGAGTATATTTGATAAAATTTTTTTGAGTATTATTTTTTGAGTAATAACTAAAACAATCTTTGGGTTACTTTTTCCCCAAAAAATCAATGTTTCTTTAGTTGAAATAGAAAAAGATTTCGATGTATTTCATTATTAAAAGACTGTTCTCAAATGACAAATTTTAATATCAACACGGTACTTCACATATTTAAAATAAATGTGCTTTAAAGTGTTTCTCTTATTATTACTGTCATTTTGATTATTTCGAGTCGGTTTTCTTGTTAACTTTCTTATTTTGAGTTTCATTTAAGAAAAATTTATATTTTGGTTACAAAGAACTCCAAGTCTAAATCACGGTTACTAGTTACTGTATTTACTGCAAATCAATAATATTTACTTTGTAAAAATCAAACTCCAAATGCAGTAGATTACAAGGCAACTGTCTATGAATAAGTAACGGAACCGTCTATCATTATCATTATTTTTCTCTCATATAGTTAAAAAAGTTTATTTTTTAACTAAAAAATTTTAAAATTTACGGTTCCTGGTTTAGACGTCCCATATATATTTATATATTATATGTATTCACAACAGTCATTATGGGGACTTTATTTTGATTGAAGGGGCATATTGGGGACAAATCGACATTTTGGGGACTGTCCCGGCAAAATTCAGTGACTGAACAGGTATTTTGGGGACACTTGCCAAATTTATGGCCTTAGAAGGATTTTTCTTTATTTCCAAGTTTTCCGTTAAAAACTAGAACAAAAATTAAGTTAGTTTAACTAAGGATGTACCTATATACTATACTGTGCATTGAAATAATCAAGACTTAAGAATTTTTTCATTATACAGAACGAGTATTTCGGGGACGCACTTTTAATTAATTTTCATTAATTATTGGAAGTATATATATCATATACGATTGTTAATTTTGATTTAATATGTTCTTAGCTTGTGAAAAAAAAATGCGTCAACCTGGAATAATTAACTGCTTTCTTGTAATGACAACTTAAAAAGTGTCAAATCTCATCGATGTGGCAACCCTATGTGTATATATGGTTTTTTATATGGAACGTACATAATGAAGACACTCATATATACAAATTGGTGCATAACGGGGACACAGGAACGATGAAATGAAATGGTCCCCAATATGACTATTGTGTATGATTTTGACTGGGACGTTGAAATGAAACTTCTTTTATAGTTGTATATATATGTACATATATGTATAAGCAACAGGCATTTTGGGGACCAAAAACATTACATTTTTGCAAGAGTTTGTATGAGCATGTCAATTATACACACAAAACGCGTGCATTTCCAGGGAATAAAACTGTACATACATATTTTTATTCAAGATCACGCACATGTGTAAGTGTATGTGTGTGTATGTATAATTGCACGTACCCACAAAATACAACCTTTACAAAATCCGCACAACTGCAACAAACATATGAATAACAGTGCGTGATCTTGAAAGTAAGTATGTAAGAATATTTTTTTTTTCGCTGGACTCTTGCAAGCTCGTGCAACTGCAAGAAAAACAGTACATACAACTTTTCTTAAATATGTACAGTTGTATACAAGAACTTCTTGCAGTTGCGCGAATTTCGCAAGTGTTTGTACATATGTGCATGTGTATTATACGCGCGCATTTCCAGCGAAGAAAAATATGCAACATGCTTACACTCGAGATCACGCACATTATTTTGTATGTACAACCGTTATGCACATACAAACACTTGCATAACAGTACATACAAATGTTCTTAAATATTTACAGTTGTACAAACATGATCACAGCTACATATGATTATTAGTAGACCTTTGCGGCTAAAACAATCATGGGAGCAGCCTGTAAAAGTTTTTTGTCCCCAAAATGCCTGTTGCTAATACATATATGTATATGTATATGTATATGTATATGTATTAGCAACAGGCATTTTGGGGACAAAAAACTTTACATTTTTTCGTATTATTAAAAATGTCAATACACTTACACATGTGCGTGATCTTGAATAAAAATATGTATGTACAGTTTTATTCCCTGGAAATGCACGCGTTTTGTGTGTATAATTGACATGCACATACAAACTCTTGCAAAACTCGTGCAACTCCAAAAAAACAGTACATACAAATGTTTTTAGATGTGTACAGTTGTACACATGAACTTCTTGCAGTTGTACTTGTCGTCAAATTTTTTTTTATATGCTCGTTCATTTAGTTATGTGTGTTTATAAATAGCGCTACTAGCGTGTTATCTACATTTTGCTTTCAAGAAAATAAAACACAATAGCTTAAGACACCTAGAGACATACACAAACATAAACTGTCCCTAATATACCCTAAATGCAGAAAAACCATTCCATTCCATTATTCCTCTGTCCCCGAAATACTCGTTTAATATAAACTAATTTTGCAATTTTGTCCCCAAAATGTGCTTTGGACATAAAAAGTGTATAAAGAAAAAATCTGCATTATATTAAACAGTCATTTCAGGGACAGTGTGTCCCAAAATGCCTGTTGCATATGAAGTCCCCGAAATGGACGTTACTTACAAAATTTCAAAAAACTCCGTTAAACAAATTTTCCAAAATTCTGAAAAAATTGTTGTGGATTTTAGAAGGTATTTTTCATATATTAAGATCGGAAGAAGTCGAATATTTTATGGTCCCCAAAATGCCTGTTCCGAATACATATATATATATATACATTCACTTTTATATGTAGATGTTGAAAATAGTTAGAAACAATAAATGGATATTGTTTTATCTGTGGTAAAAAATTAATAAAAAAGAAATGGATAAGGATAAGGATAAGGATAAGGATAAGGATAAGGATAAGGATAAGGATAAGGATAAGGATAAGGATAAGGATAAGGATAAGGATAAGGATAAGGATAAGGATAAGGATAAGGATAAGGATAAGGATAAGGATAAGGATAAGGATAAGGATAAGGATAAGGATAAGGATAAGGATAAGGATAAGGATAAGGATAAGGATAAGGATAAGGATAAGGATAAGGATAAGGATAAGGATAAGGATAAGGATAAGGATAAGGATAAGGATAAGGATAAGGATAAGGATAAGGATAAGGATAAGGATAAGGATAAGGATAAGGATAAGGATAAGGATAAGGATAAGGATAAGGATAAGGATAAGGATAAGTTAGGGGTTCTGCATACATGACAAAGTCACCGGTAGCGCATGCCTGGAAAAGTGCGCGGTAACGCATGCATGGAAAAGTTAGGGGTTCTGCATACATGACAATGTCAGCGGTAGCGCATGCCTACTTAAGTTAGGGGGGAATAATGCCTCATTTCGTCAGCCAACGTCTCAGGTCTGACGTCACCCAAACGGAAACGGTTGAAACCCATGAGATTTTCGGCGTTTCCATTGCAAAACGAAGCCGAAGCCTCACGTCTTTGGAATGCCTTCACACGTGAAAAGTAGGAATGAAATGTGTACTTGATGAAAAGTCCGACTGGGTTCTATCCAATGGCATATACCTTGTTATTCCTTGTTACTCAAAACTCGAGGAGGCAAATTTTCAAACGGATTTTTGAAGTACCTGCAAAACAGAAATCCACCCAAAACTTATTTAAATCAATAGTTTATTCATTTCTTAACAATTTAGCATTCAAAGTTTTTTAATTTGATTGCTTAATACAGATTTAATTGAAAAACAAAAAACTCCTCGGTGTTCCTGTTTCCATCGTTCCAAAATCGACGCTAACTTTTCGACGCTATTTTGACGGGCATCTTTAATATAGCTGTTTAATATCTCGCTTTATTTTAATGGCACTTTATTAAAAATTACGAATTTACTTTTAATTCCACAGGCTCCAAGCAATGTGAATTCAAATCGAGTAATTCTATCAAATTGTGAAAGCTAGAACATGTAGCCAAATCGAAATAGAGAAAATTTAGTGCAAGTGAAAACCTGAACAGTCCCTGTATATTGGATAATTGGTTTTGTTAGCTCTAATATCGACTCTGACTACAACAGGCTGTGAATCGGGGCATAGCTAGTCGGACCGGCAAAAAAAATCCCCCACCGAGTCGTAGTCGTTATTAGTTTATTTTGTAATTTTGTTAGGCTTTCTTTTTTATGCAGCCTTAGTAAATAAGCCTTTTTATAACGTGTTTACAAATTTGTTGACAGCCTTTTTTGTTAACTATTAGTAATAATAAATAAATAAAAAAAATTCAGTCGTCTGCAGGAGCAAAACGTCTTTTAAAAGAATCATCTCCAGAAGCACGGGCAGTTGTAACAAACGGTACCGTAGGTAGCATGCAACTCACAGATCTAATGGTCGTTTTTTGATCCTTGCTGGACGATAAGTTTAAAAACGTTGCTACCAAGGAAAACATATTGGAAGTAAGGGCTAATATGACAGAAATGTCATCAAAGGTGGAGCAGCTAACAGCAGAAAATTCGGCACTCAAGGATCAAGTTCAGGAGTTAAGACAGCAGCATGAAAGTGAGGCCATACGACTTCTGCCAGTTGAAGATGAAACGAAAACCTCATATTTAGCGGCCTGGACACTCATAAATATCCGATGGAGGCTATAAAAACGGTAGCGGCGCAAAATTTGCAAGTAAAGTCTGGTGCTTACATCGAGTCGGCCAAGAAACTAAGAGACATTGGCGGAAAAATGACGGTCCTTGCTACTGCACATTCGGTGTTAAAGCAAACTAACCTTCTAAAAGGGACCCGAATTTATGTTAATAAGGACCTCAACAGTCAGCGTCAAATGAGAAAAAAAGTTATGCTTACATTGCGTACAGAAATAAAGGCAACCTATCCAAACAAAAAAATGATTGTGCGTGACGACCGGCTATCTATTGAAGACAAATGGTTTTATTGGAATGGACAAAATGAGCTGGTCGAGAATGGTCAATCTGCAGAGCCCGCTCTCAAATCCCTATTCGGGAGCAATTGGAATATCGACACTAACTATGTCAGGCTTATCAGTAGGATGAATGTAAAAGGTGCACCCAAAGAAGGAACTTTCCAACGATCCAATGAAAACTTAAATTTTTAGTAATAAGGCCGTCAGTCATATAAATACCCAAGAGAATAGCATATTAGTTTTAAAAATTTTGTCTTAAAATATAGCAGGTTTAGCAAACAAGCGCCTACACAATTCTTTTTTAAATTTGTAAACTATCACGATATTTTCCTGTTCTATGAAACATTTATAGAGAAAAATGAAGCCGCCTACGAAACCTATTTTGCAGACTACAAGTTACTCTGGCAAAATGCTACGCGAGTCGCAACACGAGGTCGAGCTTCAGGAGGATGTCTTTTTGGGATCCGAAAAACAATGTATCGTACTTTAGATATGGACTTTAGAACGTTAAATGGTTACACTTATATAAACCTCAACCTCGGTGCGGAATCCCTTAAAATTATACCGGTCTATCTAAACTGTAACAGTTGGCCGGCGGACTTCAATAAGTTGTACGATACCCTAGTTGAGCTGGACACTAGTACGGTCATGATTATGGGAGACTTTAACGCAAGAATCGGCATGGAACAGTCCCCTATTGAATCACAATCGAGCAGATATGCTAATATAGCCAGAAAATCAAGGGATCTTAAGATCGACAAAAGGGGTCACTGCTTTATAAATATGTGCGAGTGCCTGGGCCTAACAATTCTAAACGGAAGAACAAACAGTGACTGTGAGTGTTCTTCACTTCACTTCACTTTCATCAGTGGAGATGCCACCTCAATAATCGACTACTGCGCAGTTGGTGAATGTTGGGAAAAGTATCTAAGAGACATGGAAATTGGAGAGCAATTACATTCAGACCACAAGCCTATTACAGTCGAACTCGGTGCCGGACAAGGACAACAGCAGAACAACGGCCAAATTCTACTACCGAAAGTAATCTGGTGCCAACGTTTTGAGAATCGTTATAAGGAAAATCTGAACCAACAAATATCTCAAATGGAAGTCGAAATCAACGTGGCTACAATGGAACAGCTGATAAACTGTATTAGAAATGCAGCGCGATGTATGAACCTGTACAAAAAAGTAGCTACATTTAGCCTTGGTTCGACAGGGAATGTGAATTAGCCAGAAAACAGACTTTTCTTCTCTTGAAGCGGGTGAAAGCAGAGAACTCTTCCCTTACGAAAAGCGAATACCAGAAGGCAAACCATTACTACAAAGAGCTTTGTAAGCAAAAGGAGCAACAATATTACCGGCGTATCGAGATAGAAATAGTGCATATAAAGGATAGCAAATCGTTGTGGAATATGGTTAGAAGACTCAATGGCACTACCAGTTTCAATCCAATCAAAGCGGAAAATGAGCAGCTCGAGACACACTTTAAAAAGCTCCTTTTCGTCAAACAAAGCGAAGATCAACACCAGTTCGGAATTCCAAACTCGACGGATGAGGACTTGGACAGGCTAATTGGCGTATCGGAAATTGAGGCGGCGATCACAAAAGCTAAATCGAATAAGGCACCGGGCGAAGACCATCCGAATTTTTCAAACACGCAACACCAGAATTTGTGAAAGAACTTGCACGTACCTTTGACAACATATTCTTTTCCGGAGTAATACCTCATTGCTTCAAAAAAAGTGTAATATTTCCCCTGCACAAAAAAGGAAACACAACAGAGGCAAGCAACTACAGAGGTATAGCCTTTCTAAACTCGGCCATGAAGCTGTTCTCGTCAATATTCCTAAAGCGCTTGGAGATTTGGGTGGACAACCGTGATTAGCTCAGCGAAAGCCAGTTTGGCTTCAGGAAGGATTTTTCGACAGTAGATTTTGACAGTAGACAGCATATTTATTTTGTCATCGATCGCAGCCTCGTATTTGCAGTTCAAGAAAAAACTTTTTGTCTGCTTTATAGACTTTAAAGCCGCGTTGTATACGATTAACAGAAATAGCTTAATCCACAAGCTCAGCAACATGGGTATTTCGTCAATGTTTGTAAACACCCTTCACAATATGTACGACGAAAATTTCGCAGCGGTTTGGGACGGAACACAACTATCAAGCTGGTTCCAAAATAACGCAGGAGTAAAGCAGGGTTGCGTGATGAGTCCACTCCTGTTCTCGCTCTATATAAACGATGTTAACGAAGCGCTACCTGGAGGAATTAATTTCGGAAACAATCGCATAAAATCCTTGTTTTACGCTAATGACCTGGTGCTCCTGGCTGACTCCGCTAATATGCTGCAAAGAATGCTGAATCACCTCAACGACTACTGCAACACTTGGAACCTGCAAATCAACAATGAAAAATCGAAAGTAATGGTGTTTAGAGATGGCAGAGGTCGCAGAGCTCAAGATGGATTTTAAGCGGCGTAGAGATTGAGCGAGTTTCGTCCTACAAGCATCTTGGAGTTACCCTTAGTGCTAATGGAAAATTCGAATCACATCTTAAGTTAAAGCTGAGTGAATGGGTAATGGCGCTAAACAATACCTGGGGCAGTCTGATGAGTAAGCAAGACGTGCTTCCGAGCGTGAAATACAAAATGTTTGAAGCTACATTTCGCTCTATTATGTGTTACGCATCACAGGTGTGGGGATACTCTAGACATAGTGAAGTAGAGAAACAGCTACGGTTTTTCATTAAGAAACTGTTTAAGCTGCCGCGAAATAGTCCCACTTATGCGATTCACATTGAGACTGGACTTCCAGAACTTTATTGCTACACTTTAGGCATGCATTTCCAATATATGAGAAAACTGATGGGCAAGCCGCAAACAAGATTGGTATACAAAATAACAAAGGAACTACTCTCAAGAGAAGGACAATGTTTTCAAGAATGGCGTTTGATGGCAGCAGAACATAATGTGACCCTAGACCTGAAAGATCACTTCTCTTGGAAAAATGCACACGAATCGATTTTATAGAGTATATCAGCGAAATCAAAGGAAAAGTTTATCGCAGAGGCCCTTCAAAGCACCAGCAGACGGATGTACAAAAACCTAAGCTTTCATAATTTCAGAGCTGACCTTCTTGCACTGAACTACAGGACATACAGTTCAAATACCCATTTTGAAAACGAATGCTCACTTTGCAACAGGCATGCGATAGAAGACACTTTCCACTTCTTGGCCGAGTGCTCAATTTTAAGAGAGATAAGATTTGTTTACTAGTAAAAGTCCAGCCTATCCCAATCACAACTCATTGAAATTTTAAACGGGCTAAACTGGATCACACTCGCAGGCTACATACATGAAGCATTAAAATACAGGAATCAAATCATGCTAGAACTGTTTTGAATCATCGGCAGGGAAATAATTTTTCATAAATTAAAAATTAAAAATAGGAAAATAAATATACATTAATTTCATTAATATTGTAAATATGACTGACGGTAAATTGCCATTGTCAAACTGTTTTTAATTAAAAAACTACTACTACTCCAAAAAAAAATTGGGAGCATACGCTGGGCAGTTTCTTTTTCAAGAGGCGGCTTTCCAAACTTTCCTCCTTCGCAACAACTAGCAAAACCTTCAGAGCCTTGCACGAAATTCCGTGAGCTACTTGCGAAACCTTGCCCTCTGCCAATTCATTTATTAAAAACAAATACGTTTCCATGCTCATTTTGTTGTAATCTTCACAAAATTACTTGTTTGTTTATTGTTGACAGCTGTGTGTTATGAGCGCGTTCACCAGCATAAATCGGTGACCAAAACTCGACTAATTTTGTTAGATTGTGCTGGTGAACGGGCGTAATGTGCCATCATGTTTGCTAATTTTCGTGATTGTGTTAGATGTGAATCCATCAAAGAAATAGTTTGTTAGAGCCAATTCACACTAGCCCACATCTACCGTTTACCGTCTACCGTCAAAGTCGGTACGTAAGAACTTGCCAACCGTGCCAAATTTTCTCAAAATATTCCCCCGACGGCTGGGGATGTTCCTATCTCATGCTGTTTCACTCATCGTGAATGCGATATTTCTGTGTCCACTAAAAAAAATTGACATTCGCAATGAAACGTAAACAATGTGAGCGCGGCAAGTGATTGTCAATCTTCAAGTGACTACCAAGAGATGGCCATGCTGATGTAGGAAAGAGGGATTCAAATCCACTGGACTAATGTAAGGACGAAAACTGGCACCCACCAGGAACTGATTTCGTTGGCTAGGGAGATAAATGAAATGCAAAGGAAGCATCACGTGCAGACTCGAATCATTTTGCGGGAAATGAGTGCTCAAAACGCCTCTTTCCAAAACTGTCATTTGGATTTGCTTAAGCAAAAAAAGACTGATTCGACTTTGTTTTTAGTTTTATTAGACAGTAACTAAAGATTTATAGATTCAATAATTAAGGTCCAACGGATGGCACTAAAATTAACTTTAGTTTTAAACACTTTTTGCTTCATGCTAAAAATGACCGCAATTGCAGTTCTTTCAGCTTCAGCAGGATATTCAAAACCATATTTCGATGTCCATATCATCCACGTATCCGCCATTTTCCAGCTTGGCAATTAGTTGAATTAACATCTACTGGTGCTGCTGAGCGGCTAACAAAACCACCAAATTAGACGATTTGTTTTACATTATTTTAGACTATTTGTTTATTTTGCTTGACACGTTGTAACGATTTTAATGCATAGAACATGTATGTTCAAACAGAGTTGGGCAAATTTTAATTGATTAGCAATTAAAATATTAACAATTAATTAATTGTATTTCGCCCCTATCGCAGTTAACAATTAATTAACTGTAGTTGCAATATTTTATGATTAACAATTGATTAATTGTTAATCGTCAGTTTCTACATCTAACAATTGATTAACTGTCAATCTGTTTCAAAAATTTGATTAAAAATTAACAATTGAATAGTAAAATAAGATTTGTATATTATTATTTTACTATTATTTCTTATAATAGTGTAAGTTGCATTTCAGCACCACCCTCTTTTCCAACATGCGGTGAAAGGCAAAGAAATTAGTCGTTCAACTGCTGCCGACAATTGTTATATTATAAAAATACCTTCGGATTTCGGGATATCGAATCAGAACCTGCAGTTCCTGATTTTTCTCTGCATCAAAAGTTTTGCTTTAGTCAAAAGCGAATTACAGGGCACTTGATTCATTTCGGTTAATGGTACATCCGAGCCAAAATCAAAATTGAAAATAAATTTTTCTTGGTTAGTTTTTGTTCTTGATGCCATTGATGATTCGTTTTCGGATATTTTTTATTAAATATACATGCCCACACAGCTTACTTAATTGTTAATTTTAACTGTAGTGTAGAACAAATGAAAAATTCAATTGCAATTAATTCAGTTGCAAGTTACTATTAATTTTAGTTAAATCAATTAAATTAATTGCAAGCTGCAATTAATATGTTAATTACAGTTAATTTTAACTGTAATTGAATTAACTGATTAAAAATATTAATTGATTAATCAATTGATTAAAAATTTAATTGATTAATGCCCAACACTGTGTTCAAACTAGTGATTCCATGTATTCCAAAAGAATACGTAGTAAACACATAGCCAGGACTGGTGTTCGTCTCTGGACGCAGAAGTGCAGACAACCTAGCGGGAGGATTGTTTGCTGCTGCTACAACTGCACTCTACATTATCTTTATTATACAGTTTCTAGAGCCCTTATTAGTATCGGCTAATACCGGTCAATACCAAAAGGCCAAACGACCCGAACTTGCAAGGTAAACTTCCGCAAGCACGGTATATAAAACATCCAAATAAGTTAAAGGGAAAACTACGGAAAAAGGGAGGGGAAAACAAGTAAAATGGTATTTCATTTCGGCACGCGTTGTGGTCTAAGGTGGTAAACGACCCTCACATTCTGTACCCAACCCGACCATGATCTGCGAATGGATTTGCGTTAGCAGATCCCCAAGTGTACAGACTATATCATCTTAGATTTCCGACTCATGACCCAGGAAATTTTTTTTGTTTTTTGTTTGTCTTATAGTTTATTTTAATTTTGCACCCCTTTACTAAATTTGTACAATTTACTGTTGCTCTTGAGAGCAACTTATATTGTGGTGTATGTTGATTTTTAGTTATAAGCATTAGCCGTTTGTGGTGAGATGTGATTTTTTCCGTGTAGAACTAGCTGTAGGGATTTTAACATCTAGTAAGTTATGGCAGGTTGTGTGAGTTGAGGTGAGTATTTACAATGCATGTGGGTATTTACAGGTGTAGATGAATATTTACAGGTAAGTCGGACTATGTTACAAAAGGGTAATGCTCGAAGAGAGAGGCTATATCCCTCTACTCGCCAGGTCTGTGGGATGGATCCTCTTTAGCCTCCTTCGAGTTCTGATCCCATTTATTCTTCGTCTTCTACGGAGACGTCTCGCTAGGATGTTTGGGTGGTACCCAACTTTATCCAGGTAGCGGGCAGCCAGGAAATGAAAATATTTAAACGAACATTTTCAAATTCACATTTGCGTACAGGGTGCGCCATATAAAGTGTCGGTATGGCAACACTGAATAACTTTGACATTTACCAACCGATTGCTTTTGTTAGACATGTTTTGGAAACATCAATCTAGTACAATTTTGACCATGGAACGCTTCACACTAAAACAACGTGCCGAAATAGTGACGCTGTTCATCGAAAATAATCGTTCAATTGTGCAATTGGAAACAAATTTTGATGACCGATGAGGCCCATTTCACGCTTTCTGGTGGTGTTAATAAGCAAAATTGTCGCAAATGGGGCACGGAAAATCCACACCGCATCCATGAAATACCTTTACACGACCAAAAAGTGACTGTTTGGGCCGGTATCAAAAAGAGGCGATATTGACTGGCCACCCAGATCTCCAGATTTGACTGCCCCAGACTTCTTTTTGTGGGGCTATTTAAAAAGCAAGGTTTACGCCAGCGATCCACAGACAGGGTAAGCTTAATTCGCACGAAAAAATGCATTTTTTTGTGAATTTTTTGTGACGACCAGGGCTGCAAACCCATACATTGTTTTGGATCTCCGGAACGCTGGTTCGAAACAAAATTTACCAATGGTTCGGGTTTAAAAATTTCAGGTTCGCGGTTTTTGGGAGAAGGTTTTGGTTCGAACCTTGGTTCAGTCCATGCTGGACTCTCAAAATTAATATAAAACAAAGCAAAAATTTATTTAGATACAAAACATGGCTAAAACTTAGAAGAAGTTAATTTAATCATAAGTGTTTTAATAATCGCTTTCGATCTAAAAGCCACCCAAATCGGTTTGTTTTTGGGTTGAAAACGATTTGTGGAACACATTGATATATTGGATATTATAAATATAATTAACTTTTAGGTAAAACACCATTTCGTCGATTTGTTGAAAAATGTTTCACATGTGAATCATTGACAAGCTTTGAAGTCAAGGATCTTGAAATCACTTGCTACTAAGTAGTTCAGAACTAGCTTAGTTTTAGCTTAGTTTAGCTTTAGTTGTTTTTAAATTCACTTTGCTGCCCATTTTAAGACTGAGTTGCTCAATACCCACCAGATAACAGATGGAATCGCTAAACAGAAGGTAACATTTTCTGATGTCCTCCATTTTTGTTGAACCGAACCCATATTATAGGTTCGGAACAGGTTCGGGTTTAGCTTTTAATTTTAAATAGGTTCGGTTCAAGGTTCGGTTCACAGTAAAATATAATTTGGAATTCCGGGTTCGCACCGGTTCGGTTCAAAACCGGTTTGCAGCCCTGGTGACGACACAGTTAAAATCTCTTTATTAAAACTAAAAGCACATTCAAGTATGACATTTAAAGAATGTTGTATAAAATTTTCACGAAATATTAAAAAACACGGCAATGACAGCAAATATTCGGAAATCTCTCGGATAAAAGGTGAATTGCGGAGCCCCTCATAACTTGGTGCTGGATCATCGGAAATCAAAAAAACAAAGATTATTCGTTAGATAATAGTTTTCCCCAGGTAACGCTGTCGAGTTTTATTCGAAATTTGAATTTTTACTTTTCTGGAAAATTTCGAAGTGAAAAAACCTTTTATTTTTGCAAAAAATTCGGCTAATTTTTTATTGTAAAATAAATATTAACAAATTTGAAAAAAAAAACTCGACAGCGTTACCTCGTAAATTATGTTCAGAAATAGTGTTTAAAATTTCAAAACGATCGGTTCAGTAGTTTTTATGTTATAAGGGGCACCGACTTTGAAAACGTGAGTTGTGGGAAAAACGCTTTAAAGTTTTGAACACTAAAAAATTTGTACGGTACCTGAAATGCGACAGGTATAAAAATACTCGTTACTTCGTCAATTTTGCTCCAATCGACTTGAAATTTTGACACAATATTCTTAACATTTTAGACATTCATTTAAAAAAATAAAAAACAAATGCGAAAAAAAAATTTTATAGCTTACCCCTCCCTTAAGTAACTTTCCAATAAAACAGTTAGAGCTCGGGGTTAAAGAAAAAAATGAAATACATATAATGTAAGCAAAGATGTGAATAGGATGAGAAATAATCAAACACAGATTACATCATATTGCCACAAGCTCACGCTTCAATAACAAACAAATCCAACTGAGAGAGGAGATTGTAAGATCTTTAGGCCGAGCTAAGCTCTGCTTACGATATTATTTGCTTTTATTTTGCTTTCAAGATGGAACAATAAAGATCGTACGCTATAACTCTCTAATATTCCCTCCAACCTGTAAAACACAGGGTGCTTTGTTTTGATGCTTCACTCACCAACTTAAATCGACGATCGTAAATTCTTTGTGATTATTGTGGTTTTGTAGCTTGTATTGGGGATATATATTGAATTTTTATACCCTGTTCCCATTGAAAATGGGAAAAGGGGGATCATGAAGTTGTGCGAATGTATGTAACAGGGAGAAGGAAACATTTCCGACACCATAAAGTATATATTATTGATCAGCATGAACAGCTGAGTCGATATATCCAAGTCCGTCTGTCCGTGCGTCCGTCTGTCTGTCTGTATGAACACGTCGATCTCAGAGACTATAAGAGATAGAGCCACAAATTTTTACATGAAGGTAGACTTATGCTGTACGCAGATCAAGTTTGTTTCAGATTTGGATTTCAAATTCCCCCCCGACCCCCTTTTATCCCCAAAAAACCTAGACCTCCTCTAGACATCTTAGACCTAAACAAGAAAGAAAGTCGGTCAAGCCCCAATATAAGATACCAACGAAATTATACGCTCAGCTGCAGCAGCGAACAGTCTTTTGATCATAACTCGACAACTGTACATCCGATCTTCACTATTTCTTTGGCGAAACGATAAGTAATCATGATTACTAAATATGTCTCGAAGAAGCGAACCATCTTTCTTCAAAACTGTGGGAGATGTGACTTTTCTCTAAGTTTTTTTTCTAAGTTGATCTGCCTACAGACATAAGAAGCATATGTCCCATACATGTCAAACCTCTATCTCTTGCCATCTCTGAGATCTGTGCGTTCATATGGACAGACGGACATGGCTATATCGACTCGGCTGTTAATGCTGATCAAGAATATATATACATAATGTTGTCGGAGATGCTTCCTTCTGGCTGTTACATACTTTTGCAGAAACTTATAATATTCTATGTACCTACGGTACAGATTTGGCTATATCGACTCGGTTGTTGATGCTAATCAAGAATATTTTTTATTTATTTAATTTTAGAGTTTAACAATGTTCTGTCTAACTTTAAAGGGGCCTACTTAGGACTACTACTACTAATTATAGTTTAAACAAAAATTTCGGAAGGGTTCGTGATGAGCGTTGGTCAGGCAAGGCTGAAGGTAAATTGGATAAAAATTTCTGGCGGAGTGTTGTGGAACAGCAATATTTATACTAGATAACAGTAGAAACAGACAGACAGACGGACATACGGACGGACGGACAGACGGTCGGACAAAGCTCAATCGACTCAGCTCGTCACCCTGATCAAGAATATATATGGTTTATGGAGTCGGAAATAAATATTTCTATGCGTTGCAAACTTCTGGGCAAGATTATAATACCCTTTGCAAGGGTATAAAAAGGATACTATGACAAATTCAGCGGTTATTAAAAGAAGGCAGGTTGATAAGGCGTAATCTGTCCTCGTAAGGAGGAAGATGGGTTGAAGGATCCCAATTTAAGCCACGGAGAGCGAAAATTAAGAACTGTTTTCGAACAGATTCCAGTTGATCTTGGTATTTTAGATAGTATGGAGACCAGACACACGACCCATATTCAAGAATTGGTCTCACTAGGGATTCATACAGTTGCTTGGTGACGTAGGGGTCATTAAATTCCTTGGACCATCTTTTAACAAAACCGAGAACTCTCATAGCCTTGTTTGCGATGACCGCTATATGGCTGCTAAAACAAAACTTGGGAACAAATTGAAAACCCAAATCATCTACTTTATAGATGCGTTCGAGTGGGATGGTATCAATCGACTAATCTAACTCATAAGGTCTATTTCGACTAAAAGTGAAGAGAGTTTAAATCGGATTGAAGGAGTAGAGGAGACAAAGGGTCGTTATAAGACAAACAAAGTTTAAGGTCATCGGCATACATCAGTGCATGCGAATGGGATAAAGCTTGCGGGATGTCATTTATGAAAAGGTTAAATAATAAGGGCCCCAAATGACTACCTTGGGGAACCCTAATAGAGCTGGATAGGTTAAGATTAAATCGATCGCGTTGAGATCGGTTGCTTAAATACGCCATGATCCAGTTGAGAAGGATTGGAGGGAAGCCGAGCAAACTCAATTTATGTACTAAAAGTTCATGATTGACTGAGTCAAAAGCCTTGCTGAAATCAATATAAACTACTTAGATCTGCTGCTTATTCACACATTGGCTTTGTACAAGAGTAGTAAACTCAAGTAAATTTGTAGGTATAGACCGCTTCTTTATGAAATCATGTTGAGATTTGGATATCGAACGACAATAATGCTGCAATTGAAAAGTCACGATCGTTTCAAAGAGCTTAGGAATGTCTGATAGTTTCAAAACACACCTGTAGTTCGAAATGATTGACTTTGGTCCCCTTTTATGAATAGGAATAATATTATATATGATTCCTTCCAAAGACTAGGAAAATAACCTAGTTGAAGTGATAAGTTAAATAGTTTGCCAAGTGGTTTACATAAGGAATCGGCACAGTATTTCAACACACAGCTGGGAACTTTGTCAGGTCCAGGACTGAAAGACGACTTGATCGACCGTAAGCTTGATAGCACTGTATCGACATCTACCACCGGGCATACAATGCTGTTGGAGCTTGCCACAGAGTAAGGATAAGTAGAAACAAAATTATTAGCCGATGAGAAGTAGCATCGTTGGAAAAATTATGCAAATAGATTGGAAATATCAGAGTTGTTATCAGCTGTTTTATTATCAAAGGAAAGGGAGGGCGGAAACTGAGAGGATCTTCGCATAGCATTAACAAAGCTGTAGAACTTCTTTGGGTCATCCTGAAAGCTCAACTTGTATCTAACCAAGTAGCTCTTATAGCATTCAGAGTCAAGAACCATAAATTTAGATCGCGCCACTGAATATTTGGCAAGATCCACGAGGTATTCAGAATTTTTAAATTTTTTGTAGTGTCGAGACTTAAGCGGGAGGAATCCGAAGGGGCACAAATTCGTTAAAAACTCTAAAAACTGTATCGTAAAATGCGTTGGTGGATTGTTCTATATCCTGAGATGTCTCTAAGAAAGACCGGTCGATCCTTGATAAAGAATCGTTGAGGCGTAGAAAATCGGCCTTTCGAAAGCAAAATGAAGGGATGGGTGGGGTAGAAGGAGAAGTGGTGCTCGGTATATCCAGCTCACAATCTATTTGTAATGTAGGATGATGAATGTCCTCCGGAATTGACAAAGGCGACTATCTGGATACGATTGAATTTTAAACATCGGTATCAAATACGAGGTCTAAGAGTCTGTTCAAACTATTTCTAATGGAATTAATCTGCCCGAGAGATTGCTCTGCCATAAGCTGCAAAAAATCATGAGAGGCAGATGGATACAGTTCACAGGAATTATCACAAGTAGCCCAAAAGACATGAGGGATATTGAAATCCCCAACGACCACCAGACGATAAAGATCACCCAGCACGGAAGCAATCCGTTGGATAAGTTCGGCATGAAGCAAATAAATTGTCTGAGGCTGGAGGAATATAGGAGCACGTTAAGAAAATGTTTGAATCGTTTGTCTGAATTTTAACTGCAATGAACTCAATGTTATGTGTTAATTCGCAAGGAATCTGCTGGGACGGCCAAATTGCATCAACCGCAATTAGGACTCCCCCTCCACGACCATAAGGGCGGTCATATCTATAAATAAAGAAACGATCAATTAGAATCTCATGATATAAAATGTTCCCAAAGAGAGAAGTTTCAGTAAAAGCAAGTGCATCCTGCATAAAACAAGCACTGTTGGTATGCCAGGTGCTGAGCTTACCACGTAAACTATTGACGTTTTGATAGCATATGGAAAAGGAGGATTTTAGTTTTTTTGAGTATTTCGGTGTTTTGGAGTATTTCTGTTTTTTGGAATCTGAGCCGAAGTTGTAGGGGCAGAACTGAGTTGAGAATTCGAGTAATCTCTAAACAAGTGCATGATAGTATGCTTAGGCCAGAACGTTGGCTCTAACGGTCTGTTTATATATAAGTCTGGGAGCGAAATCTTAAAGGTCGAGATTTTTCTAGTAGATTTGAAGTTCAATTTTCTGACTACCACAACGCTGCTGTCAGAAATATCCAGCTTTTGACAAAGAAAACGCCTCACAAGGTCTTCCGAAGTCGATGGATTCAGTCGCGACACAAAAATAGATTTAGCCTCCTAATAAGGAACTAATGGTGGAGGCAGAGTCAGTACCCACTGGCTGAACCAGAGGGACGCATTTTAATTTGATTCGAATTTGAGGAGCATTATCAGTAGTAACGGATTGTGAAGGAATGACGTTTGCAGCTCCCTGGAGACCGTGGGGGGCAGCAGCCAAACCGGAAGCGTCATAAGCAACAGCAGCACGAGCAACGGATTGTGGCACCTGGAGAACCGGAGGCGCTGCGGTCGAAACGGTAGCGGCAGCAGCATCAGCAGGGGCTGCATCAGATTGTAGGTAGATAGCGGTTGCAGCACCCTGGAGAACCGGAGGTGCAGCTGTAGAAACTATAGAATCAGGAGCAGCGGAGGTAGCGTAGGACACCAGATCCTTAATCATGGCCAGCAGTAGGAGTGGAAAATGATTCGGGTGTCGGGGAGGGCGCAGGAGAAACAGTCGAATGAATATCCAATTGCCTTCTCGTGTTCAGGGGATCGCATTTTTTTCTTTTAGGAGATTCGCTAAGTATTTTTAGTCCACGAAAACTAGATTCCAAATCATTAAACGTTGCGTTAAGTTTTTTGAATTCCGAGTGGAAGTCCTTAAAGCCCACACGAGTTTGCCGCATAATCGTACGCATTTCATCTGCAATCCACACAAGACCAGGTTAGCCCAATATATATTATGTTGTCGCAGATGATTCCTTCTAGCTGTTACATACTTTTTCACAAACTTATAAAACTCTATGTACCTACGGTACAGAGTATAAAAACTGCTTTTTGTAATTTGGAATTTGGCAAAACAGGAGTTCTTCTTATCAGTAGGTTTCGACATACCTAAGAACTCTGGTCATCGGATATTCAAGTTCGTTGTGTTCGTTCTGGTGGGTCTTGCGACCACATACCACAAATGGCTAACAAATTTCCAGCATCTAAATTTTTTATTTGCAGTCAAAAGCTCAAAACTTTCGTGAATAAAAAATAACGATAGTTTTGTTGCCTGAAAATTCTTTCAAAAACCGTTCACCAGCATCCAAACACTTTTTTTATTGTTGATTTATGTTAGATGATTGGTGTGTGCTGGTGAACGCGCTCAAACTTAATGGCAACAAACTCAACGTCTACAGGCTTATTAACAATGATCAGTTTGGAACGGTGGCTGGTCTTAACTGCAATCAGTACACCCCAACCTTTGCGACCTGGTAGATCATAGGTAGATCGATAGATTAAACTCATTTGGCATTATTTAGCAATCAAAAATAGCTGATTTTAACCAAGTCTCTAAAAATGCAAATATGTCAAATTCAAATGATTCACTATTCAAAACTTACGTTTGTATGGAGCCTAAATAAAAGACCCCTAACTTTTTGATTGGCCGTAGGAGGACAGAAGGACGAAACTAGTTCTTTGAAACCCTATTAGAGGCTACATGTGAGAATGAACCAAATGAGGGCAAGCTGACTGGCATTGACCTCATTGGACTTTTTTTTGCCTGAACTCATGCACAATCATATCTGGCACCCAAAATGCTGGGTCAAATATTATATAATTGGGAATGATTCATGCTTGCATGAACTAAATGAATAAGCAACTGAGCAACTTAACATTTAAACAACTGAGCAATTTGAGTGAGCTGACTCATTTTGATAGAATGAGTTTATTTGAAGGAGGATATGAAATATATCACCTATATTTAATAACACAAAATGGGTTTCGGATTATTAAATGTTTATTGCTCGATCTCTGGAGTTGCAGTGCGGCGCCAGACGCAGACGCTGGCTACCGCTGCATAGAAAGCTCAGCTCAGATAATAGCTCTGAGCGTGGGAGCTAACAGTGTGAGCTTTGATGTTGGGTATTGTTTACAAGTGTTAGATGCAGAACAAACATTAGCCAAACGGTATGTACATTTAAATCAATCTGATATTAGCGGCTTTGCTCTGAACATACTCCCCTCGTTGGAAGAGTCATGCTTTCAACCAAATTACGATTCGACGGGCAGAACAGCAAATTTGGCAACGGCTCTCTTGATAAGACCCGTCGCTGTACGGATCATAGCGACTCTGATGAAGCCATCCTTCCCCGGTATAGCTTCATCGATGCGACCAATCTGCCATGCCATAGCGGTGGCAGGTTGTCATCTTTCAAAGGAACGATACTGCCGATCAAAATGTTTGCAGACTCAGCTCGCCATTTGCCCCTCTCTTGCAACAAGGACAAATACTCAGTGCTCCACTTTCTCCAGAAGTTTTGCTGCATCTGGGTCAACAGCTGCCAACGACTGAGAGAGTTGGCGCTAAGATGGGTGGCATCTGGCTCAGAAAACTTGGTGAAGCTGGAGCCTTTGAGAAAGTGTGCAGGCGTGAGCAAATCGAGATTTTCTGGATCTTCTGTAATTGGACAAAGTGGACGAGAATTAAGAATCGCAGATATCTCATAAGCAAGAGTGCGAAGTTCATCAGAGGTCAAAATGGATGGGCCGACGACTCTGATAATGATATTTTGCTGCCTTAACAGCAGCCTCCCACAAACCCCCGAAATTATGCGAACTAGGTGGGATAAATTTCCATTGGATGCCATCGGCAAGACAGGATTCAGTTACAGCAGACATGTGAGGATCGCTTAAGAACAAATCCTTGAGCTCAGCCAGTTCATTTTTTGCACCAACAAAATTTGTGTCGTTGTCGGTCCATATGGTATGCAGCCTGCCTCTCAAGCTGATGAATCGTCTCAAAGCTGCGATGAACGTCTAGGTTGACAAGTCCTGAACGACCTCCAAATGGGTAGCTTTAGTCGAGAAACGCACAAACACCGAGATGTAGCATTTGTGAGGCGGCTTATTACGAGCTTCGGCTTTGTGATAAAATGGACCACAAAAATCAATGCCCGTGGTGTGAAATGTTGGGTTAGGCTGATCGCGATCTGCAGGTAGTCCTCCCATCACATGCTCAAAGATCGTTGGCTTCATCCGAATACACCTGACGCATTTGCTGATGACTCTGGCAACAAATTTCCGACCTCCAACTGGCCAGTATTTTTGTCGCAAAGAAGCAAGAAGAACTTGCGATCCAGCATGCAAGAATTTTTGATGATACCAGCTGATAATGGCTTTGGAGACTGGATGGTTCTTCGGAAGCAATATGGGATGTTTTGCATCATAGTCCAAATTCGAATTGATCCAAGTAACGCTGTATGACGACGCTCTGGAAGCTCCTTTAGTGTATGCACTTGAGCAGGCCATCCAGAAGAGCTCGAAAGTAGAAAAGGCGGTCCTCTCCTTACTCAGATCCAACAGATCCCTCGGAGTACAGCCTCTAGATACCCCAATCGCAGGATTCAGGTGAGTTGGAACATGACTCCACGACATGTCATTGGTCATCTCCTGGATTTGCGCAATTCTGTTGGAGACAAAAACATTAAAGCTGACGGTGCTTCACGCATCCAGGACAACACAATCGTTGAGTCGGACCAATAGTAAAAATCACAGGGAAATGAAATGCTCTCTTTGACGCTAGAGACCAACTCAGCCAGTATTAAAACAGCACCAATTTGGGAATGGTCAACGTTTTTAGGGGTGCCACTTTCGACTTAGAACAAAGTAGTTGCGATCAAACCAATCCTTCGGTTTCCGATCTCATATATATACATGCTCCATAAGCTGACATGCTGGCATCACAAAACGCATGCAGCTGGCAACAATACCAAACGAGGGAAATTAAAATTTTGGACCAAGGGTAATTGAGATATCAGCTCTCACCATGCCAACGATAATGATTCTGGTAAAGTTTCATCCCATTTTAGACCTTCCTTTCATAAGGTTTGCATAAATATCTTGGCTTTGCAAGGTTAGGTTAGGTTGCGATGGCTGAGAGTGACAAGTCACTCTCCCACTTAGGCCACATGGGCCCGATACCATATCTTCTTTGTTCAACCCTATTATAGCCTAGGGTGATCTTCGGTACTGAACGATTGTGTGGACAGAATAAATTTTAGTAGAGCTGCGATCTCTATGTCGGATGTCTCTGACAGGTTGAGACAGGTTGTCCAAGAAACCTGAGTCTCCTTCTACTTAAAGCGGGGCAATGACACAGAAGGTGCTGTATCGTTTCCACCTCTTCTGCAGCTTTTGCAGAAGTCGAAATGTTGTACGCCTAGGCGAGCTGCGTGTCTGCATATAGGACAATGACCCATCAGGGCCCCTACCAGAAGTGATATGTGTTCCCTTCTGTAACGTAAAAGTGTGTTAGTACGTTAAGAGTCAAATGCTGGCCATGTTAGTCTCGCTACCGCACAAGTGGAAAGGTCTTTCCACCGGTACGTAGCGAGACGTAGTGTTTCGGCTTTTTTGTGAAGCTTAAAGGTAGCCAAGGGCATCCCCATCGTGCTCTTCTCTGAAAGGAGCTCGGTGGTTGTGCCTAGTCTGGCCAGTGTGTCCGCAGACTCGTTTCCATATATGTTCCAGTGTCCAGGCACACATATTAGGTGAATACTGAAGTGTCGGCCAATCTCGTTCAAGGATGTTTGTGTGTGTGAGCCACATCGATAAGCGTAGAATCTAAACGAGGCAATACCACTCTGTCTGCGGTTTACTGCCCCCACGATTTACAATATCAGAACAACAATTCCTAGACTTCTTTAATACACTTGGTCAACGCTTCTTCGCTGCGGGTGACTATAACTCGAAACATCCCCACTGGGGCTCCAGACTGACTAATCCCAAGGGGAAGCAACTCTACAACGTACTCACGCGCATCAAACAAACTCGACTATGTATCTCCTGGAGGGCCTACATACTGGCCAGCAGATCTAAAGAAAATACCCGACCTTGTAGACAATGCTATAACAAGAAAAGTTCCACAAAACTTGGTAACTGAAGAAGCCCTTGCAGACTTGTCGTCGGACCATTCTCTAATAATATTCACCCTTCTGGAGTGCCCTCAGAACAGACAATATCCTCGGAGAATGACTTCACACAAGACAAACTGGCTCAAATACAAATAATATATCAGCAGCACAAT